>CM053275.1:12515296-13115296 GCA_028583415.1 Protea cynaroides
TATAGGATTCCTTGTAAGATTTTCAATGCTCATGATAAATTATTTAAGATAATTACATAAATGTCACAAATAACAAAATTTGTCACATATAAACCTTATAATATGATTGTGAGATCTACAAATGGAATGAGTCTCACAAAGACATCATAGGTTATAAGTATCTATCCAAGACAACAAAAATCCATTACAAGATATTGAAAAATTTTATATAAGGGAAGATTTTATAGTCAAATTAAGAGTACAGCTTTTGAAGGAAAGAAAAATATATTATTCCACTATTAAATTCTTCTCACGATAAATTTACAAATTTAGAAATAAGAAATGGAAAATTAAATTTTACAATAAAATTTTCTTTTTTTGTACTATTTTACACTGAAATAAACTCAAACCCTTCTACCAAAAAAAAAAAAAAAAAAATTCAAACCCTATGAAAAAAAGAGGAGAGCTAAATTGCCTTCATAACCCTTGACCTAAAACTCTAACATGGCAATACAATTGGATTCTATATTTTATGGATGACTGCCTTCATCACCCTTGACTTACTGCGTGAGTTCTACAAAACATTATACGAGAAAATGATGTTGAGCCATTTGATTGAGGGTTTTTTTCTTTTATTATTTTAATAGTCTACTTATGATTGAGTTTGAGTTGATGATTTGATAGATGGCTGACATATATCCGCATTGCTCCCTTTCTATCTCATGATTTTTATTTATTTTTTTGATAAATATCTATCTCATGATTGGAATCATATAAGCCCTGAATAGATAATTTTTGGGAAAAAAATTCCTACACCAGCATACTTAGGGGTTCTTTCCAATGCCCTCTTCCATGGTTATCATTCTTCCCTAAGGTTCCTTGACTTTGTAAAATTCTATACCAACAATACTGATTCCCATGGACTGATGGGTTCGAAAAATTCCCCCAAGTCAACAGTTTACAGGAACCTTCTCCATAATTTTTATTCCCCCAAAAAAAATGGAACATCTTCAAATAATAAATGGGCATGGATCTATATGCTGCCAGTGTATATTGACATCTCCCACTCGAAGTCAATTAGAGCACAGGGAGTCTCATAATATGTATATATTAGACCCACATAGTTAAAGAGGATAAATAATATGCCAAAGTGTTAGAGGGGGTGTACTATGGAAAAAAAAAAATCCTCCAACATACTATCATTTGGCAGTGAAGATCATGACCACTCACATGCATTGGGACATATTCCGATGCACTTTGAACTGTCAAAACCTCATTTTCGCTTGGCAGTCACTACAAAAGATCCTCGTCCGTGTACTATAACCAATGTATACATCATTTTCCTATGCCAAAAAATAATAAAATTTAATTTATAAAAATATAATTAATGAAAATATATCTTTGAAACTAATAGAATACCATAGAATTTAAGATATAATTATAGACCCAGTTTTTGTACACAATATGTGTACATACACAGTGAAGCATTGAACTTTTCATCCATCAGAAAAAAGAAATTTTATATTACATACTGTCCATGTATTCCCATCCGCGGTGGAAGCAACATCCGGATGCACAGATGTGCAACAGTAGACCTAGACTCTGAATATTTATTCTTATCACCAATCTTCAACGTCTGTATTCATCATTCTAACACTAGTTTTTTTTTTTTTTTTTTTAATAGTATCTGGTTGTACTCATCTATATCTACTTGAGTTAGAAAGTTGAATTTCTGATCTACAAGTTGATAAACAACCTGTATCAACCAGCCCACGAAGAGCAGTTGCAGTTAGTTGGCACCAGAGATTATATATAAGTGGTTATGCACCACGGACCAAGTTGTTTAATTAGTTTAAAATATAATATTTTGAAAGATTAGAATCCCATTGGACATTAATTATTGATAATCAAACTGTTTTTAGTTGTTGCTTATCTATAGTAAGACTGTGTTTGATATGTATTCTTAAAATATATTTTCAGAAATATTTAAAATAGGATAAGAATAGACTAAAAAATGAAGTAATTTTATTATGGGTTTCAAATGCAGAATGGATAAAAGAGTGTGTATCAAAATGGACCATGTTCTTTTAATGTATTCCATGATTCAATAAAGGGAATGCGTACCAAACACTATTTTGTCATCATAGAATGTATGCTTGACCTGAAATCTATTCTAAGAATACATACCAAACACAGCCTTAGCCTAGATATAATCCATGAACTCAATATATTTAATAGTAACTAATTAGTGAGTAGTACGGATTAGTGATTGTTGGGTCCACTAGTAGGTACATAGTTGATTACTTGAAAAATTAATTTATCAACTCTGTATCTTGACTGTGTGCCATTATTTTTAAAACTTAAAAATGGCAACTTGTGCAGCAGATTAAAATATTCTTACAACATTAACTTGTGCAAGGGTAATTATTAGTGTAATAATAGAATGTGACATTTTTTAAAATCACAATAAAAATCTAAGCCATTCATTCATTCCTAAAGATTTTTTAGTCAAACCATTGAAAGTTAGAAGAGTTCCCAGTAATGTTTAGCATATTGGTACACATATACGAATATACATAGAATTCACGTTAGCATAAAATGATTATTTAACTGAATTAGACCTTTAATTTTACACGTGGCTAATCTAGACTATGGTCTCTCTATCCAATGGTTGGAAAGATACTTCATCTATCCATATGGCTGAATTAGTGTTGTATGACATTTGGAAAAATAACAAGCCCCCTTGTGATAAAATTAATTTGCCTTAGGGAAATTGTCGATTCTGGCTTCTTTTTTTTCCAGTAGAATCGATTCTGACTATTGGACAAAGACGGATACGGTTTAGATTGGATTTTAATCCTCTCATACCCCTCATGCCCCTCATACTGGCATGAGGAAATCCAGCGACTGTAGTTTGATGTGTGCACATACCAATGTATTAGTACATGCTCACAATATATGACAGCCACTGGATTTCCTCATGCCGACACGAGGGGCATGAGAGAATTTGAATTCGTCTAGATTAACTACATGTCAGATTTTATAGTCTAATTTAATTTGATATCCCATGAATGATGAGTATTGAATCTCATGTATATCTATGCATGTGTACTGGTATTGTAACCATTACCGCACAAGGAAGCCCAAATCCCATATGGCAAACTTGTTACTGGCTGGGTTTGCGGCCTGTGCTAAGCCCATTATTTGTCTTCATCCAGGCTTGGGACGGAAAAAGCCCAAGCCATTGAGCTTGAGTGCCTAACTAGCCTTGCTAAATCGGGCTGGGCTTGAACCATGATTACGATCATAAGCGTACAAAGAAAACATCGCAGTTTTAATTACCAGTGAAAAGGCTTGCCGGATGGAAATCATCAAATTTATGAACCCAGTCTAGCAAAGTTCACAAACATGAACAGACTGGCCACCTGATCAGATAATATGATTCTGATTGGTTGCAAGGGGGATTAAAGAGAAGGGAAGTGAAATTATTTTCAGGAACAAAAAGAAAAAAATTCAAAATTTTAAATTAAAAAAGAAAAAAATAAATAAATAAATAAAATTTGTAATCCTTACATTACATGCTATCATATGATTAAGTAACTAACTCCAAATCATTCCATTTGGTTATTAACTTATACTTTACTTGGCATCCAAATCCTTTGTATTTGAAAAGTATAATAAAAATTACATGTAAAAAGTATCATTACTAAATATGGTATGAAATTTAGATGGTTAACATAATCATGTTAGGTAACGATTATATGAGTTTCCTTTTTAGGTTTGAAAATTTTCACTTCCCTTCCCTTTGATGTTCCTTGCAACTAAAAATGAGCCTAAATGATTACGAAATGATGACCAAAAAATGCCACAACTGCAAACATTATCCGGATTGATTTGGGCTTGAAAACTTAGAATGCTGAGATACTTAGAAATGGAGGAGCTACTGTAGAAAGAATGATAGCAGAAGAAAAAAGGGGCCTTTACTATTTACCATTTTGAATGGATGCATAGTTCCAGATAGGATTCCCCTTGATGCATCGACTTCATTGTCCTGGATGATGAATATAATATTAGAAAAAAGACCAAAGAAATGTGTTACAATTAAGCAACAAAAATTTTGGGTTAAAACTCATTACATATGATCGAGTGCATGGTTATGATTCTCAACCTCCTCATGTATATCTCCTTTCAACTGTTGAAAGATACGTAAAAATGTATTTTGCTTTGGTGAGAGACTCATGAAGCAAGGAAATCTCTTAGACGGATGCAGACTTTTGGGCTGAAACCAGAAAGAGAGAATAGAACAAGTACACATGATTTATTAGTCTTCCTAAGAATGAAATGGATAGAATTAGGTAGAAATGATTTAGTCATCCTAATAATGAAAGCCCTCTGAGTCGGTTGTACTAACTTACAATTCTAGGTGAAAACAATTCCAGTTGTGGGCCCTATCTGCAACACAGATTCATATCCACTACATAGCAAGAAACACATTAATGAAGACATTGATAAATCAGAACTATAGAACAGGTTTCATGTAAAAGTTTGAAAAGGCAAACACCTCATTTTCCCTTTACAACCATAATCAATGCAAAGAAACTCTCTTTCCAGAAGACCATAGCAAAGAATAAAATTAAAAATATTTACCAATGATGAATGCCACCATGAACAAGTTATGTAAAAGCACTAAAAGCAATGCATTTTGTGACTTTGAGAACATGGTCCAAAGCTTAGAACACAAATTATAAGACATAATTAAATAGTAAACAGAGAATCCATACTCACTGATTTCATTAGATTGGCTCTACCTTGCAGTCCACTATAGATCTATCATCATCATGCTCATTAATTTCATGCGAGGCATATGGAAAGGGAGCCCTGATAGTACCCTCCTCAATACCATCAAACGCAGCAGCTCTATGCTATGGAAGTCCCTTTTCTGACACTACAAGCACATATAGCTTGGCATACAAATTACGGGGGAGATAATTAAATAGTTAAAAAGAGCATCCTATATTTTCTGTCTTCAATAGATTGGCTCTATCAAGCAGTTCATCAATAGCTTTATCATCATCAATCTCATCAATTTCATGCGAGGAGAATGATGAAGAACCCCTGATACCCACCCTCCTGAATTCCATCAAAGGCAGCAGCCCTATGGTTATGGAAATCCCTGCACATCAGGACATTTGACAATAAGGTATAGAGCTGCTGACCAAACAATAAATGAGAAAGTTTCCCTTTGGCATGCTATATCAGACACCTACCAGAGGAATAAATGGAATCTCCAGAAACATTAAGAGGGTATTTAAGAAGAGAAAGAACTTGCTTCCACCTATGCTTCTGTTTACTACTCAGATGCTAATTTTGCTTATTAAGCCAGATCAACTGCTGGGATGACCCACTACTATAACATCATAACCTATTGGCTGTTTCATTTTATTAGCTGAACTTTTCTTCATCATAAGTGTATATAAGCTTGATGAGATTGGCAAAGCTTCCCAAAAAAAAAGGGGTAAGAATCTCATCCCTCAACGATGCTCAGGGGCACGCTATTACTCAATTGGATCTGCTCAAACTTTGGAGATCATACATCCATGACCATTGAAGAGAGCAAAGAGTTGAAAACTGAGCCAAATGGAAGTTCGAACAGATTATAAAAGGATAGTAGATCTACTTCAACCAAAGGTCTACAGAAAAATGGTCATGGGAATTATTTGATATCCTATTTAAAAAGTGAAATATTTGGGCTAGATTAAGTCTTGTGTGTTGAAATTGTTGAGCAGCAGTTCAACTGGGAAGATCCTATTCATTTCTGCCCGGAGTAAGGGTAGCAAACAAAATGCAGTGTGGCTATGGAATGTCCTTTCCAATTAAATTATGTATAGTCTGATCGATATGGATTACGTACTGTACAGTGTAAGTCTGTCCTGGACATTATAAGGAGTCTGAACTCTGTAGCATTACTAGCATATATGTTTCCAATAAACATATCCACTCTAATATACCTAGTTCCCATAATGTGCAAGAACAGAAGAGATGGAAAGGGGAAAAATACTATAACCAAAAGGAAAGTGAAATTTCTACCATAAAATGTGTGAAATGATAATAATAGAATTTAGAAACTAGACAACATTTTTTACTAGTCTGTCGACCACAAATATGAAACCAAAAGTTAGTGAAATTTCCCATTATTTTCTCATGTGCAAAATTGGTGAAATTTTCATAATAGGGTAACGCTATTATACCTCAAGAAAGAGAAAGAGAAAGAGGGGGAGGGGGGAATAAAAGATCAAAAGAAGGGGAAAATAAGAGAGAGCAAACTAACATTCCTCCTCACTCAAACTTTTTGTTAGATCCCTTTATAAAATACTGTACTCTAAACTAATATTTACATCTCTCTCACATGCATGCATGCACTGAAAATTCAAGCCAACCACAGGGCAATCACATCATCTGCTTCTCAACATTGTATGGTTACAAATAAAAGGGAAGGAAAAGTAAACAGGAATATTTATGCCCCTATACAATTTCAAAATATGTTGCATTTTTTGCAAGGCTCTCTCATGTCTTATGTCAACCCTAATGCTACTGTAAGAAATCTGGGGGCCAGAATAATACTAGAAGGTTCAATGACGTTGTAAATATATAAAACCAATAGAGTCTATTACAGTTGACAAATATTTGGTTCTTGTAAGAGTAGCTTAGAATGTAAGTTCAGTGTCTGAGCAAATTACATTCCGGTGCTCTAGCAATCCTACTACCCATTAAAAGTAATACAAAGTTTACACATTAATCCAATCCTTCATAATCACAGGAATCACAGGACTAAATGCTTATTGAAATCAGAAGCTGATAAGCTGTTTAGTATCGGAACAAATGGGCAAAGTGAAAAATAAACCCTCTGCCCTCCTCCAACAATTCAACAATAATTGACAGCATAGTTTCTCTTTCTCAGAATCAAGATAAAAATTTCTGAGTTGTTCGCCAAAACCTCATAAGCGTGTTACACTATACTCTAAATACCATGCAGCTGATTTTCAAGTAAATTCCCATCTCCCTAGTTTGGTTGAACTACGATAAGAGGAGGCATTGTTTGCATGAGTAATTAAGAAATAAGAAAATCAGAAGCTGAAACTAAACAGAGAACAAGTCTACCAATGATCAGATCATATTAAGAATAAGGTAAAACAAGATGCACGAAGACCAGAGGAAAGAAGATTGCCTTAAGAATCATCAAATGTGACAAACTAACATTGCTTTCAATTACTTTCTTGCATTCTTGCAATTGAAATATCTTTTGACAAAAATAAGAAGGGGTTCGGTTTCCTGTACTGCCCACGTGCTTCCTGCACAGCCTCACATCTGCCATGTGGCAGATCAGGATTATGTAGTTCGTACAGTGCAACTTTCCTTTTGTTCAAATAACTTATTTCCTCAAGATCCAAAAATTTTACCCATTATTTTCCTAGTTCCCCCACTCATGAGAACAGGACACATAGCAAAGGAAATTTGATCTAGAAAAATTGTGAGAGTTCACAGCTTTCCAGTAAATTGGGTAGAAATAGCAATTTTGATTTGAACTTCATTAACTCCTTTATCTGGCTAAATTACTTCTTCTAGGGCTTCTGTAACTTTCTCTAACACATCTCATAAGCCAAACAAAGTTTTTAGTCATGGTTACCAAGTTCAATTATAACCCTTATTTTGATTACATGAACCGTTGTGACTTCCATCTGGAGTTCAGCTTTCTTACAAGCACCCGTAAACTGGTAAAGATGCTGTCAATTGTTGTTTTAACTATTGTACAACGAGCTGTATAGGCATATGCAAATTTCAGAGAAGTAGAGTAAGTTGAGAAAAAAAAAAATTGAAAACTGTGCACCACTAAAATCTTTGCTAGCATGAGCGCAAAAAAAATGTCAGCATCCCCCCAAAAAAAAATAAAATAAAAATAAAAATAAAAAAATAATAAAAATAAAGGGAACCCATATCTTTATAAATATATTGGCAGTATGTACAGTCAAATTTTCCATACCTTACAGGCAAAATACAATCACTAACCGTATTGTACATCATGTAACACTTTTAAGCACCAAACTCTGTATCCATATCATGTTGAAATCCAGGAATATTCAAAAACAAGCACTAACAGTCACAGAAGAGTCTACCACTGACAGTTCTTCAACCAATGATAGTCAGACTGTACAAAGATCAGTATTGTGAATGCCACTCTACACAATCATCAAAACCAAAACTGCTTGCACAGTCCAATAAAGCATTCTGCTGGTGCTCATAACGGCATATGTAGTTCAAACCAACAAGAAGCTCACAGATAGCTGCCTCTGTCTTCTCTCTATCAGAAAAATACAATGTCTGGAGCAGAAGAACGTTTGTCCTTGTAATAATTTGTTGTTGCTCAAAGTTGCGCTCAGTTTGCCATCTAATCATGCTATGCGCCAGAGGTGCAAGCCATTTTAGTATCTTATCAAGTTTTTCTTTCCAATCATGAGCAAGGGATGCATCATAGATTGCCAGATTCTTAGCGTAAGACTTGAGGTTCATTCTCAATGACATTCTTAAGCTCATCGGTAGCATCTGATACAGATTGTCCCTAGCTTCCTCACCAACTAAATGGGGGTAGCGGAGCAACTTCTCTATAACAATTATGACATTTGCATAATGCAAAGCAAGAGCAGAGCCTCCAACACTGGAAGGAGGGGCATATAACATTAACGTACTCTTGGGGCCAAATGGTGATCCCCTAGGCAAACTACACTTGGACTGTCCCTGATCTCCGCTTAAAGTAACACCCATTTCAACTCGACTAGAGAAACCTGATCGATATGGTTGCTCCTTCCTCAACCCATCCTCCGCACTGTAACAGCCCGAAGATTGACTGCTGTGGTCTTCATGCTCAGAGTCATCATCTTGCATTGAAGCTGAACTGCTCAAATTGAGGCATTCCAAGAAGAGCTTTCCAGGATTAGCCCCGCATGGAACAATGAAATTTTGACCGCGAAAAGAAAAAACTTCACTTCTCTGTGATATCAGCCTTGGCTTAGCATTTTCCATCTTTGTCTCCCCTGCAGCTCTTTCGATAGGGCGAAGAGAAAAAACTTCACTTCTCTGTAATACCGGCCTTGGCTTAGCATTTGCCATCTTCGTCTCCCCTGCAGGTCTTTCGCTAGGTCCTGATTTATACGCACTGCTCTTGCTTGAAACATGTTGTAACAGTTCAGAAACCGGCTTAAAATGACGCCGAGCATCCATCTGACCTGAAAGTTGTCCGCTCTGATCCTGAGTTGGAGATGAACATTCTTTTCCCGTAGAGAACTCTGTCCCTAAAACAGAGTGGCCAGGCCTTAAAAGATATTCGCGAAACACAATACAGACCCTGGCGTAAATTGTACAAACCGTCCTCGCTAACAACCCTAGAATCTTATCGTATGACTGATTCCAGAGCGAAACGTCCTTGAGATGCCTAACATCCCGCCACTGCCATATTGCTTTCTGCTCAAAGGCCCGGCGACTTTCCTCGCATTTAGTCTTCTGGAACTTTTTCGTTGAATGCTCCAACTCGTTCAATACCTCCATCTCATTATAAAGATTCGACGTCGAAGTTACGTACCTCTCCATCTTCCTAATCATTCCTTCCATGTCTTTGACCAAGAACCCGAGTTCCCTGACATCAATCACTCCAGCCGTAATATCAGCATAAACATGCTCGAAACCTTGCAATGCAGGCTCATTACACCTCTTCCCTAATCTAGAAACAACCGCAGCCACACGGTTCAGGTCGTCGAGTTTCTCAGCAACGGCGAGCTGGAGAAGGTAAGACTCTTCAGAGTAGACAAGTTTTCTTACTCCTTCAGACTTGATTATTTCGTTTTTAAGCTTAGAAATCTCGTGATCGCTTAGAGATTTGTGAAGGTGAACAGTTTTCGACATGACATTTGCAACTTCGAAAGACAGAATGCCAATAGTCTCTTTCTTTTCTGGCTTTTTGTTGTTCTTTTTCTTGGAAGGGTCGAGTAAAAGAGCAAGCTTGAGATTGCTACTTACCTGGTTCCCCATCTTTACAATCCAAGCCTCTGCAACCATTGCCGCTACTTTTGCTTTAAACCAGAGGTCGGAGGCTCCAAAATGTTTCTTGCAGATCAATGTCTGCTAGCGATCTCCACAGAGACGCGAAGATCTCGGAAGGACTAGAAGAAGTATCCGAAACTATTTTTTTGGCCTTTCACCCTTTGGAAAGCTGAGTTTATGCGAGAATCACTGAGAAAAGACAAAAAGGAGAATCTCCTTCAAAATTTTTGAAATTCGAAGCTGTTTCAATGACGTATTCTTGTCCGTAGATCGTATTAGCTGAGTCGAAAGAATCTCTTTTGAAAGTTACGATGAATAATAAAAAAATTCAGCAACACCAGAAAAGTAGAAGATTACAAAACTTGGGTAGATTCTCCGCAAGAAGGACCTTCCGAATCCAGATATCCTCCGAATCCTTGCCTCTTCTATTTACTGGAAACAGCTAATCTCCAGACGATTGAAGTGATTTTTATAGTACTGTTCGCAATGTGAACCCGAAGAACACGGATTCTGAGTCTCTGACCCAGCAGAGAAGAAATCGAAGCTCTCAAAGCTCTCAGGTCCTCAAACAGTCCTACCGTGTAGTCATCGATTCTTCTCAGAGACTTTTTGTCGCAGGAAGCTGATAACTGCTGACTGATGAAAGGAAAAATCGAATTTCTCAGCGTTTAAAAAAGCTTCGTCAACGCGCATTCACGCTGGCGTAAAGATTCAGCGATAAAGAAGGAAGATGGTCGACAGAGAAAAGCTGGGGGCCGGGGGTTTTGGAGATGATGGGGGTGCAAATGGAGGGAAAAAGGGATCGTCGCAGCGTTACAATGACGCGCTTCGTTTTATTTTTTCATTCCCGTAAATACCCTTCCCTTGGAAAATTTATTGGGAAGCCCTCTCCATATCTAGTTGACATTTTAAAAAAGAAATGGCCCCCCGTCTCCAAGGCCCAAAGAAATGAGATAATGATTGGGGTCAGATCTTTCCCTTCCAATTATTTCGGCATGCATATCGATACATTGGTATGTCTCAGATGAATTTCAATTGTTAAATCAGGGCTGATCCAATTTGGAATCCGATCGGAATCAACTAGGGTTGAGTTCATTATCGAGTTCATGCTTTTATTAGTTGAGTTGTAAGTGGTTCCTACCGTACACCCTTATGGTAGGAATGGATTCAAATCGTCTCATCCCTGCACTTCAAGGAGGAGGGGCGGAGACTCCAGTGATGGTCGCCACGTGGGGGTCGGATGAATCCAACCCCTTCATTCGAGCTGACACTCCCTTATCGGCTAGACTTGTCGGCTCGAACGAAGGGGTCGGATTCATCCGACTCCCACGTGGCGACCATCCACTGGGGTCACCGCCCCTCCTCCAGAATCTCAAGGAAGAGACGATGTGGATCCAGTAGGAACTCATTCCCCGACCCACACTTACTATTCTTTTGTCACGTGGACAAATAATGTTATTTTTTCAACTATTAGAGGTATGCATTACTTGCATATTAAATGTAATGGACAAATTCAATGAAATATCCCCCTAAGTTGATTCATGGTTATGATATTATGATTATTTTTTATAGTTTTATTTTGTCACATGAAATTTTTTCACGAGATTGAAACATGCCATGTGAGCGAAGGAATTAATTGGTGTGACTAGTCACAAATTTAGGCTCGTTCTGATTTGTCATAAGAAGAGGATGAGTTTTGATTTCATAGTAAGGTCATCGTATTACAATTTGGTAGTCACATATTCGAAACAAAAAAATAGTTTATTTGTATTGCAAGATTAAGGCTACATATATTCTACTTCTCTTCAAACTCTACAATGATGAAAACCTCGTACATTCTGATTTGTCATACGACAAAAAAAAAAAAAAAAAAAAAAAACTATCCGAAAGAGAAAGAGAGAGAATTTCCTTTAATCCATCTTTTTTTTTTTTTTTTTTTTTTGCATGCTTATTTCCTTTTGGATAAGGACAAGCTTTTTTTCATCTGAATTAAGTATTCTATGGAAAAAAAAAAAAAAAAAAAAAAAAGTTGTTGAACGGCTCAAATCAAAAGTTTGAAAGAAGAAAACAACAGACAAAGAAAAGTTGAAGCAGACAACGCAAAATTCGGAATTTTTTTTTTTTTTTTTTTTTTTTGGGTTGATAAGAATTGAGAAGCTTAAGACTAAAGTGGGAATGGGCGCTTTTGTATTTATATGAAATTTTCAAAAGACCACGAAGACTATATCGAATGAATGTCATGCCTTTAAAAGGAAAAACATGTTGTAGTCTAAATCATCAATGAAAAGACTACCACATCATGGCGTTTATTATCATAAAAATTAAATTAAAATTTAGGTCAAGTTTGGACTCTTGGACAACTAATCTAAAAAAAAAAAAATTCCCTTTTTTTTTTTTGGGGAAAGCTACGAAGGATTTGATTCTGATAAGAATAAATAAACAACGGCATATAGATGCCTGACACATGTCATAGAAATAGTTAATCTAATACTTGGGGGTAAATCTGTCAGACACATGTCATAGAAATAGTTAATCTAATGCTTGGGGGTAAATCTGTCAGATCAGCTATGTAAAGTGTACAGGCCGTTATGACCGATGTAATCAACTCCACCACTAATGCACCTATTCAACGGTTCATAAATAACTATTCTACTAGTAAAAAGAATCGAATGAAACCTTCAAGAAAACAGTCGAAGACAAAGGCCATGAACTAACTCATCAATGACCACATGGTAAGAAATTGGGTTTTTGAGATCTGAAACCTATTCCCTCTCTTTCTACGATTACCCCTCTTTCATATTTATTGTTATCGTTTGAATCTGACTTAAGTATCGTAGTGGTCTCTATAAACTTTGAGTTTGGGCACTCTTATGTTTACCCTTCTTGTTATGTACAGTCAAGGACCCACATTTACGGATAAACTTGGATTCTTATGGCAGGAGACTCTAATCAATGATTAAAGATGTCCTATTTTGAAATTCTTGTTTTAAGCCTATAAGAAAAAGATTAAAGTTAGACATGAGAGGTAGAGAATGAAAAATTGGAGTCGTCCACCTTTGCCTTTTTACCATAATCATGTCAATATCAGATTTTATAGCCGTGGTGTCCTTGTATGTGTTTTTCACCCACTTTCTTATGTCCAAAACCAAATCAAATCTCTAAAAAAAGTCTGATAAGGTTGTGTGGTTTCAGTTCATTTATTGGATTGGTTTAATGAATTTTTATCAGTCAGTATAAGTTGATATCAGTTCATTTTTTACTCTCTTTGGTATGTATTATAGAATTAATTATATAATATATTATGACATAGGTAGTTGTTTGGTATGATTTATAGTACTTATTTATATTTAAAATAAATTGATATAATCTAAAACCTACTAATAGGTTAACAAGTGTTTATCATTGTTGTGATAATCTATTATTACTTCTTTATATCTAATGGTATTAAATGATTATTATTTATGTCTCATGATTTATTATAAATAACTCATAAATATAAATATAAATTATACCAAAGAGAGTCTTAGTTTTTTATATCAATATTAATTAAAGGAGATTGACTTAATAGGCTATTCTAGATCCATTATTGGGTTGTTATCGGTTTGGTTTTGATCCATTCGAGCAGTTTCGGTTGATCTTATTAATGAGTCCGATTTCTTTTTCTTTTCATTTTTTTTTTCCGATAGTGTCTAAAATCAAACTCAGTTCTAGCCAATAAGATTTTGTTTCAGTTCAATGTGGTTGGTCTAGAATGACAAGTTGTTATATTCCACGTGTCTTATTTAAGTGGATTTAATTTGTAAGTATGGGAAATGTTTCCTCACCAGTTTTGTAGCTCTTACTTCAATGCAGGGACCAATAGAAGCTTACGAATAGGCATCCAACTAGGAATCATCGGTGGTCATTTCACTCCTCTTATGTATGTGCATAGGAACACACTGCCAAACATGAATCTTTGTTCCCTAGACGTATTAACTTTATTTTTGTAATGTGGTGAGTTATGTAAGTTCTCCCTTACCCTGCAGTTAGATAAGACCATTTAAATTTTAAATTCTTGCCTTGTGGATGTTTCAATTTTTTATGAATGCTTAGTTTAAATTTTTTTTGTTGTATCTAATAGTCAATTATTATATATGTACAAAGTAAGTTTCTAATGAAAGCTAAAATTTCAAAGTCTCCTTTTTTTTTTTAAATTACTATTTGGTTTAAAGTTCATTTCACCTCTCGACGTCGAATATTTTTAATTGATGATGCAGGCTATATGGTTGAAGACTACATGGGTGCGTCTGCGTACGGGAACGTAGTAGCTATGGAAGCTGGAGCTGATGATGATACACACGACTCCTCTTGCGAGTGCAACTCGTGTGTATTTGATTAGATATTTTTATAGGTTTCTTTTATTGAATTTAATAAAGACTTGTATTTGATATTTAAATATTTATGTCTCAGTTGGAAACAGAATAATTTGCTATTAAATTATTGATATCATTTTAGTTCTCAGTTCATTTATTTATAAGATTTCTGCTATTGTGTATTTACTCTGATTATGATTACGGATGTGTGTAAGTTTGGATAACGCGGGGATAGCCTATTTAAGATCCTGGTTGAACCGTTGGTTATTTAGCGGTTCATCACATCATTCTGAATAGACCAGAATTGAGGTGTGACAACAACGGTGTTTGATCCATTGGATAGGCTTACACACCCGCGTATAGAGGTGTGGTGGCCGTCAATCCTTTCTATAGCACAGTTGCAAACCTAAAACCAGGCTTAAGATTTGAATTGAATGCATGCATATGTTTGCGTATTGTTTTGTTTACTCACTGAGCTTAAGTCGGAGAGCTAATCCTCATGCACGTAATTCTTTTTAGTTTCTGATACTGCAGGTGTTACCGTCAAAGATATATTGATGCACCAACGTATGGACATGTGGCGGTTATGGATGTGCAAACTGTGGAAGACGAATATGACTCGTCCAACTAGTGTTTCAACGATGTTTACGCTTAGTGTTTAACTTTCGTATTTTGATAATTGTAATAGTTTGTTATATTTATGTTTTGGTTACTTGGAGATAACTAGTTATTATTTACTTATCATTGTAGACCTCAGTTCATTATCAATAAGACTTTCATTATTTAATTATTAGCTTTGATTATTATTGTGAAATGTGTTTGGTTTAATCAGGTGGGCACGGCCTATATAAGATCTTGGTTTGAATCGTTGATTCTCATGATGGTTCATCACATCACTGGTTAGTCTAGAATTGGGGTGTGATAGCACTCCACACCTCCATGCACGAGAGTGTGAGCACGCCCAATAGATCACAGACCACTGTCGCCCCACATCACTCACTACAGTATAGAGATAGAGCTAGAGTTTGGTGATTAGGCAGCTCCTCAATCCCACGTCCTCTCCCTGATACCCTATACCGTACTAATTCCTACACACCTATTGGTGAGGGTTTGCAAGTGGGTTCGTCACTAACCAATCTTACATGTCATCATAGTATCCAAGGCCTTATCCTAGCACATCTCCCTACGGCATAGAGATAGGGCTCGAGTCCGGCGGCCAGGCTATAGATCACAATGTCAAGTCCTCCCCCTGATATCCTACCCATACCAAGTATGCTAAGATAGTAGGGATATAAAAAGGTACTAGTATGAGGAATGATCCAAGACCCCAGGCCATTCCTATTTCACACACCAACGAAAACATTTACATGTCTAACACACAATCTTTGTAAAACTCGCACTCTGAAAACCTAGTCTAATCTATGTTTCGCGTCGTGAAAAGTCTTTCAATTATAATCGGACCAGAAGACGAGGTAGGGTGATGAACCACGAAATTTAGGTATGAGAAATGAACATTCTTAGACCCGTTTATGCATGCCGGTCTGACATACCAACTGGACTCTGAGTCAAACTGGTATGTCCAACCGGTATGATTAAACGAGTGATGACGGACTCTAGTGTGTCCCACACTCCGAATTTGATTCTAGGAGATCTTTTGGATGTAGGAGACCTTCCTAGAATGGTCTCCCACTCTATATATACATCTTTCCTCCTCTTTAGATCATTTCCAATGAATCTCAAACCCTAGAGTTGTCTAGAAAGAGATCTGAGAAGAAACAAAGGGGAAGGAGCCTGTTTAAAAAGGGATTTTCCATTGGGAGGAGAACACCACCATTTAACGAACACCTGTAAGTGCTCTACCTCTATAAGAAGGCTTGGATTATGGATCAAAGCCGTGAAATGACGTATTGATCCAAAACCCTAGAATCGTAAAACCCTAGTTCTCATGGAGATCCATTCTGAGAAGAAGGGGAGCATTGTTCGACGTTGTTAAACGATGAATAATCTAAACATAAGTGACCTAACAGGTATCTTGACCCTAGAATTGTTTAGGAGGAACCCTGAAACCAAGCCAATGATCGACGGGAAAAGGAGGTCTGAGAATGGACTCTCAGACCCAAACCACCGGGCTTACCGGCGGGACTAAATGTCTTGTGGTATGCCATACCGCAGGGCATACCAGCTGGACTAAAATCCTGCGGTATGCCCAGGCGATATATATTGCAGGCACATACCGGCTGGACTAAAGTCCTGCGGAATGGTCAGGCGATATATACTGCAAGCACATACAGGCTGGACTTTGAGTCAGACCGGTATGTCTATCCGAGCCTGATTGTTAGCCAGACTTGGTTCTAACCAACTAAAATCTCGTAAACTAAATTCTAATAAATTAATAATGTCTTGTAGGACTTATAGACGACGTGAGTGGACTCTGTGACGCAGAGCAGACTTGCAATCATGCATCAGGTAAGGGACAAGACCCCAAACCTTAATTAATTAATAATGGACAGTAAACCTTTGCTCTATAATCTCTATGCTTGTTGCCTGTGCATTTCATATGTCAACTTATTATTTAATTTTATTATCTGTTCATGCATAGGGGAGTGTAGCCCTAGATATATCCTCATACTAACATCTTTTCGTATTGTCGTCTACCTTAGAGAGTTTGGTACAAGTAGGGTATCAAGGGGATGACGTGAGATTGTGGCTCCGTCTGCCCGACAGACTCGAGCCCTATCTCTATGTCGTAGGGAGCTAGGCTGGGTAAGACCATAGATACTGTGATGACATATATGACTGATTAAAAACGAAACCCACTTATAAGCCCTTGCCAATAGGGGTGTAGGTATTGGTATGGTGTAGAGTATCAGGGAGAGAATGCGGTGCTGTGGATTGTAGCCTGACTGCCAGACTCTAGCTCTATCTCTATATCAGAGTGAGTGATGTGGGGCAATAGTAGTAGTGTAGATCGGAGTCTGACTATTGGGTTTGCTCATACTCTAGTGCATAGAGGTGCGGTGGCCGCCAAACCTTATCATAGCACTTTGCAAGTTATACCTGATCAAATGTAATGTTATCTCATGCATTTTGTATGTTGCATGGTCTTGTGCTTTACTGAGCTAAGTTGTAAGCTCATCCTTTGTATATACAAACTTTTCAGATGTTGATACAAGTTATACCGTTGAAGATTTTATATATAAGACTTGCACTCCATGAACCTGATATAAACCTCTATTTCATATCGTAACAGGTCTTCTAATCATAATCGAACCCGACGGGACGAGCAGATGACAATCAGGTACGAAAATAGATAAATAGGTTGATAATTTTTATACCGGTCTCATGATACCAGTCTATATACCGGTCGATCGGTATGTCTATACGGACAGACTAGTCAGATCTGAAAATGGATCTTTGTGGGTCCCGCTTGTCAAATCTCAATCCTAGAGACTGTCCTAACATGAGAAACTTCCCTAAAGCCTAACCTAGTCTATTTAAGGGTTCATAAACCTCCTTAAACATCTCTAGGCTGTAGGGATCTGTGCTGGGATAGGGCCTACTGTGATGACATATATGATTGATTAATAACAAACCCACTTGCAAGCCCTATTGGTACGATAGAGGGTATCAGGGGGAGGACGTGGGATATAGGCGTAGCCTACCCATCAGACTTTAGCTCTATCTTTATATTAGAATGAGTGATATGAGACAATAGCAGTGTATGATCCATTGGGATGCTCACACTCTCGTGCATGGAGGTGCGGTGGCCGCCAAACCTTACCATAGCACTGTGCAAGTATACCAGACCAAATGTGAATGTTACTCATCCTTGTACGTACATCATTTTTAGATGTTGATGCAGGTTATATTGTGGAGGACTTCATTGCTGCTCTAGCATATGGAACTGTTGTTGCTCTGGAAGTGCAAGCAGGAGAGGACGAGCACGATGCTTCATGCGAGTGCCCTTACTGCGTGTACCTCTAGGATGGTTTAGTTTATTTTATTTTACTTCAGTTAGATTTTATAAACAATGTAAAGATATTTATTTATGTTTTGATTTATTAAATAATTGGGATAATTCATTTAAGTATCAATAGAATACTCAGTTCATTTAATTAAAACTTTCGTTGTATCTATTTATATTCTGATTATGGTTATGTGTAATGGTTTGTGTAAGTGGATACGGTTTTATCGAGATCCTGGTGTGAACCGTTGGTTTGGTGGCGGTTCACTCACACTTCTGGTTCAGTCAGAATTAAAGTGTGACATTATGGCTGCTCTAGCGTATGGGACAGTGGTTACTATAAATACACAGGTAGTAGAGGACGAGCATAACGCCTCATGCGAGTGCTCTTACTGTGTATTTCTTTAGGGTTATTTATTTTTTCTTTTGAGTTGGTTATAAATGATGAATTAAATTTATTTAATTACGTTGTGGTTGATGGGAATAATTTGAGTAATTATTTTATTTATCATTAGGAGAATCAGTTCATTTATTTATTAATTCCACTGCTATTTATTTTTCTCTAATTGTGGTTAGTTTGCATGGTTGGTTTGTTGACACAGTCTATTGAGATCCTGGTGTGAGTTGTAGTTTAGAGACGGTTCATTCACAGTTCTGGTTCAGTCGGAATTGAGGTGTGACAATCCTAGCATAGCGAGTCTGCATAAACAGATATAATAACAGAAAATAAAAATGACATGGTAATATGAACAACCATCACGCCACAGATACAAGAATAATAAACGACATTTTATTGTTATTAGTTAATTAGGGTTTAGGTCCGATTCCCTTACCTAATGCTTGATTGCAAGCTTCATCTGTGTCACAAAATCCAACTTGCCTATCAACAGACCCTACAAATCATTAGGGTTTGGGTTAGAATTAGTTCCATAGGGTTTACGTTGGTAAAAAAACCAACTGAGGTCGAAAAACACCCTTACTGCACATACTGGTCGCGCATACCAGTCGCAGATCACTGTATAGTAGTGAGACCGGTATGATCGACGGGACAACCTTGGCAGGCTTCCCGAGAGGGTACCGGTCGCATCTAGTGCCACCGGTATGGACGATCGGTATGCCTCCGTAAGACCACCAACATGGTGTTCGTCTTCCGTCGATCTTCCAACTTGACTTCTAGGGTTCCTTCTATGCATTCTATGCCCATGCTACGTATCAGGGTTTGTTTTATCTCCCATTCAAGTCTTACGTTCTAATAAACTTTAGTTTAGAATTCATATCTAGGGTTCATCAAACGAATTAGGATTTATTGGCGAAGTAGGATTTTGGATTAATACCTAGCCTTGCATAGTATTAATCAACATCTAAATCAACCTAAGAACAAGAGAGGTATAGGCATTTACCGTTGGTCTATGAACTATGACGTTCTTCTTCCAACGGAGTCTCCTCTGCAACCTTCCTCAGCTCCTTTCTCCTCTTCAGATCTCCTTCTCGTCTCTAGGGTTTATGAAAGTCAACAAAGAGGATCTAAGGAGGTTAAGGAGTCAATATATAGACTATGGTGGGTTTTAGGAGAGTTTCCTACATAAGGAAGGTCTCTAAGATTGAGATTTGGAAGGTGGGATCCACTGGGATTAGTTTTCAAATCTAACTGGTCTGCCGGTGCAGACATACCGGTCGACCGGTATGGTAGACTGGTATCATGAGACCAGTATGTCTCATGACACTTCCCATCTGGTCCGTTTCGATTATTTTCGTACCTGAACTTTGTGATTTGTCATCTGCTCGTCCCATTTGGTCCGATTATGATAGGAAGACCTGTCCCAACACGAAATATAGGTTTAGATTGGATTCGTGGAGTGCGGGTCTTACAAAACTGAACTGTTTACACCAGAACCGAGAGACAGTTTAGTAATCGATTCGGTTCTAGTTTGAAATATGACACTGTCTACCTAATCGATTTGGTTAGGTTTGAGACCATTTAAACCGTCGGTTTACACTGGCTAGACACCGGTTAAACTGTATAGAATATGAACCGTTTAAATCCCTAAAAGCTAAACTAGTAAACCCTAATCTCATTAGTTTTTCTCTATTAATAATTTAATATTTTATTTTTCCAAGACCCTAACCCCAATAACCTAATCCCAATTAATATATTATTTTTTCAAGACCCAACCCCAAGTCCCAAAAGCCTAAACCATAAAATCAAAACAGAAAAACATAATAGCCTGATTAGACATAGCAACAGTCACACTCTCTAGAATCTTGACTATCTCCTTCCCGATTGAATTTTTTAATTTTTTTGAATGAAAAACTGATTAATAACTGATGCGTTAAACCGTTTATAAACCGTAAGCAAAATCGATTAATGAAAAACCGTTTGAAAATCGATAAATCGAAACCGACTACTAATCGATTCTAGTTTCAATTTTGAGACTATCTAGTTAATCGGTTTGATTTTGGTTTTACCCTCTTATACATCGCACCGCACCAGACCGGACAGTTAAACCAATTATAAATTGTTTAACACCCTTACTTTGTGAGCATTAATTTTCTGCTCCCTTTGTAATCACATTTTAGATGTGCAACTTTATGAGATTTGAGAGTGGCTTCATCATTTTAGGAATCACATTTTAGATTTTTAAATTCGTAAACTATTCACATAACTCGAATTTAATAATTTTTAATCTCATAAATTGTTCACATACCATACATGTCGGAGCGGATAAAATCCAATCGATTAGGGTGGTATCCGAATTCGCATCCGCCTTCGATCTCACCTATGAGAATTCGCATATGAATCCTATTGTTCGGATTCGGATTCCTCTAAACGGTTGTGGATTCCAATCGAATTCAAATTTTTGGTTATTTATTTACATCCTTAGATTTGGATGCAAAGTGAAGTGTAAGTTAATAACTAAATATGGAATAATTTGGAATTATTTACATAGTAATATGATAGCATGTGCCGTAAACATTACAAAAGTTTCCATTTAAATTTTAAAATTTTCATTTCCCTTCCCTTCAATTCCCTTTGCGACCAAACAAAACCTAAGGTCAGTACCACGTAAAAGCAAATAACTTGGGCAAAGTATGGAAACTTGGACATGGGCTAAGATTTAAGCCTATCTGGTTATGAAACTATGCATGGAACTTAGGACACGTAGCTATGAGCCAAATCTTGTTAGGAGGCCTTAGATTTGTTCGATCCATCTAAGGAGGAGGCTAAAGATTCCTGATTCGGCTCCTCTCTAGCGAGAGGGATCGCTACAGAAGTGGCAGTGAAGAAGGTATGCTAGCCACATATACAAAGGGACCCAAATCATCTTTGGTCATCGAGTTGTGCTAGCGTGCAATCACAGCTGGTACTTCTCTAACGACATGAGAGGATTTCTATCCTATACAAGGGTCCATCCAATACCCAAAAGGTGTTTGACATAGAATAGAAAGAGACAAGGAGGAGCAAACCCAACCTGTGAAAAAACTCATTCTTCCTCCTCTGAAATTGTTGGAGTGGATGGATCCATTACCATCCGATGCCCAAGATTAAGTATTTTACATTTCCACGTTACAGAAACCCTCTTCATTTTCCTCCTTCCTCTTGGATTGTTTTGGATGTACCCAATCCCATATTTGTTGTTCTTCTGCTTTAATCACTCCATAAGTAGATATTTTATTGATCTAAAAAAGAGAACTGTACAAGCTAAACCCTTACGAGAAACCCAAACAAAACATACAACAAATCAATAACAACAGTTAGGACTAGGTTACAACATAACTACGGCCCAACAAATAAATAAAAATAGAAAACAGCCAGTAAACTATAGACTCATTTGTTAACGTCACAGAGATGACAGGGAAACCAGAGAATGGATTGTGTTTGGTATCATTTTTGTTTTTGATTTTTGCTATTTTTTCATAAAGTATTTTTGAAAACCATTTTTGATAAAAAATAAAAAATCGTTTGATAACTACAATAAAAAAATAGATTACAGAATGAGAAATAGATTTAGTATGCCTATGTCTATAAATAATTTTTATAACTTTTATATATCCAAGCATTAAGAGAAGGATCATCACCATTTAGCACATGATTATGGAATCTCCATAACAATTGAAGAAACAATCCAAACAAAGATAAGGAGAAAAAGACCCAATTATTTTCTATATACTGTTATTAAGCGGCTACATTTTGATATTTCAATCAGCAATTGGAATTTTAGAATAGTTCTACCCACCGTAGGCCGATAGAACCAACCAAACTATGAGCATTAACTGAAGCGAAGCCAAGCCATTCTGAAGCGAAGAACAAGCATCTTGTAATCAAGTAAATGACAGTAACAATGCTGTCCAACACCAAGCCCATGTAAATACCTGAACCTTCATGAACAGTTTAATTCATATCCTAGTAGAATGGACAGTCCCAGAACCCTGTTGTGAGTTGTGACAATCCTGGTTAACCCCCTATAACCTATTGTGCCCAAACTCGGCCACCCTTGGGCAAAACATATTGGGGAAATCATGCAAGAAAACCATCGTCAAGGAGATGCTTACATTGAAAAAATTGATCCAGATTACCCAATTCAATGGCTTAATACTTGTAAGTTTTCTCAACAACTCATTTTGCTTCTCTCTCTCTCTCTCTCTCTCTCCTCTCCCTCATTCTTTCCCTTACCAAGGTCTTAATGCTGAAAATTTGGTTTCCGCCCTCTTTGTTGATGCAATGTAGGTTCATTTTCTTTGCTTCACAATAGGTGCTGCTGTTACCAAGGAATTAAGTATTGTGTATTGGTATCGTATTGGTCAGCTGAAATTAAGAGACGTATCGTATTGTATCGTGGATACAGTGGATACGCACGGATATGCATAGATACGGGACAAGATATGCATAAGAATGATTAGGGAATCTACAAAACACAATTTTAAAACATAAAAACACTATAAATAAGCAATATTAAAAAGAAAAATGTTTCTTACATTAAGTTTGCCGAGTTCAGGGCTGTATTTTGAGTCTTTAGTCCTTATTAGGATGATGTTTAGGCATATTTCAATCTCCTACGGGTAAGTGTATTAACATGCCTTATTGTTTATGTAATTTATACTATTTCTTTTGCTTTCATTAGATAGTGTAGATATTTTCAATACACTGTCAAGTATTGAAGCAATTTGTTTATTAGAAGAAAATGATGATTTTTTATTGGATTATATAGCTTATTATCTTACATGCAGATACATTTTATCAAATCAAACAAAATATCAGCAGTTGAAAAAGCGAAAAAGATCAATTCATGAAGGTTCTGTCGAAGGCTTCGTATTTCACAGCAATTTTCTTTGCCGGACTCAATGTTGAGGAAGAAGGTAACATCGATCAACCTTACGGCTGCTTCCAGAACTGGTATGTCGTCGTCTTCTTCTTCTTCTTCCTCCTCCTCTTCCTCTTCATCTTCTTCTTTTTCTCTTTCTTTTCTTCTGATTCAGTGATTCTTCTACTTCTTCTTCTACTGATTTTTCTTCTTCTTCTTCGTCTGATTCTTCTTCGTTTGATTCTTCTTCTTCTTCTTATTCTATTTCTCTGATTATGATTTCTCTGTTTTGCTTTTCTTTTCTATTTTATCGACCTGTATCGCCACTGAGCCACTGAGCCACTGATTCGTTCTGATTTTATTGTATTGACCTGTATCCATAAGTATCGACTTGTATCGGGTTTGATATAGGTTGATACTTATGGATACAGGTCGATATGTTTCTTTTTTTTTTTTTCAAAATTTTTAAATGAGAAAATAAAATGCAAAAATTTATTTCTACCGTATCGGCTGTATCGGAGGGGTATCGAGGGTATCGACCTGTATCGGTTCGATACGGTTGATACCCCCAATACACATACTATTTTTAAAAACTAGGAGACGTATCACATTGTATCGTATCGACTGCTCTCGATACCAATACGTATGGGCCGATAGGCCCCGTATCGTGTCGATACTTGATACCTTGGCTGTTACTTCTTTCTCTGTATAGATTTAATTGGTAGAATTGTAGAGTAATTGATTGAAGATAAGGAAGCCAGTGTCGAAAGGGCACTCTAAGGTGCGATGCCATCTTCAATGTGACAAACACATTGGTATATTGGTGCTAAATTCTTCAATACTTTGAAAAAACTATGTTTGTTTTTTTCCAAAGAAAATCCAATACAAAGTAGTGTGGAGTGAAAAGAGAACACTTCACTGTTCTTCGTTTACCCCTTGGCCCTTGCTATATGAACACCAGATTTTTACCCTTGGGGGGGATATTTAATTTCACTTTTCCTTTTTATAGTGGCACAGAAATTGATTGTGTTAAATAATTTCTTAATGAAAACCAAATAAAAAGAAAATAGAAAACAAAGGCCTGATGGTTCTGAGATATATTCCATTTTGAGGCACCTTTGGTGAGCTTCCAAAATATAGCTTTTTCTGGGCTCTCTGATGCTGGAAGGGCAGACTTCTTTGGCATTGTTAAGCTCCATTTTAAGAATCTGCATTTTGGTTATGGTTTCCTTTGCTTTCGATGGATCTCTTCCACTGGTCTTTTGGCCATGGAGACCATCTAAGCATCTGAAATCAAACGTGAGCAATTTAAGGGATTTAATACTCAACACACATAGAAGGCCTGTAAGTTGCTATAAGATGGACGAACATCGAGTTACAAGGATCGGTATGGCCCCAGAGTTCTCTCTTGGTATCTTTGCAGCCTGCTTTGCTATGGCTTCACCACCTTTGGGCGTGACACTTTAACGAAGAGGAGGCAAGGTGATATCAGTAAAAAGCTACTGATTGCACTCAGTTGTTAACACAAATTGCATTTGATTGTTGGTAGCTACCTAGTTTTCTCTCATTCTGAGGGCATTTGTAAATTTTTTTAGCTTAATCAGTTTTAGGGTTTAATCTTGAGAGAGAGAATATGAGAATTGGCTTTGGTTGATCTTAGGAGTTATAATTTTTTTTTTTGTTTTTAAATTAAAGTGACATGGAGAGTGATTTGAATCTGACCGATTCATTGCTAAGAAGAGTGAAAGAGGATGCCAATGTAGAAGCAACATTTGCCAGTTCCCCTGTTAGAGATGGCTGGCTTCCTCCTTTGCTGGTTGCATCAGTGTCCCCACCAGATTGGAAACACTGCCTCTTCTTTCTCTCTTTTTGGAAAATTGGCAGTGGTATTGGTGCATAACCTGAGTTTACAAGGAAGAGATCCTACCCATCCAGAATGGTCATTTTAATCTCCCTTATTGGGAATCATAACTGGTTGATTCTAGTTATGTGATTACCCTTCTATGATACAAGGAGGACTGTAAAAAGAGATAGCGACGCTTCATCCTAGCTATCATGACAAATAGGACTCCCCCTCATTAAAAAAAAAGAGGCTGGTTTTAAGAATCTTTAGTGGCTCAACTGAGAATGAGATTTCAGATATTTTTATGTTTAGATGGGTTTTTATTCACTTCTACAATATTTCTTCCATTGCCCCCTTAACTTTGAATTTGTTTTCTTTGCTTTTTGTTGTGCAACTGATAACTTTATTGGCTCTTGAATTTTCACCTTCTGGGAGCGAAGTTATTTCATATATCATTTGGAGTTGTTTTAATATATTAATTGGTGCATAAAACCAAGTTAGGTGATTGTTGATTATTGTATTGTTCTGGTGTTTCATCCCAAGTTTGTATCAGTTATGCAGATCAACCAAGTTGAAGGACAAGGTATGAGGGGGCTTCAATTTCTAAATATTTTATAGAATCTTTCCCATCTATTCAAGTAAAAAAAATTGTTCGTCTGGGATAGGCTTCAATTTTTGTCGGAGAAGTTCTTTGTATGCTGATTAAAAGGGGTGCTTCTGCTGCCAAAAAGGGTATGGGTAGATCGTAGATATGTGAAACCTGAAAGTGAGGTTTAGGACAATTAAAAAACATCTTATTCTTTTATCAGTAATGAAATTCATTTCATCAAAGAATGAACCTCCAAAAATGGAGAACTAGAGGTACAGGAGCTGCAAAAAAACAACAAAACTGAAAGAAAAACAAAATGCAGGAACACATGGATCATAACTACAGGGCTTGTAAGGTACCTTGAGGCCCCAAAATATAGAAGTTCATCTGCTAAAAAGCTACTTGGCCTTGGATACTACTGGACAGGATTTGTTTAAATATGTAACCATAAAAAAAATTTCTAATATGTGTTGAACTATGACTTTCCATGTCAGTTGCAATTTTGTTTCTTTTGAGATTTTAAAATTGGAATAATTAAGATGGCTCCTCTGTTATGTATTCTACATTAGGTGAAATAGCGTCCGGAAGAGTTGACTTTGATGTTGATAGTGATGACTTCCAATGACAATTGTAAGAAACTTAGGTGCAACATCACTCCACTGTCTCACGATGGTGAAGGTTATCAGTTCGTTGATAAGTATCTCTTCACGACCCATGCACCAATGTGAGTCTTTCTGGGCTCACTGAACACCAATTTAGTTGTTATCAGTGCATCGGTTATGTTTTTGGTTGTTGTTTATCCATCTTTCTTGAATATTGTAGTCAACACTCAGGATTGGATGTTCTTATGCTTTAAAGAGAAGAGAATTTGAAAAGTTTGCACCTACAGCTCAAAACTCAAAATAGCATGTTAAGTTTATGATGTTTGATTACACTGTAAAGGAGAATGATTGTACTTTGGCTTGCCAATGACTATGAGTAGGTTCTTTTCACACTCCCCCCTCCCAAAAAAATAATAAAATATTGGCTCCAAACCATTTGGGCTCTTATTTTGTCCATCACTAGAACTGAAGTTTAGTTTTTTTTTTTTTTTTTTTTTTTTTTTTGGAAAGTAGATAATTTATTAAACCCAGATTAGAGAATACAAACAAGCTAGACCATCAAAAGATGGGAACAACAAATAGAAACATACAAAACAAGGGCAAAAAGCCCGGAGACAACTAGGCCATCAAAAGCGGAGCCCAGATTACAACATCAAAGAAAGAACTAAGCTCGGGGACTAAAAAAACTGTGCGAGGGAACCAAGTGACAAGATTAGGTGTCACCCAGAGAAACGTACACAGAATCGAAAGCACTCGGGCTGCACTATGAAGCAAGAGCTTCTCCACAGGGCAGAAGGTCCACTATATGACATACCATTGGGTTGACAGCTCTTCTCTTCCCCGTCACTCTCAGTATCTGACCCTCTAGATATTGGCTCTACAGGAGCCTCGAAATGCGAGCTGATACTTAATGCGCTTGATCACTCAAACCCACACTCAAGGAAGAAACCTGGACCGCATCAAGCACACCATCTTTGATTGCCAGGTCAGCAAAAAGAGAGTAGATCTTGCCACTCAACTAACCAACCTTTTCCCAGAAGAAGCTGAACCCCGAGGACAAAGAAAACTATGCGGGACCATCAGACACAAGGATAGAGGGGTTAACCACAGGCCTGTGGGTAAGAGGAGTTGGATTAGGAAAAGGGACACCAACAGACCGGGCACTAGCAACTTCTGTAACGATAGGACTATCTGCAGCCTCAGGAGGAGGTTCAGATGCAACAATAGCAGTGAACCGATTGGCCGACCTTGCTCGGTGGTCACCTGAAGGGTGTTGTATCTGCGAGTGACCTGAGATCCTCTAATTGCCCCTGTGGCCTTTTTTTGGGCGTTGAAAAGAGGCCTTATTAGAGACTGAACCTTCTGTCAACGCATTGGACGAGGTGCTGATAATACTCGGAGCAGAGCCAAGGTTCCTTGTGGATCCCGTGGCTTCTTCAACGTCTGGAGACCCTAGAATATCCCGTCTAGGAGGCGATCCATTAACTGATAAGGTGCCTTCGGTTTTTGGCTGTAATTGAGAAGGCTGAGTTAGAACAATATCAATGGGCTCCTCCCGTGCAGCATGATCATGGCTCAAATCTGGACGAGATTCATCTTAGAGTGTCCTGCCTCCTTTGGTTAAACATAATGAAGTGGGATGGCCAACCACCTTACACTTCAAACACAACTCAGGTGTCCAGTTGTATTTGACTGGTTGGATGAACGTATTTCCCTCATCATTCTCAATTGTAACGAAATCTTTAGGGGTTTCTTCACTTGAAAAATTGATACATGCTCTAGCAAATGCCAGCCGCTCTTTGCACATAGTGCGGCAGTCTGAATACATCGGCTTTCCAAAAACCAAGCTGATAATATTTGAAGATTCCTCACACCAAAGATGGAGGGGAAGACCCAGGAGAGTAACCCACAAAGGAAGAGATTTCACTCCTACTTTATCAGAACTAAAGCTGCGTTCCCACTGCTGAAGAAAGATCAATTGCCCACCAACATGGTAGAAACCTTTATCCAGAACTCTAGACTTATCCTCTTCATCCAAGAATTTAAAAACAAAGCCTCCGTTCATCTACAAGTAACAGCTAACAGAGCCTAAAAGACATCATTGTCTTGCAAGAGCTGTCTTAAGAAATGAGAAAGCATGACGTTTTCCCTAAAAAAAACCCCACTAATGTGTTGCAGAGACCGGCCACCTCCTCTTTGTTGGGAATAGTCCCACATTGCTTAGAGACTAGAACCTTGGGTGCCTTGTATATGTGGGAGTTCCTTGACTTACTAGTTGAACTTTTGAGATGGAAACTTAACATGTATCAGAGCTCCAGGTTCACTCCGTACAGTCATCCAAAAGAGGGACCACATGCCATGTGTACTGCCACCCAGAAGAGGGGCAACACGTGAGAGGAAGTGTTGGGAATACTCCCACATTACTTAGAGACTAGAACCTTGGGTGCCTGATATATGTGAGAGTTCCTCCACTTACTAGTTTGAACTTTTGAGATGGAAACTTAATGCTCTTCAACCACTGATGAAAAACATCGACCAATAAACTCATCCTGCTTGCAAATAGGAGGAATAAACCTTAGATTCAAGTTAGGCTTTAAACGATCTTGCCTCTCATTCACAAAAATGGATTCTTCAAAGCCGAGTCCTTTTGGATATATGGGACTGACGAAACAGAGGAACTTGTAATAGGAGCGAACTCCATGACCGAGGACAGGGCCAAAGGCATCAGATGAACAGCATCTTCAGCACCTACACCACTTTCAACACCTTTGAGACCGTCGATATCTTCAACCTCACCTTTGAGCACAAAACTCCCCAAAAGGGGCAAACCTCCCATGAGGACTTGCCTTACCGAATCTTAGGGCTTTCAAGCCCGTTTTCTCTTTTAGTGACACGGTGACAAGTTCCACTAGGGGTGTAATAACATATAAGTTTACTCTTTTTTTTTTTAGCTCTCATCACTACCGGAATTGAACTTGACTTTTCGGATTGGTAAACGAATCATATGGCATTGGTATAAGGCTTAGATGAGTTCTGTATGTATCTTGTAACATGCTTACAGAAAATAGTCTGCTGTAACTAATAGTTTTGTGGTCTGTAGGTTCCCGGCTGACAAATTTTGTGGGTATACTTAGCCAAGGACAGCGAATAGCACCCCCCCTCCCCGATGCTTCAGAAACTGGCTATTTAGCCTTCTCTTTCCTCTGTGTGTGTGTGCAGGTCTTGGCATATTTGCACACAGTTTTTAACAATTTCCATCTTTAAATATGTAGTTTTGCAAGGGGATATAGTTCTCTGACCTGGTGAGTAAGAGCTTTCAGTATCTCTTTACTGATAGAAATGATCCAATTGGTCCAAGGCTTCTGAGTGAAGTGGCGGCATTGGGAGAGCTCTATGAACTAAAGAAAGCATCAGTGAGCCAACAATCGATTTCTCATTCTGATGTTAGGGATAAACTTGCTTCAAGTGTTGCTTGTGTTGGACTGTGCTAACACTTTGTACAGGGCTTGGAATTATGTTATGTTTATAAGATCTCTACTTTTATGCGTTAGACTTGACTTAGCATGTCCTCAGTTTTGTTCTAATATTTAGTTTCCATTACTTTTCTGGCACCTAGTATATGGAGAAACCTCCACAAGGAAAACATTCATCTAAGAGACTTGGCAAGACGAAACCGGGGGATCACATTATGTGGACTGTCAAGATGAAGTGGTTGTACCTTGTGGGGAACCAGTCCCATCAAATGTTGAGGCTATCTGAGCTAATGTATAATACAGCTCATGTTGGTCTTTTACATTGTCTTTATTCTCTCTTTTTTTTTTTTTTTTAATTCAATGATGGTGCCAACTGCCAATTAATGATTTAACTATTCACACATGGGACCATTTGATAGTAGATTTCAGGGTCCAATTTACTTAGATATCCAGCAAGTCTTATTACCAGTGTCTAGTGTCTTATGCCACTGTTATTCCCTCTATGGATAAAATCTCTTCCTGTATTTAGTTACTTCAATGCCCCCCCAAAAAAAAAAAAAAAAAGTGCAGAAAAAAAGAAAGAAGGAAAGAAAATCGTCCTATCATGAACTATGGTTTCTAGGATAGAAGATCAACTAAAATGTTTGGGCATTCCATGCATGATGCATGCTCTGTATTTGTTCTACAGAATATATGAGTTCTTTGTGGTTTGACTGAATTAAATGTTGATATCTGCTAGGTTAATCTGCAATTCTTGTTGAAAGTAAGGTTTCACTGCCAAGAGATAAGGAACAGAAGTCATTTTTTCTCTTTCTGAGAGTCTGCCTACTCTAGGGAATTCTACCTATATTTCTTTTGCTGTTTGGGGTTGTAAACGTAGTGTTGTTGAAAATTGGTAGCATCCTAGTTTTGATGAGATCTCATCTTCAGAGCCCACTGGACCTGGATATCCTTCAAAACTCTGCATTGGGTTATTGTAAAGCACATTTCATTTAATATGTATTCATTGTCCTTTAGGGAATGGAGATGGAATTAAAGAGCCACTTCTTGTTATGATGTTGGCATGAACAAGATACTCTATTCCCTTCTTTCTTTGTGCTGGTCATAATGAAATTTGAGATAAAAGGATTAAATTTCCATCCATGGTGGATACTTTTGCCATTCTATTTCTACCCACTGGATAGTATCCTTTGCAAGTTGTATTTCTTGGTCATATTTTAAAGCTCTGTTTCACAGTTATTACCAAAGAAGATTCATGAAGATTGGTTATAGTTTCATGAAAATCCTCTTCCCTTGAAGGTCTACTATGTAGCAGAATAAAGTTCCAAAATCTCTTAAAAATCCATTTTTTGGCCAGAAGTTATTTGTAGATGCTTTTTTTTGGGGGGGGGATTTAATGCATAGACAATTTTAACTATATCTAATCTATGCGACCATCTCATATGCCAAGGCATGGTGACTACAAACAAACTACTTTGTCAACTGAACTAGCGGGCACCTTTCATATGATTAAGTATGAAGATTGGACGTGAGCTATTGTGTCCTCATCGATGAATAAGAGGGTTTGGATCTTCTTTTATTGTTTGAAGGATTCCTGATCCAGGAGTTCACTCAGTGTGCATACTAATACATCCCCACCTGGAATGAGTCATGATCTCATATCAATTTCCCAAGCCCTGTTTATTAAAATAAGGGGTCACTTCTGTTTTTTTCCCATCCAGATTTAATATGATTGAAGTCAGTAGCCGATCACTTTCACACAACTTCATTGACTGGTTAATTATGATTAACTTTATAATTTATAAAATAAAATATTTAAAATTAAATTAATTTCGTTCTTTTAAAATATTTAAGTGGGTTTTTAGGACTGAATGGGAAAAAAAATCTCAAATATGTCCGTGAGATGATTCCCACGTATCCATGAATAAGAGAAGCAAACAAAGAACAGCAGTCCCCAGGTGCGGCGTTCGGCGGACAAAATTAGAATTCTTTAATCAATCCCTAAAGACCCAGAATGAAACTCAACAGAAAAATATAAATAGGATAGGATCCATGAACTGCATTCCAAAAAGCCAAAAATGAAAACAACAAACCCTAGCTAGATGATCGAAAGAAATGAATAAAAATTAGGATTATGGTTGTTCACCATTAATAAATGTTCCCTTGGAACCCAACACAGAGACCTCCCATGTCCCTCATCCACCCCCCTTATAATACCTTCTTTCCCCTTGGGCTGTTTGTGTTCTAAAGTGATTTTGCTCTCTCACCTCTTGTTGGGCACCATTTTCTAGTGGGCTCGTGTGGGTGGATTGAGTTGGCTCTTCCTTTGTGCTCGTGTGCTCTGGCTCTCAAGTAAGAGTTAAGAAAAGGGATTCTTTTCCTAGTTCCTACTTTCTCTGCATCTCTGTGTATCTTTCTCCCTTCTAGGGGTAGAGTAGTCATGGCTGCAGCAAGTGGGTCTCCTTGTGGTGCCTGCAAGTTCCTCAGGAGAAAATGTGCCTCTGATTGTATATTTGCTCCTTACTTCTCCACAGAACAGGGCCCTGCTCGTTTTGCTGCCATTCACAAGGTGTTTGGTGCTAGTAATGTCTCCAAGCTATTTTTACGTGTTCCTCTTCCTGAAAGATGTGAGGCTGTCGTCACCATAGCCTATGAAGCTCAAGCCAGGATCCGTGATCCTGTCTATGGCTGTGTTGCCCATATCTTTGCACTTCAGCAACAGGTGGGTGATGGGTCTTCCTTCTTCATCTGGGTTTTGGACTTAATCAATGAATAATGACACATTTGATCATTGATGAAGTTGGTATTTGATTTTTACTTTCTCAGGTGGCATACTTGCAAGCCCAATTGATGCAAGTGAAGGCTCAGCTGGCTCATAACTTTGCAGCTAGTACAAGGCCTTTAGACAACCATTGGCATTCTGAGACTGCAGGGTCTGTCCTTGGAGGAGGAGGAACTGGGCCTCCCCAGGTGCCTTATTCATCATGCATGCATTCTGTCCAATCTCAGAACTCCCTGGATTCTCTGGACCATAGCAGTGATGGGATGGTGATGCAGGACAGAGATGATCTCGCCTTCCTACCTTGTACTAAGAAAAGAGTGTCCACCAGTGACTTGGGTGACCTTCAAGCTCTGGCTTTTAGGATGATGAGGAACTGATTCATCCTCTCTCTCTCTCTCTCTCTCTCATAGCCATATGTGATGAGGATGATAGATGTCTGTTGAGGATAATGTTGATCTATGCCTGAAAATACAAAAGAGCATCTGTAAAGAAAAACACTTGCCTTGATGTGAGGTGTGCTTGTATTGGAATTTAGAAGAGGAATACAATATCAGTACCAACTAGTAATTTAGTATTAATGCCTCTCTCTCTCTCTCTCTCTCTCTCTCTCTCTCTCTCTCTCATGAGGGAAAATTATGGTGTCACTTGATTTATTTACCATGTTCAATGTTACCAATGGACCTGCTTGTATGAAAGAGAGGGAACTGAAAAAAGAACCCCTGCAAGTCAATTATGCAGACTTCTAGACTCATTCTTGTTTTCTCCCACAGGATATATTAAATTGATGGACTGTTAAAGGGATTTTGTAATTGTTCTAGATGAACAACTTTCCTCCCTGACCTATATCCAACATATTCAAGTTTCAATGGCAATTCCAAGGTTAGTGATCTGATGTGTTTATTTGTCCTTCACAATGGTGGTGGGGTCTCAATTTTGCAATGACTAAAAACTTTTATGCTTTTGACATGAGGCTTAATTATAATAAATAAATAAAAACAATTTAATAGAACTTCAGGGACCCTCACTTTAAGACCCTTTGCTTAATGGGTTAGAGGTAAGTCCTATCATTGTTTCCCTTAAATTGAATACTGGGTGGACCCACATTCATAGTTTTTATATCATTGTTTCCCTTAAATTGAATACTGGGTGGACCCACATTCATAGTTTTTATGTAATAGAAGTAGGTTTACCTAACATATAAATGCGCATGCTTTACATTTTATTTCACTGCCCTATGAACTTGTATCAAATATGTCGACAAAGTGTTTGCTTGATTGACTACAAAAGAAAACAAGCAAGTTTCACTACTTTTTTGGGTAATCAAGCAACATGCTAAGGCTATCCAAATCTTACATGGGAATCCATATGAACAATTAAGCTTCAATGGGAGGTAATCCTTTCCCTTTCATGGAAATCAATAGCATCAGATAGAGTAGAGTAGCATGGCTAGAGAAAAGTAGTATCCAAGTTTATGTAGAAAAATAGCAGGAGTGAACATGATCCAAATCTTCTGAATTTAATAAGGACCAACAAACAATACATGATCAATTCCCTTGTGTATCTGGCATGTTAAAAAAAAAAAATAAATAAATAAAAATGGGATCAAGCAACATGGGGAGATCTACGAAGATTTAATAGCGGCATTCAGTAAACAGGGAATTAATCTCATGCGGTGCCGGCGTCAAGAAAGAATACTTTAGTAAAAAAAAAAAAAAGAGTATTAATGGAATGAGAATGAATAGTGAAGTAAAATCTAACAATTTTTTTTGGGATTTTCAAAAACTGGGATATTTGGATGCCAAGGTGGGAAATGCTTGTTATCTAAGATCTTTGAATCTCCTTTGTATCCTCACCCCGCGTCCAAAATCTCATCAAGCTTTGAGGGGAAGGGAAGGAGTAGTTGCAGCTTTCTAACTCCATTCTCTTTAGAAGCAAGCCAATAAACAGAAAAAAAAAATTACATTCTTTGGATTTGTGGAATATAGTTCTTATATTTATCTAAAAGAAAAATGCCTTCCTATCTAAAAACTATTTTTCTTCCCAATCTCCAGACTAATCAAATGGCACCTAAAACAATAGAGGAAATATCGTAACAATGAAGACAACTGCAAACAAAGTTGATGGTACCCTTTCCATTGCCAATAGATAGCAAAGGTGACTTGGTGAGACATAGGAAGTCATAGGATCATGGATTAATATGAAACCAATTTTTTTTTTTTTTATTTATAAATAAATTATCAAACTGTATCAGTCTGATACTATTTGAAACGGTCTAATTCTGACTGATATTATCATCTCATGATACGAGTTTTAATCACCTATATGTACATGTATTCCGTGTGGGATTCATTAGATATGAAGGATGATGGAATCCCAAAAAAAATACAAGTACATATAGGTGAACTATTATCTATTTTTGGAGACATCTCTCCTCAGTTGATTCTTCCTCTCCTATTTCTCTGTCATTTCTCTATATTTTTTTGTTTTTTTCTAATATATATGTATGTGATCCTATGCATGAGCCTTGAAAACCTTGAAGTATACCCAATCTCATCCCATGGCGTGTAACAGTTTCTCACCATAAAAGGAGGTGCATTGAATTCTGAATCGGATAATGAAAGGAAAAGAAGAGAAATATGTTTACTGCTTGGACTCCATGCATGCATAATGGACATCTGGGTCGATATCCTCCGTTGCTAAGAGTAGTAAAAGTAAGTAATCATTAACTGAAGGAGTCTTAAAATAGACAACTTGAGCTAAAAGGAGACAGCCGAAAACATCAGGAACAAAAAAAAAAGGTTTCTTAAGTTCAAAGGAGTGCATCAGTGCATGTTTTATGTGTTTGAATGAATCGTGACAAAACACTTCTAAGTTTGAACTGTTAAGATTGAAAGATTAAAGTCTTGTCTCTCTTTTCTATAATTGTAAGAAGAAAGAAGAAGGAAGAAGAAGGAAGAAGAGGAGTACGTCTCTGTCTGCAAGTGTCTTTGTCTTATGAGTAACGGCCGACCTCTTTATTTTATCATTTGTGGAAAAGCAGAGAAAGCAAAGAATGGAAATTAAGGGCCGCCATCTTTAATAAGGAGAGAGAGAGAGATAGACTTTGAAAGCGTTTTGGGATGAGAGAAGTGCAAGCAAATGTTCTCCATCCATGTATTGAACACCACACGTTATCCAAATGGAAAATTAACACGTGATCGTTATCATATATAGTAATATTAAAATAAGATTAAATCAAGGATCAGATCCAAAATTATATGAATCGTTACTTGAACCATTGCCAAGTGCTTCTTTGATTCTCTGTGGGTGTGCGGGCCAAGCACTTACATCAGTTGTTTTGTAGAGACAAACAGAAGCAGAGTGATGGGTACACTAATTAATGGGGGAGGATGGGTTTGGTGGGCCCTCTTAATATATCACCTTTGACCAGACAAAACAACAACAGTGGCTTTGTTGAAAACTTCATCTTGGGTTTAAATCAATAAACCCATTTCTCAATTATGTTTTGAAATCAGTTAAGGGTTAGTTAAGGAGTAGTAGTTCATCTTCACCCATTCAATAAGATCTATTCAAACCAAAATGACTCACCCACTTTGTCTTGTGATATACTTCCAAAACTCCAATCTGATGGTTAGATAACCATTAATTGACTTGTCAAAACAATCGTGGGCCCACTTTACGATGGATTCAGAAGAGGTTAGGTTTACTGATTGTTGTTGGATTGGAATATAGAGACGTGGGGCATCATCAATTTGGTTCACTTAAGAGGTCTGATGATCAGATGGTCGGCATGTATTGTCAAAATGGTTTAAAGATGAGCCAATGGGCCTTTTAGGTCTCATTAATTTGATTGGGACTGGCTTGTTCTTTGGTCCAATAGTTTAGTATTGGACATTGGGTATAACCCAATGTTGGCCCAACTGATCCCCTCCCCCCTCTTTCTCTTTCCCCCTCCCTCCCTCTTAAATTATATTTTCTTGTAAGAAAATACAATTTAAAAAAAAAAAAAAAAAACCAAATACTAGGTTTAATGAGATTAAAAAAAAGTATGTCAATTAGTACTTAACTGATTAAATTATTGTATACTGAAAAACATTTGGGTGACCATTAGATATGAAGCATTTGGGTGACCATATGTCAAAATAATATGTAACCTATCTGAACCATTTTACCCACTATTTGTTGGATTTTTTTTCCTTTATTATATCATTACACATTTTAAGCTTAGCTGAAAATTGTTAGTACGAGACTACGAGGTGTAAACACCAAATTTTGCATTAATGTTTCTTGGCAATGATGATTTTCGGCAGAATATTCTTTCTCATGTGTGGTGAAAAGATTAAACACATATGCTATAAAAAAAATTAGGGTATTATGTCAAAACGGTTTTCTTATGAACATAAAAAACCAAACAAACCCTTACCGTGACTTCATGTTAAAAAGAACAAGGTTCTGTGGTATGTGAACTTGGCCCCGTGTTAGTACATGTGGTGCCGCAGGACAGGATGTGGCGAGAAATCGACCTCTGTCCATCACTTGAAAGGACACAATGGATAATGGACGTGTAACTGATTCGTGGAGCCGCATACACTCTACACGGTGTCCCGGCCAGTCTACAAGGCCCCATGGTATTGCGGAAATGGAGCCACAGTGCCACGCACGTGTCTGAGAATTCCTCTAAATAGAGGACTTTCCTCTTTTAGAAAGATAGAATTGAATAGCCTGAATTCAAAGTTTTTCCTCATTTAGCCACCCTATACTTGATTTTCTTTACCCTTCAAAGTAGTGATCGACTTTTCCTTGTAAAGAGAAAGAGTATTATCCCACCCCTTAAGCCAGAAACACAAAAAAATGCAGGTGTTCGGAGGTGCTGCCCAAGGAAGCAGAAATCTTGGTTTAACTGTTCCCCCTCAACGGGATCTAAGCCAGGTAAGTCTTTTTATTTATTTACATTCATAAGAGAGGGAAATGTAGATATTTCATGAGGTTTTCGTTATTTGCACATTATAACTATGTCTGATTTCTTGCTTTTTTTTTAAATTCCTATCAGAGATAGTGCGGCTCAAAGTAGATGTTTATATTCTTGTAAATAGAATAATTTATTGTAAGGCTTCAAGCTAGGCCGCATGTACGTACTCTCCTTCTAGTTTTGCCAGCATGAGGGTAGGAGCATGCCTAGGTTTACATTACAAATGTACAATTAATATGAACTAACAATTATTAATATGTGGTTAGACTGGTAGGAAAGGAAGGAATATACTTTATCATCTCTATCCAGTAGCAAACCGGATCTGTTGAAGCCGAGGAGGGTACTAACACTACTACCTCTGTAACTTGACCCCCTACTCAGACTTTGATTCACAAATCATGCCTATATCCATATGGAGTTATTTTCGTCTGTTTTGCTTGTAAAGCAGACAAACTGGGTCCTGAACCCTAATTTCAGGTGGCGACTCCAAACCTCTACTCCATTCTCTGGGAACGGTAAATGAATCGGTCCAATCCTGTCAAAAGGACCCGACCACAAGTAATGGTGGCGACTCCAAACTTTCGCCCCCTAGATATTGATTTTTTTAGTAATTGCATTAAAATAGAACTTCTTTGTTGGGTTCTGTAGTGCGAAATAACGACTTGAACTCAAGTATCACAATGCTCATTCCAATTTATTTTCCGCTTACAAGAATTGTTTTGTATTTGCTAAATTTCTTTCACTTGTTGAGAATTTTATAATCTATCCATGATGTGCCCAAAATTGTTTTATTGATGGGGTTTTCTACTTGAAACGAGCGTGGTTATAACCTTTTTTTCATCATCAGATTTGCGTCAATTCCTAAATGAAATACCAAAATTGTCCCCTATACATATTGAGGTTTCTATGATGACAATGAGTCTGCGTTAAAGGGAATTGATTACAACTACATATTGTAACAACCCTTGTTACATTTAAACGAACCCTTTATTGATACTTGCATGGATGGTGATGTGTCAGTATCCCTAGTTTATGCCATGGTACGAAGTTTTCTTGCTAGCTTGCAAAACTAAGAATTGTTTAAATACTAGTTGAACCATACAAGAGAAACCCCTTTAATCCATATTAAGGGTTTGGATCGTCTCCTGTCGTTGGAGTCCCTCTAGTCGTGATCCAGCGGCTGGAGTCACTCAACGAATACCAATAGATTGGCATGTGCACCAGGTGAACTCCAGTCACTAGATTATGGCCCGAAAAACTAAACAACGGGAGAGGATCTTTTTCCTAATTATTGCCTCTTGAATCAATTGAGATTGGTTGTTCTCCATTTTTCCATTGGAACAGCTTGCATAGACCACATGGGAAAGCATGGGAAGCATGGTAAGGATGAAACCTTACAAGCAAATATATCACAAAGTCACAGTTTCTTAAAGAATCTTAGAAGGTGATCCACAGCATGAACTGAAATCAACTTGGTTGCTCCACAATATGTGATGTTTTCTAGAATGATATTAAAAATGTCCAGGCTAAATGGAACAATATACAAGATTATTATGAAAATATGCCCTATTTAAACGTTAATTTTCTCATACAACTGTAAAGGCAGGAGGTTGCAGATGGTCATAGGGAATGTTACTCTACATTGGCAAAGATGAATCCATAGAAGTACTGCTTCTCATGAATCCTTACATCTCATATTAGTGGAAACACAACTGAACATTAGTATATGTTAAGACTTGGATATCACCACCTTGGTTCCTTCAGTTAAGAAAGCAAAAAATAATTCTTCTTTGGCATTTGTTGCTGCACATATCTTCCTTTTTTTTTCTTTTTTTTTTTTGGTGTAAAGAGGATAGTTAAAGTCTCTTATGTCAATTCTACTGCACCCAGAGTAGCTTTCATTAGCCCAAGTTTTCATCACTGTTACAGTCTAATCAGAATATATATATATATATATATATATATATATATATATATATATATATATATATATATATATATATATATATATATATATATATATATATATATTATCTGTATTCTGAGGCCATAAGCAGCCTCTTTTTCACCTTACCATGGTCGACTTGCCCGACAACTTTAACCCTTTAATTTCTGCTTTGACTTTTTAACCCTAACTCCATTTTGTTGCCTCCTTCTGCAGCTCTGATATTTAAAGAGACCAACCACACAGTCTTTATTAAACTCCGGCCCAGTCTCAAATTTCATTCAGATACTTTGATCATTGAACTGTAAGGCTAAAACCTGACTTGATGAACCAAAGCTTTCATTTAGACAAGCAAAACTTAATAATTAATTCATCTTTGAACAAAGGATCTAGACATGGAAAGCTGTGTTTTGGGACTTGAGTATACTAAAGAGGCAACAATGATAATTTGATACGTAGCACTGGAGAAAGAGTGAAGCTTATTTTAGTATTTTTACAATATGGATGCTGTACCTCATCATGGAACCAGCATTTTGGGCTACACCAGGAAAACCTAGATAACAAACCTGTTGTCCTTGATATTTATTCATTAACTTTAACCATTGTCTAAGTGAGAAATAAGATATCTAACTTTAACAACTGAAATGGAAATATTTATAAATTTTCATTTCCACCCCTAGGGTTCTTGTTTAAACCTTCATTACTGAACCTCTCTCTGACAATCAAACAGAACTTGTGTGGCTAACTGCTCCTAGTTACTTTCTGAATGTAAACATTTTTATCTTCTGAGAACTCAATCCCCTCAGAATTCAATTTCTCAGTTAACCCTTATATCACTTTAGTATTTATAAAATCTGATGATTTAGTGCTTCACATCCTCTCTCTTTTTTTCTTTTTTTTTTGTATGGAATTGTAATGAGTTAATCAACCTCATAGGGGTTACTAGGTTTACTGGGTAGATCCTCACCTTAGTCTTCAATTAATTGGCCATTACTTAGATCGTTCTATTTCCCAGGCGTGCGGTTCATTCCAAGGATAATTTTTTTTTTTTTTCGGAAAGCTATCTACCTAGGTCTCTACTAGGGTTTAGATTCTTAGATTTCATTCCATCCATTAAAAAGGCTAATAGCAGAACAAAATCTGATTTCTCCATTCTTCTCACGTGGTAACACATTAATTGGACTATTATTCTAAATATTACCAAAGATACACAAGATCTAAGACAACTAACATAGAGTAGACTATAGGATAAACCTAACTGTATAAGCATTTCTAGGGATCCAAGCTGGCTTATTTATAACAACAAAAATGCTTAGAAGAATATAGTCACACTTCAAAATTGATGAAGACATCCAGAGGCTCCACCAGTGATCATGAGGGTTGGAGATAAGAGAAAGCAACTGACTGTAGGTCTTCCATGTCTTGGAAAGCCCATTTCCTGGTTTTGTTTTGCATGTCAAGAGAAGCCATGGCATGAGATGGGTCTTCAAAACCAGTAAACCAGATGTTCTCTTCAGGCATGACAGGATTGTGATAGTCACCCATAGAGTTGGGATCCATGTAGCCACTGTCATAGTTTAACATTGTCTCAGCATGGTTGGTTGGATTTTGATTGAATTGTGGTGGAATCCTTGATTCCTCTAATAAATGAAACAATCTTTGGATATCCTGTGGATGGCTTGAAGTTGTAGAGCCACTGACAAGGTCTTGGGCTGCTTGTGCCTTGAGAGAGATCAGCTGTGCCTGCAGGTTCACAACCTGCATAATTTAAGGCAGAGGAGAGACTGATTAACAAGATAATTCATAGGATATGGCACATTTTAATTGTAATGCAATTCACGGTAATGAAGTAAACCTGTTGTTGAAGTGCAAAAATGTAAGAAACACAGCCATATATGGGATCATGAAGCCTGGCTTGAGCTTCATATGAGATTGTGATGGCAGCTTCAGTACGATGGGCAACCGGAAGGTGTGCAAGGAGCTTTGAAACATTGCTTGCTCCAAACACCTTGTGGATTGCAGCAAAGTGTGTGGCACCTTGTTCATAGCAGAAATATGGAGCAAATACACAACCCTTAACACACTTCCTCCTCAAGAACTTGCAGGCTCCACAAGGAGAACCCAGACCTGTCATTTTGGTGATTTTTTCCCCTTGTGTAAGCACCATCTCATTGTTTATAAATGCTAGAGGAGAGGGAGGTGGATCATATTATAATCAATACTTAATTACATCTGGTCTCCTTCATGGGCTACAAATTTCATTTGTTTTTTTGTACACAAACCCTCTTTCACCTATCTTAAATTTTTATACACACATATGAGATTCCATTCTAATATATCCTTAAAACGACAAAAGAGCTAACATAAACCAAACCCATCTCTATCTGCTTGATCATTCGAGTGTGACTTGCACTTTTCTTTCTCTTCATAGATATATTGCTCCATACTGTGATAACTTCTTGTCCATTTAGTTGTAGATTATATATCCGTATATAGGAAATGTCGTTTTATTGTTACTGTAGTAAATCCTTGGAATATATGACAAATTAAGGCAAAAAATGAATCTAAATTACAGGGTTGTATGGATGGATCCCTATTGGGAGTGATCTACGTAATGAGTGACAGGGTTTCCAATTAACGGTGTTATTGTGTAAAGAATCATGTGGGTCTATTGGTAATGTGACTTTATTATGAAAAAAACCAAATTATTCTTATTTTAACATTGTCGTGTGTGTATATATATATATTATCTGAAGAATACGGAGAAGGGAGCAAACAAGGTCGACAGAGCACAGTCAGGAATGTCTTCATCTATGGCTCTGGATTCGGGTATGTCATTTATTTATATTCAATAATTCACCATAGTAGATTGTTTGGGTTTAATTTTCTTACATACAAATGCCTTTCTCCATTGGTAGAAAAAGTACATATTACCATTTCTAGATGGGGATTGCTAGGAGGCTGTATGGTCCTTACATCAGCGTGGAACAATGAGAACATGTATGGAGGCATCCAATAGTGATGAGATTTTTTATTTCGAAGAAATGGTAATTATGCTGTTCCTGCTTTCACGTACCTGACAACCCTCTTTTTCTCTTCCATTTATAACCAATATATGAATAAATAATAGAAATGGATTCAATTCTCAAAAACTTTGAATGACCGACCTTCTACATTAGAATCACCTTCTTTCTACATTTAAATTGACAGATCAGTAGGGCTCGAATGAGCCCATTTTGTGTCTTCGTTTCTTTTGCAAAAGAATGCATGGGAATTAAGAATGAAACGACATTATTACAGGTGGAAATCCAATACAGCCTTTATAAGGTTCATGAATGATCCCAAAAGAAAAGTTTTACAAGACAGCTAGGGTCATCTCATTGGGGTTTGATTCTCTTTGCTTGAGATATCGTGGAAACCAATTGAATGGCTGCATGATGGTCATCCAATAAAAGTGCACCATGTCTATGACCATGTCATTTTTAAACAGTAATATATGGTATATAATCCTCAAACTATAGGGTTCATGTCCTATTAAATATAAAAAATAAATGTGACCCTTTCTTTAACAAGCATATTCTAAAAATGAAAGAAACAAAAGATAATGACAACGGAATACAACACTTGGACCAAGAAAAGTACATAGCATACCAAAAGAAAAAACAAAAGAGAGAGAAAGAAATTATCTTCTTTTTTTTTAATCTTCTATTTATTTTAGTGTTGCAGGTCACAGCTTGTCGAGCAATACCGTATAATTATCATTAATTAATCTGATAATTAAATCATTAATTACTTTCAATCACTTTCTTGTGTATCACATAGGTACCAACATGTAGACCCTGGCAATAGGTGCACTTAGGTCCCACCCCATATTTGTAATAATAACAACCCAACTTAACATCTTAACTCTTTGATAATCGAAAGTAACTCTCAACTTAGCAAAAGGTTTTATGCTGGCCTCCCATTAGATATCTGTGGGCAATTCTTTGAATTGTGCCATGTGAATTGATGATGTGGTAATTCTAATCATTGGATATTATTATAAAATGTTTTTCTAGACATTTTTTTTTTGTCATCTTAATATATATTGCACATAAGCTTCTACACCATGTGAGAGGGATGAAGTTGTCACTAAAAGATTAACAAGATACACATTTAGAGGTGGTAGAATATTACCGTCACTAAATTTTATCTTTTAACGGAAGGGGTAGGAGAATTTCAGAATGGGGGCTGGAGAGTTCATCATGGTTTCAAAGCTCATGGTGAAGGCTGCTTGAATCTCTGATCAATCACAATCACAGAATTTTTTTTATAATTTTAATATAATTCTAGAAATGCTTTCTTAAGAAAAATTAAAAGCGGTTTAAACCACTATTATATTGGCCTGAAATCCAACCAAACATGTTCGGTCAAAAAACCGCCCACATTTACTGAACTTGACATATGAGTAAAGGGTCTTTGAATTTACCTTTTTACAAAATTCCAGCCCACATCAAACCTGTTATGTAATACAAACAGGTGAGTTGTCCATAGATATCCATAAAACTTGCTTCCCTCAACTTAAATTTCTGAATATGAATAAATCAAGAATTATTCCATGACGATGATGACATCTTCCCGGCATATCAACCATTGTTTGTGTATGGCATCAGCTATGTATACTTGTTGGCCACTTAAGCATGAAGATCAAAAGAGTGCTCTCATCAGGGATAGGAAATGATACGTACATGTATTGAGGAAGCCTAACCTCCGACTTTACTGAAGAAACTCGACCTCCATGATTTCTTTTCAAAAAAATCACATTGTTGTCACAATCTTCAAATTCGTACCCAACACAATCCAACCCATAATACATTCTATGTCAGTAACGTAACCAACAAAAATTGGTTGATAACAAGGAAGGGTTCATAACAAGGAAGGCATGTTAATTAATTGGAAATATTTTAATCCCCCTTGGACAATAATGTGGAGGTTCAACTAATGTTGCAAAATAACATCAAAAACTCATCTTCTTGATCTTATTCTTAAAATATTAAACATTCCAAGAAACCCTGTTTTTGTCCCCCTTGTCGATCCTTTCAATGTCATTTGATTGGATCTTTTAACCGACCTATCCTCTGCTTTTTCATCTTCACTTATGTATAGATCTCACTAGCCCTTTCGGCTCTGATAAACCATGCACCTTTTCCATGGTTCTAAAAGCTATGACTTGTATCCTCGTGAGGTTCTTTAATAATGATAATACAAGGTTTTATTTGTCCAAACCACCCCCACTTAGAAATGCTTAAGAAAATCTCTCTAAACCCATGTATAAAAATAGGACAGGGTTCTCTGTCTAACTGCGTGCATAGTTCCTATGCCAGCGTAAACCTGATGGTTAAAATGGTATTGCAACCCTCTTCGTTCTCCTATCCAATGGCTGAAGAAACTTTCTCCGAAATTCAATATAAGAATTTGAAGACTAACTTCCTATTAAATTTTTGGAAAAAAGAAGACTTTTATGTTGTATGGAACCCAACAAAGAAGTTCTATATTATGTGGGATTCAAATAGTTATTGAAGTGGAATTTATAATTTAGGTTTGGGTTCATTATATGTATGAGAGTTAATTTGTAATTTTGTGGAGTTAAGGTTAGGACTGCAACAGGGCCGGGTTGGACTGGATTTTTTCAAAACCTTAATCCTAACGACCCTGGCTATTTAAATTTTAGGGTCAGAAAATGTACAACCCTAACCCTGACCCTGGTAAGTTTGGGCTTAACCCTGACCCTGGCAAGGTTAGGCCTAACCCTGACCTACCCTGATTGACCCTGACAGGACTGGGTTGGGCCGGATTAACCCTGATTAATCCTAATTTAGGGTCGGATTGATCCTGATTGGCACTGAAACATATAACAAATTGTCAAATAACATAAGTATAACAATTATAACTTAAAGATATAACAAACACAATATATATATGGTCGGGTCAGGCCCTGCTCAAACCAGGGGGTCAACCCTAATCCAACCCAACCCCGCTAGGATTGATCAAAATTTAAGCCCTAATCCAGCCCTACTAGGGTTTGGGTGAGTTTAACTTGGCAGGGTAAAACTTACATCCCTAGTTAGGGTTTATAGGAAACCTATTTATTTTCTCTATAAAAAAATCTTAGGTAAGAAAACAAAAGAAAAATACTTTATAAAGTGGAGAAATGTGTAGAATATTTTTTAATGAATAAAAAATTTCTCTAATTTTCCAGAGTGGGAATAGACATTCCGTATTAACTACTGAATCACAATAAATTCTTATATTTGTGTGATTGCTTGTTCTTTAGATTTTTATGTTTACAATTTCATTATTAACATTAAAAAAGATGAAATAAGTGGTCTGTTCCAATAAGATGATTACCTCCAACTTGTGATAAGTCTTATAACTCCTCCACATGAAAATAAAATAAAAAAAAATTAATAAAAGGGTTTTTAAGACATGAAGGAAAGACAAGCAAAATAAAAGCATTTTTTGGAAAGCTCCATCATGTCCACACGGATCCCCATAACTACTGTTCAGCGTGTTTAAAAACGGTACGATCCACCAAATCATAACAGACAAAGTTGAAAAAGAAAAGATTGGAGAAAAGAATTATTCCTCTTTCAAGTTTGGCCGGATTCAATCAATTTGTCGGCATTTGCCAAAAGTCCCTATCAAACCATCAATTCACTTCAACTGCACTTACGGGTTTCCTTTACCGTTCATGTTGTGGGATCTATTTCTGAAATGTGGGATCCACTTGATATCAACGGTGATAAAGTCCTATAGAAGGTACACATCTGTGTAGATAAATTATTATTCGATCACAGAAAGATATTGTTCGTTACCCCATTTTCATTTCACGTTAAGAATGTAATATTTTTTATTCTAAGAATGCATTTCTAAGAATGCATTTCAATAATACATATCAAATACAACTTAAATTGTTCCACATTTGCTTTGTAAACCTACATATTAAATCAGTTTTAGACATAACCGATATCGTATCCAACACGAGAATTCGACAACCATCATCCCAAATGACTGATGATACGATAGAATCTTCAAAAATGCTATACATATGCCATAATTATTTTGGGTTGTGTTAGGTAATTGTCTAGAGTTGACGACAAGATTTTTCCACACCAATTGCCACTTGACAACTCAAAAAGGCAAAAGTGTACGAATCCCCATAAATATAAGTTTACAAAAATATCCTCGCCGGCATGTTTGAGGAATCGGGGATCGGAATCGGAGTCGAGCACAAACGGTCCCAATTTGGGGCGATTCGCGTTTCGTGATTCGTGACTCGTGAGCGACCATACAGAAAAAAACACCATCTACTCTCGCGCCGTTTTCTGTCCTTGTGATTGACAAAGACGAAACTCCAGATCCAACCACGTCACTTCTCTCTCTCTCTCTCTCTTCTATGATTCTCTCATAATGGAAAAACAACATGACAACACTTCAGCACCACACGGGTGGGCACTATTTTATACCCGTGGGTCCCACTAGCGATTCGATACGGATTATCCCTTGATTTCTAAAATAGCTTAGGGTATCGGATTTTGTGATACTTTTTATTTTTTTTAAATACTTTATGCCATGTATCAATCATACAACGGATAGAGTTGTCAAGTGTTGATTATCTACAGTCTTGTTTCAAGGTATCGGTGTTGGATCAATTGATTTGTATCAGTTTTAGACATGAAGAACCCCCAATCCTAGCATATTTTAATATTATTTTGATGAGGATCGAAAACGTATAGATTTCTACTAGATACATACACTGATCTCATTCAAATCAATTTTGGACATAACTAAATACCTAAATTTAAAACCATGTCTAAGATTATCAATAATTTAATAATGAAAAAACCAATCCAAGGGTTTGGTACTAAAATGGTGAAGTATCAGTAGGACCATATTAATCCTGGCCAATATCGATCTATACGTATAGGGATCGGATCAGTTTCAGCCATGTCCGATAGGTATTCCTTTAACTGTGGTTTATAATATGCAAGATGAGTAAGTGTCATGGTTCAAGTAATCAATATCGAATCGATTGATTCATATCGATTTTAGACCTAACAGACCCCAAATACGATTTAGTTCTAATATTATCATATATAATATCAATCATATATCAATTTTTCATTGGATCCGTACATGAATCCAACCCAAATCAAATTGGCTTTGAACATAAACAATATCATGTTCGATTCTTGGATTAAAAAATGCTCATGAGCGGAGTTCCAAGAAGGATAGGGATAACTTTACTTTTTTTTTTTTTTTTTAATTTCTTTGTGGGGTTTAAAGATTAAACATTTAAAACTCAAAATCAAAGATAATAACATGTTTCCTTCACTTAATCCTCACATAATTCTATGCGTTTTGCCATTTAGCAAGGTTGGAAGAAGAGAGTCAATTTTGTCTGTACAAGAAACTAGACAAGGATAGTTTTGGAGATTGATGCTGACATGTGGCCCTCCTCAACTGGTCAATGCCGACACAGAAGTGCCAAGTGGGCCCATCACACGTGTCTGATGATTACCATATATCTTGGGCCCCTCTCTCTTTCTGTCCTTAATCCTTAATCTACATTACAACACTAAACTATTATCATCTACTGCTAAAATGTAACATCTCCCCCTCATAATTTGAAAATATTTTATGATCATTTGTTTTACATACAAACTGTCATGGCTTCCTTGACCAAAATAGAACTTATATAATACAAACAAGCAAGGAAATAGCTGTGAATAATTGTGATACAGACATGTGAACCCTAATTAAATATTTCAAGTCTTAATCGAACCGGCATCGCGTGATCCAGAAGACTTGCTTGATCATCCAATTGTATCATTTAGCAAGAAATCAACTGGCATCGATCCCGAGTCCATCAAAAAATTGCAGAGACATAGGTGGAATGCTTCATTTTCAAGATTAGTGTCTCAATCTTTAGAATAGTCTCATGAATAGAGTGAAACTTACTTATATTTTTGGATCAATTAAAAAAAATGTAGTTTGAATAGGGTGCAAGTTTTCTAAGTCTTCACCATGATCTAGGGTAATCCACTGTTAAATATGACTATATAAGACAATGAAGATATGTTTGTCAATTTTTCTAGAGAGAGAAAGTAGAAGTTAGAGAGATGCTTGTTATGTTATGGGTTGTGTATGACCTAGTTTTCTTGAAGCCAAGACTTATTTTTCACATGTAGATCAGACAATTTAGAGAAGCTGTCCATGGACAATCATGTTAGTCTCTTTCAGATGATGACCTTTTAATAAGGGGAACTTATATTAATTTACAACCTAAGATGATCCTACATGAGTCATGCTTAGCTTGAAATTCATTGGATTTTAAACAAATCTGTCTTCTCAATTATCTTTTGAAGTTCAACAACCTAAGCAACCCAATTTAAAACCATGCCTAAGGTTTTTGAAAATTGTGTGACTCTCTCATGTATCACCAACTTGATGAGATGATAACATCTCTATCCAAAAGGCTTTCTAAGGTGTTCGCCTTGGACTTGGATTTCCTGCAATCGTGCAACTCCTATAACTGCATCCAAGTCGTTGAGAATGCATCTGCACATACCTCGATGCATCCTAATGGATCAGATACAGCTGCAGGAGCTGCACAACTGCAGATGATCCAAGCCCTCTTCATTTCAACGCCTATTCGGTGGCTTGTATTCTCTCTCTCTTTCTCTCATCTTAGGACCCCTTTGGCTAGAAGTGAAAGTGAAGAGGTTGAAGTAGAGTGGAATAAAATTTTCTTTCCTAAGGTGATAAGAAGTGAAATGGTGAAAAAAATAAAAATAAAAAGACTATGAAATATAATATATAAGTTAATTTCATGGACAACATTAGACAGTGTCCAAAACTCTATACCTAATTGATTCCTTCTACTAAAAAAATATGGGCCAAACTATGGAAGACAAAAGCTGTCTTAGAAGAAAGGTGATTTTAGGAATATATATGGAAAAGATCACCTAATTCACACCCTCCCCTATGCTTTTTTGTAGTTTTGTCAGTGTTTCCTCTAATACACATCAGTTTGTTCCAAAAGTTTTTATAGTGTGCAGTTTTGATTGTGAAACTTTGATACTCCATTTATAGGTATCAGACACAGCTGGTATCGGTCATGTGTTGGATCGGATCTAATGGGAAACTGATACATTGTCGATACTTATTAAAATAATATTAAAATAAGATTGGATCAAGATGTCAAAAGAGGAGGTTTTACATCCTTTTGAGTTTGTGGAGGTGATAAAATTTTATTCTCATTATTAGGGTTACAATAATGGATTGAGATGGTTCAATACTTGGTTAAACCAGCCAAACCCGGAAAAATTGTGGTTCGGGTTTCGGGTTCACATTGGCTGGTCCAAGCATGCGAGGCCCTAATGGGCAAGGAACCTTAGGGTCAACCTGTCCATAAAATTTGGACCCCAACTAATTTGCCATGTAATAGACATTTGAGCCATTTGGACAAGTTTATCCGAAAGGTTCAAGAAAGTTTGCCCTTTGTGATAGTTATTCATATTAGTAATGCACTAATGCTATTTAGATGTTAGTTTTGATGGGCTCAGTTTATGAGTTGGGCCCACTAGCCATCTCTTATTAACGGTCCCCATTCTACCCATAACTTTAATGGGTCAAAGAGATGTACGTGATGATCTTTTGGGCCTACTTTTGACCAAGCCCAGAAGTTTATCCACATCGTTTTTATTTTTAAACGTAACCCATATTAGCTTTATGAAGAGTTAATCCTACATTGGTCCCCTAAGGAATTTAGTGGGATATGCATCTCCTCCCAGTGGATAGTGGCAATTTCATCCGGATGGTAGATACGTGGCTCTCAATGAATCCGAGACCCACGTTCAAGCCGACACCCAACCGACAAGCCAAGCCGATAGGGAGTGTCGGCTAGAACGTGGGTCTCGGATTCACCCGAAAACTATGTGTCGGCCATCCGGATGAGGTTGCTACGTCCTCCCAGAGCCACTGGGAGGAGACAATGTGAATCCAATTTAGTGTGAGTTTGTGAGTTGATATGGTCTTAGGGAGATGATCCCACATCCTAGCCCAAGTTAATGAAAGTTTAAGTCTGTACTTCTCATGGAGCAAACTGAGTTGCATGCGCCTTCAATTGTGAAACAAGGATTGTTCATCATCTTGGACTTTAACTTACATGGTTCTATCTATTTTGTGTACGACAGTTTGGCCTCCTTTCATTCATTGGCTTCAAGACGTGTAATGATGAAGCCTTTACTTATTCAAATTATATTTCTCAATAAAATACCTATCAATCGAAAAAACATAAAAAAAAAATTTGTAGTGGTGAGTAAGAGTGTCAACCGTTATGGTATTTGGTACGGTACAAAAGGCAAAATGGTGACACCAATACAATATTATACTAGTTGCGGTTCCAATTTTTTAATACCACTACCTAGGGCTACAATAGGGTGGGGTTGGGTTGGGCTTTCAAAACACCAGCCCAACCCTAAGTCTCCTTAGCTGGGTTCAAACCCAGCCCGGCCTGACTTAGGGCCTGAAAATTCTAACCTTGACTTGCTCTCAAGGTTAGGCTAGGCTGACCTGACCTTGGGGAAGAGGAAGAGGAAGGGAATTGCAGGCGCTGGGCCAAGCCAAGAAAAAAAAAAAGATGAAGAAGAATAAGAAAAAGGAAGAGAAAGAAGAAAAAGAAGAAAAAGAAGAAAAAGAAACAGCACGGCGGGCCAAGGATGAAGCCGGCCCAGCCCGCCATTCACTTAGGGCCAGAAATCCCCAGTCTTGACCGGCCATCAGAACCAAAGTATCTCAGCCTATGTCCTGCTCGGGGTCAAGGTAGGCCAGAGTGGGTTTGGACTTACAAGGCCAAACTTGCACCCCTACAACATCTTTATACCTAGCTCAATACGATTTTGATACAGTTTTTATTTGATATCATATACAGTTTTTTATTTGTTGTATATACGATTTCTTATATGGCATATATAAAGTTTCACACCACATTCGGTGTATAAAAGAGAAAAACCAATATAAATTTATATCGCTATATATATTCCGTATTCGGTATGCACCCATTGGTTCAATCCATAATACTGATACAATACATACCAACTTCCCTTTTGTTTTTATATACCATTATCGTATCGATTCTAAGTCAGTATGGTTTGCGTTTATACCGTATCGGTACCGGAATTAACACCCTTAGCTGAGCGATGGCTTTTTTTTTATTATTATTTTTTTATTTTTTATTAATGCAAAGTAGTCTAGCTGATTAAGTTCAATCTGCCGCCATGTGTGAGGTGGGCCCACTCTCTAGCATCTACCCATACAATTTTCCTTTTCTCCACAGTTTGGTGGAAGCATATCTTGACGACCAGACCTTTCGCTCCCAAGAGGATGCAAACCTATTTATATTCTCCGCACACCCGCCTCTCCCTCCAACCCCCCATTGACAGACACTTCAAATTTTCCATTTTTCAATCGTCTCCTCTTTAGATCCTTCCTTCCCTCTTTTCCTGCTTCCTGTCTACCCTAGAATCCTCATTTGAAGCTTCAAAAAAAAACCCTAATCGTTATTGCTATTTTCATTATAATTTTACTCAACAATTTCTCCTATATAGATATTTAAACAATCTATCTATGCAATTGGAATATCTAGCTTGAAGGAAAAATATCCTGATTTCATATAATGGCGACAAGCGTACCCGCAGTTTATCTTCATGTCGTTGATGCTGTTGTCACTAAATTGCGCGAAGACTTTATCAATGATGGTGTCGATGATTCTCCTCTTACCGAGCTACAAAGGGTGTGTATTTCTTCTTTTCACCTAATCCTTCTTTCTGCTTAATTCTCTACAAATCCTTATTTGAGTCTCTGTTTTGGGCGACGAAAGAAATTTTTTTTTTCCTTTTCTTTTTTGGGGGATTAGGGTTTTAATGCCTTTTCCCTCTTGAGATTTTTGGGCTTTCTCTGGTATCCCTCTTGTATTTTATAATATTTCCTTTCTCTTTCTCTATTTGTAGTTTCTTTTTACATTGGGGTTATCTACATAGCTTCCTCTATTTTCCTGGTTGCCGGTTTGGAGAGACTATCTGGGTATTGTGTTTTACTGTTGAGATCAACGGTTAGTACCACCAATTGGTGGAGTTGTTGCATTGTGGATTATCAATGGCATAGAAGACATTGACATGTTTGTTAAGGGCACGGACTTTGCATCGATTTGATTTTGGATTTCCATATGTTTGTTCATATTTGAATTAACATATTATGATGACTTTATATAACTCAGCAGACTAGGTTATTGGTGGGAAGTGCTCGAGGACTTATGGGACGTATCAGAAGCAACTAATTGAACTCAAATTAGTAGTAAAGAGACCTTGTGAGACATATCTTACTTGTATAACTCGGCAGATTAGACTATCAGTGGGCTCTCTTGTATAGTTGTATAACTCTCTTGCGTTATCTGGGTTTTTTTTGTACTTAATTTATCCAACATCAAAACTGCAGTTCAATCACAGGAAATGCCAGCAGGATGAACAGAAAACCTACTTTTGAGACATCTCATAGGCATATTATCTCATATTTGGTTGCTGCTAATCATCAAACTCTGTTATTGTTTTGAATCTGTCTTATTGCTGAATTTGCTTCATCAATTATGTAGTAAGTCATTGCTGATTCTATTAAACTACTGCTGCCATTGATTGCTAGTATTCTGCTGATGTCGACTTATCTGGTAGAGTCCTATTAGTATAGTGATTGCTTCATGGCTATTCAGCCCTTGGATCCTTATCATATTTTGATACTAGTTGCCTATACTAGTAGGTTACTACCTACCCAAGTTTGACCATCATCTGAAGTTTGCAGTCTTTCGCCATAATTTGTTCATGTGAAATATATATATATATATATATATATATATATATATATATATATATATATATATATATATATATATATATATATATATATATATATAAGTTCTTGTGCTCTCATTGAAGAGAGCTTAGCCAACTACTGCCATGCCCATGATGAAGTCTACTACCTGCATTTGATGCAATTTCTACTGCCTCTACTACTTGTACCTCATGTATCCTCTACTACTTGCACTTAATGCAAGTTCTGCTACCTCTACTATTTGCATCTGATGCAAGTTCTTCTACCTTTATTACCTACATCTAATGCAGCATTTATTATCTGCACTTGATGCAAGTTCTATTTCCTCTTCGATCATGTTGGGGCCACCACTTTTGCTGCTCCTGCTACAGTTGATGGTACTTTTTTTTTTGTTCACATTAATCTATATTGTGTTGCTGTTGCTACTTGGTTCGCAGTGACCTATACTATGCTGTTATTGCTTCTTGATACACAGTAACCTATATTGTGCTATTATTGCTGCTTGGTTCACAGTAACCTATACAGTGCTTCTTTAATACTATTGTTGTTGATGTTGCTTCCATTGATACATTGTTCCAAAGTGAAGCTTGTGTTGCTATTGCTGCTTGGTTCACATTGACTTATACTATACTGCTTTACTACTACTGCTGTTTTTTTTTATACATTATTTTAAGTTGAAGCTCTCATTATTGTTGCTACTTCTGTTGTTACATTGTTTCAACCTGAACCTCTTCTTTTGTGCTCCAGCTTTTTTTTTTTTTTTTTTTTTTTGGGGGGGTGGGAGATATAAAGGGTTGTTATTGTAAAAGAATGAGCCCACTTAACTTAGGTCATTCCCCCCTTTAGTAATAATAAATAATGTAAGTAACGGGGCTTTCTAAGCCTGATTAGCAGGCCCATTACTGATTGGCTTATTTAATCATTAAGTTGTTTTGTAATTTATAGGCCTAATTATAAAGGTCCATTACCGGTTGTGGTTGTGTCTTAAGTAGATTAGGAATTGATCTTGTTGACTAGGTCTTCTACCTAGTTGGATTGTAACTAAAAGAGGGTCCTAAGTCCTTTTTTTTCTCCCTTTTTGCTTTCTATATACATACAGCAGTAGGAGGAGGGATTATAAACACACTCTCTCCCTCCTCTCTTCTCTCTCTCTCTCTCTCTCTCTCTCTCTCTCTCTCTCCCCCACAGTTTTGTGCTTAGGTAACCTTCCTTTTCTATTTTGTAACACCTAGGATTGTTATGACTAGAGCTTTGATGCCATTATTAGAGTTAAGAGTTATGGTAGTGATGGAGAATATTGAGGATAGGCTAGGATTAATGGACTGGAATGAGTTGTGTTGTTGATGCCATAGCTGTCAAGGCATCACCTAGGCGTTCAGGTGGTTATAAGTGAGCTAGGCGACTCATTGCCTTGTGAATGTTCAAAGGGAGACCGCCTAGGTTGCCTAGCCGTCGCCTTGGGTTCCTAGGCAGTCGCCTTGTTGCCGATGTGTAGGTAATCAATAATTAAGTGAAAATTTTCACATACCTCCCCTAAGGTTTCCGTTTACCAGTAATCCAACCCTCCGCCATTATCAGCCACACGTTATTAAATTCCCTAACGGAAAGGTGAAATGATTTTTTTACCCTTATACTAAAAACCAGTCCGAAAGTACATTATAGTCTTGCTCTTACACTCTTGTTTCTTACTTGTATGCTATTATGTTCTAACTTCTTGGTTTATTGATTTGTGCTTTTTTTGTTTTTTATAAATATGTTTCTTTATGTCCCATAATTTATCCATTTTTTGTTGGTTTTCTTATATTAATTAGGTTATGCCTTAAATGTTGATTCTTTATGTAGTATACTGCATATATATAAACATTAATATAGCATTGATATTTTAGAAATAAAAAAAATACACCGGGAATGCCTTGGTGCCCCAAGCAACGCCTAGGATGGCCTCAAACGCCTTGGGTCACCTTGTCGCCTTGACAACTATGGTTGATGTAAGAAAATAGGAATTATGGAGAAAACCATCTCCACAACTAGAGTTGGTGGTAACTGATGGGGCTGCTATAGTGTTGGCTGGAGCAGGGTATGGGGATGGTATAATGGTGATCTGATGGGTGAGTGATAGGAAAATATACAAGCCATCTGAGTCATGAAGCCAAACAGAGTCTTGCAATTCAGATGCTTAAGAGTTTTGCTGTATGCAGAGGTACCTGGAGCCCCACGTTCATAACTGAACCAAAGTTTGCAACAATTACAACATAAATAAAAAACGGAAGGTTTTAGTTCCTCAACTTCACTGTAGTTGTTCCTTTAAGTTCCTTTCGAGGATAGCTAAGAGACATGAAGAGAACAAATTATGAGTTTTAACCTGAGTTCCTTTCCTCCTTTCATCAGTTGAATCAAATTATTTCATTTCTGTCCAGCCATATCACTGTGAAGCAGGAACATCACATCAGGTTTTTTAGCCTTTGATCTTTCAAAAGATAAAATATATCAGGTTTTATATGAGAAGTTTTAACAATAGATTGATTTTAAGGATAGGCTGTAATTTCTCTCTTATTCTTGTAATGAGCTGAAATAAAAGCCCACTGGGTAGATAAAGAATCCGTTCAAATTTGTAATTTCTGTTTATAATTAGAAGTGAAGAGGCAGAGTTCAAGTAGGTTTCGTTTGATTTTGATATGTTAGAATCCTAGTTCAGTTCACTAGATTCCTACTAATATTGGTAGCATAGATCTAGAAAGCTGTTTTATCCTCGCATTTTGGACATTGGTATCAGGGATTTTGCATGTATCCACTGTTCCATGGCATTGGTTGGTTTTAGTTTTGTTGCTGCTGTTGCTTCTTACTGTTATTGGTCTTAGAGCTATTTGCATTTCCCAAATTTTCTGCAATTCTGTTGCTTCATGCTATTTGTTCTAGTTTAATTTCTACTTTCTAGTATTCCTAGATTGAATATTTTGATTCTGTTTTTGTTTTGTATCCTTATTCAATTCTGCCTAGCATACTGTTGTTCTGCACATTGTCGTCTTCATTGTCGTTTCATTAACTACCGTTCTATGGGAAACGATCACAACAACTGAATCAGTTTCCCTGGTTCTGTTTGTACAGACTAGACCATGCGATATCTTAACTTCCCATCCTTAACTCTAGATATTTCAATCTTTAAGTTTCACTCTTTCCTTCGATTCTGTAGACAATTTGGGTAGAGTTTGGTCTGAGTCTGAGTTGTTTCGATTGTCTTCTTTAATTTTCTCAGTTATTTTTCCTTTCCGAAATTAAAAAAAAAATCGTAATTCTCTTCCACTTTCTTTTTTCCGTATAGGATTAACCTTCTACTTTTATAATTTTAATGCAATTAGGATAGTGAAAGTTCTTCCCCTTCATCGCACTGATACCCATTTGACTTTATATATATTTTTGTTTTTTTAATGCTTATTGTGAACTAGATTTTTCTTTTGGAAATCCACCATTTGGGCTAATCACGAAAGCAAAATAGAAAGTATAGGTATTTCATTCTTGATGTAACAAATTTACTATGGGGCAATTTGAGTTAACTTTGCACTTTCATTGATTCTCTTTACCTATGTTTCCTTATATATTTAAGATTTGTGCCTGATATCCACGTGTTATTTACCAGCTATGGGAGTTAAAAATGATGCATTGTGGAGTTATACAAGGTCCTATAGAAAGAAATTCTGCTCCCAAGGGATCTGGTGTTCCAACCCCGGTGCATGATCTCAATGTACCATACGAAGGGACAGAAGAGTATGAAACTCCAACTGCTGATATGCTCTTTCCACCGGTATTATTTCTATTGCTTCAGTTCTGTTCTATTCTCAACTTCAGATTTGTATACATAGGTCAATGGACTTATGTCATTGATTTCATTGTTGGAAGTCGGAGGTTGGAACAGGTCAATAGACTTATGTAATTAATTTCGTTGATGGAAATTGGAACAAGTTTACTGCACCTTATATTAATTTATAATTCAATGAGCTAGGAGCATATTTTTCATATTTTAGTTCTGCTTATAGTTCATTTATTTGTTATCTGTCCAATTCATAGTGTTAATGCCCCCTCCTTTTATCAAGAATCAATTAGACTTATTTCTTCACGGTACAAAATTCCATATAAACTTGTTAATGACAACTATTGAAGGAAAAAAAAATCCTATTGTGTTTCTCCTGTTACATGAATCAAATGTTTCATTTCATCTGGAAAAGCCATCTCCCAAATAACTTACAAACAAGATAGTTTGCTACCCAAGACATCATTGCTTCAGATAGAGAAGGAAATCAAAAAACTTCAACAAGCACTGTATCTAGGTCAGTGTTGTTAAAAACAGATTGGCCTTTAAGATTACCAGGGCTTCTGTTTGGCATCCTGACATTCTAAGCAGCATCCTGAATGTATCTAGGGTGTTAAGTAATAAAAGAATATAAATATTACTTAAAACCAGCTAAAACAACTTTCACTGATTGTCCAGTGTGAACAGTAATATGAGAGAAAACCATAAAGATTGTTCTCTGTCTTTCCTTTTTCTCAAGATATAATTTAAAAATTCAATAAAAAATATAATAATTAATAGAGAGAGAGGGAGAGAGTCAATATCTACTCTATCATTTTTCTTCTCCAATAATATGTAAGTTAAAAAAAATAAAAAATGTTGAATACAACAGTGAGAAAATATCACCGTGTGTAAAGTGGAAAAAGAGAAATTTCAGAAAGCTTTAAATTATTTATTTTTGGTGAGAGAGAGAGAGAGGGTACTAGGAAAATGGTGGGACCCAACAGCGGCATGGTGCTTTCTCCTTAGCATATGCAATGGATTCTCTTTTTGTTCTTTGCAAACCCGAAGGCTGTGTTCGGTTGTCAAGAGAGTGAAATGTGAAAAAATGTTGGGAAAAGAAATGAATTCATTTTCTTAAGATTGTTGGTTGTTTTTAAGAAAGTGGTGGAATATTCTACAATTGTTAGGAAGAGCCTAGTAGCCCAGACTGCCAAATTTGCCACCCACTGGTTCTGCAGGAAGGAGTCCAACTTGGATTGTTGGAGGGAAGACAAGAGAGAGTGGTTACTACAGGGGGGAGAGAGAGGGGGGGGGGGGGGGGGGGGGGGGGGGGGGGGGGGGGGGGGGAGCAAAATGGCCAAAAGATAAGAAGGGGAAACCTAAGGGCCCAAAGGGCCCACCAATGATTCTTCATCCTAACTGTTTGATTCCCAGCTTAAACTGATAACCACATGGGAGAGGCTTCTAAGGCTTGAGAGCACCTCCGTGAGGTTACTGTTTGGAAATGTTGGAAACAAACCTATGCCAATGCATCTCATTTTGTTGCATTTGTTTACAATAGCTTCTTGCATTGATATTATACCGGTTACCTCTTTCTCTGCTAATGGGTGTACCTTACTCGTTTTCATTTTCAGACTCCTTTACAGACACCCATACAGACTCCTTTGCCTGTAGAACCTGGTGGATATCAATACACTCCTGGTGGTAATGCTGAATATGGGGCAATTTCTGATTCAGGGCCTGCTGCAGATATGAAGACTGGTAGACCTGGTCCTTACATGGTAGTTGGTTGGATGATTTTTTTACTCCTTTTTCTGAACACTGATTTTTGATGATGAATTTCTGTTTGAAAATGGTTTAGAAGTATGTACTGGAAATTTATGCATTATAAGTGTAAAACAAATGCTGGCGTATGTTCTTCTTTTGTGGTGCATCATAGAAGAAATGGAAGCACAGGCATTATATAAGGTTTGGTTTAATGTGCCCCCTGAAAGCAATAGTTTCTTTTTCTTGCAGCAGCCACCGTCTCCATGGATCAATCAAAGACCTCTTGGGGTTGATGTTAATGTCGGTAAGTGGTTGGTGGGTGTATATAAAATCATCATTATCTCTTGTGGAATGCATGTACTGAATTCAATTTGGATCGTCTGTGGGACTGCATCTGTTGAATTAAATCTTGTTTTACAGCCTATGAGGAAGCAAGGGAGGAGGATGAAGGAGGCGGAATGTCTCAACCTCAGCCTCCCATGAAGGTTGTTCCTTTTTTGGTGTGCTTACGATGTTTTCTGATATCTTGAAATCTATGCTATGTACACTGGTACTTTGGCATCCATTTATTTTTCTCCTATTTTTTGCCCCCCTTAATCCTCTTCTTATTTTCTGTACTTGATGGTTGTCAGCTCATGGTTTCAGTTTGCAAATGTATAGCATTTATTCAGTCAAAAAAAAAAATAAATAAATAAATAAAGAAAAGAAGGGGGAAAGTATTGCTCCTGTGTTTGTTTTCAGTAGTCAAGCTATCTTTCTTTTTCATTGATGGGAAGTTATAGTTTTATTTAGTGAAACTTATTACTGAGGATCCTTTTGTTTGACTTCAATGCCAGATAACAGGGGGCTTTCCCTGTGGAAATTGGGGTTGAACTTCTTTAGTTTGTCCCACCTGTGAACATAATGATTCCTCTTAAACTGTGTTAGAACTACTCATATCTTAGGCGTAGTTAATAAATCAGTTATTTTCTGTCATTTGATTTAATGTTTCATTGTTCCTTGTCATAAATTTTCTTCAGGATTTTTTCATGATGACTTCTGGCAAACGGAAGAGAGATGAGTACCCTCCACATTTCTATCCAAATGGATATATTCCTCAGCAAGATGGGTCAGGAGATGTCTGTTTGGATTGTTTTTCCCGAGGAACGGTATGGAAAAATTCCTAGACCTTTTTCTTTCTTTTCTTTTACAAGTAAGTTTCATTGATCTTATGAGATGAGATAAGATCCTAAATTTATTTTGCAAATTAAAAAAAAAAAAGTAGTTTCACGCACAAAGCCAAGGGCATAATTTAAATTTAAGTTCAGTCATGTCTGGGCCATGTTATCATGAATTTACTCTTTCATCCTGGACATACTTCTGGTAAACATGTACTAGTGCCACTATAACTAAAATTTAAGAGCATTGAACTTACCAACCTTGCATTTACTCATTTGTCTGTTCTTCTAAATGTAGGTTCCTATCCTGAAGAACTCGGCAAATGAAGCTTATTCAGAGATCCTTCATGACAGATTAAAGATTGAAGAAAGAAGGAATGCTGATGCTACAATTGCTTCAATAATTAAAATGAAACAAGCTTCTGCAACCATTCCTCAGCATGATGGCTACGATGATATCTATGATGATGTAAGTTAATAAAATCACTTTTGTTTTTAGTGTTTTGAGTTTTTAATGTTTTGAGCTGATAATCATCCAGGATCTGATGCTTTTCATTTTCCTATTTAATATGTTGTTTAGGGTGTCCGCACTGAAGACTATAATACACCATCATCCTATGGTAAAGCTTTGATGGAAGGATTTCCTTTAGCTTTCTACTATTTACTTACTACTTTCTTGAAGCAACATTCTATGATTTCCAGTTTGGGAATGGCACAATTGAAAGAAGTAAACGAGACAGCTTGTTTGTTACAGATGCACTTCCTGGTAATGAAGTGGGAACACCGAAGCCAACAAAAACTGAAGCATTAGAAGATGATGAACCACCTCTAAATGAAGATGACGATGATGAGTTGGATGATCTGGATCAGGGAGATGCAGAGCCCGGTACAGACCATCTGGTATTGGCTCAATTTGAAAAGGTAAGTCCCGAGGGCAGTCTATGCCGCTCTCATATACTCAAATGAAGATTTAAGTCACTCGTTCCGATTGGAGTGACATGGTTTCTTGACCATTGTCACTTATGTGTATGTTCATTGTAGCTTTATTGGATCACATCAGTATTCTGCAATTTGTTGCTGCATTCCTTTGATTGTAAAAATTAGACAATATCAACTGTTTGTCCACAACATTTACGGATTCAGCTTTCTCTGATTCAAAGAATAACTTTCTTCTGGCATTTCCACAGGTAAGTAGAACCAAGAGCAGATGGAAATGTACACTCAAGGATGGTATTATGCGACTGAACAATAAGGACATCCTATTCACAAAGGTGGGTACATAATCTCATTTGTATGCATCCACTTTCCACTTTTCATTCTTCATCTTTCTTTTGAGTTTTAAACAAAAAAATAATATTAATAATAATTATATATATATATATATATATATATATATATATAAAAGAAGACAAAATCTTCTGCTCAACAGGGCCATGCCTAAAACCTCTTTTTTTTTTTCCTTCTTCTTATTCTGTGTTAAATTTCAAAATTTCTCCCATCACTACGATAAATTCCAAGACTTAAGATGATCCTCATGAGTCATGAGAAACTCATGCTATATCATGTAGACCTTACAATTAGATTCATACAACAAATGCCTTACTGAATACCCCAAATATGTACGTAGCTTCCCATAAAGAATTTTGTTATGTCTAAGCCACATTCTAGAGATATATTTTTCAAGGTGAAAGACATGTTCCTCTGATCAAGTGCTGCTTGAAGATAGAGTTGCCAATTTAGGTGGAACCGCTAGTGCGAACTAGTCACTAAATTTGAGACAATTGTTATTTTTGTAGAATTAAGTTGTTTGATGTTGAATAGGCATTGAGCCAGATGAGTAGAATGAATGCTATAGATGGGGAAATGTCGAGAAAGTGATGCCCAAATTCACATACAATATCAGGAATTCCAAGATTTGCCATAATCCTGGACTTTTAGTTCTGACATTGTACTCAAGCTAGCAAAACCATATTTGGAAATGACTTGGAAAAATTCCATTTTAGAGGGATGTGATGTTTCGTGGTAAACCAATGTTTTTTTAGGATTTTGTGGTCTCTTCCTTCCACGTTTTCCTCTTTTTAGCCACAGTATACAAAACATTTCATGTGATATAATTTCCTTCCATCTTCTGATCTTTGTGAATGAATATTGCAGGCCAATGGAGAATTTGATTTCTGAGGCTGCTAATGACAAGTATGCTGCAAGCAGTATGATGGCTGATATTTTTATTTTTATTTTTCTCTATTCTTTTCATTCTGGTAACTATATTTCCTGGGAACTCACTACTGTCTTGTTTTGCAAATGTAGGAATGAGAAAAGAAAAGGAAAAAAAAAACTTGAATTGTGTTGGAATTTATTTTCCCAGATCTGACGATAAAGTGAATTAGAACTTTTCACCAACATTGTACATTTGTACTGCAAACCCCCACCCCACCCCTCTTTCAAGTTTCAGTCATTGCAAAATTTTCTCTAAACAAGCAAGCATACAGTGTTCAAGCATACAGTGTTCAAGCAAGGGAATTGATCCTCTTTACCCTGTATCATGCCTTAACTCGTGAGAAAAGCCCTGATCCAACATTCCCGCTACCTGCGCTGGTAGCACGTTTGGGCGGATCTGTTCTATATACAAAAACCCTGAGCATAGATGATTTATCATTACAGGGGCATGGGTTATAACCTGTGGCTGGCTGACCTGGTAAGTTTGATCGTTCAATGAATGGAGCATTTGAATTGTTTATTTTTGTGAGATCTGACTTGGCCATTTTATTCCACGTGGTGCCTTCTTTTTATTCGTTGGCTCGGTTTGCCACTTCATCTGTTACATCTAATGTTATTCAATTGCGGTCTTATTTTTAAGGTAGATAAAGGAGAGTCAACAAACCACCCCCCCCTCTCTCTCTCAAAAAAAAAAAACAAAAAAAACACTGCAAAAGCTTCAAAATATGCAGGGGTTTTGGTCCTTTATGGTCAGAAGAGGGGTTTCTTGGGTAGCCCCAGAATATGTCATGTGGCCATTTGAAGAGGCATAAATTCTGTGGACTGGTAGGATAGAGGTTTAGAGGTGGATCCGTTGTGTGATGTTGTCATATTGCAATTAATCTAATAGTCACGGGTTTGAAATACAGAAATAACTTTTTGAGGGAATAAGACTGCAAACCTCATACACTGGTAGTCTTTTTAGGATAGAGTTATGCAGATGATAGGCTTCAATTCGTGCAATATTCATGTCAAAATAAAGCTTTAAAATCTACTAACTAATAGAGGATTCAAAATTGGCAAATCTCCCTTCCATGTTGGACCAGTTGCCGGTCCAAACAATCCTTTAGCCAATTTTCTATGTTCCTCTTTCTCCATGTCTTGCTTCCAAATTCCAATTATTTGGGACATACCTTGGATCCTCCTTGGTATCCTTGCTCCATGAATATTGGATTTCCGACACAGAGCACATCATGATTCGGAAGTTCACTAAGATTCCTTTGCCTTGGGTTGATTCGTTGTTGGAAGAAAACTCAGGATCAACTCCAGATTCACGGCAGAACCTACGGTGACAGAGGCATTCTTCTTGAGAAATAGAATACTAACAATCGAGCTCGATTTCGAAAAATAATGGCAAAAGCAAAAAAAAATGCTCCACATGACTCTTATACCTTCCAAATTTGTAATGTATGCCTACCCTATAAAAAATTAGACTTGGATTTCTTGCAATCGTGCAGCTGCATTCCGACCATTGAGAGTGCATCTACACGTACAATTTGTTGGGTTTCTGACTTCTTAGCAATTTTTTCTTGTGTCTTCATCTGTTCTAGTTTCATTTACAGATTTTGAATTTGTCCCCATCTCTTCTATTTTGCACAGGAACGCCAATAAAGACACGGCTGACTCTCCTATGGGCCTACCTCCCTTTTCAGTTTTGCCACAATTCCACTTGTGTTTCTCTCACCGCCTGCAAGGAGTAGTAACAGGAGGGGAAGAGAGAGAACGTTTTTGTGCAGAGAAGGGGCTGTGGGAATCACGAGGGAGGTGGTGAAAAGAGGGGGCGGGAGAGGGGTTCCAGGAGGAAAGATAGGGGTAGGGAAGGGGAAGGAGATGGGGGGAGAGTTGGACACAATTAGGATTTGATGTCATTTTTTAAAACTTATTATGGTTTAAGTACCTCAAACACAATATATGAAACTTGAGAGTATTAGGGATACATTTTCTTTAAACTTTAAGTACCTCTGATCCTTTCATGTTTGAGGTATCAACATGAGGAAGTCGAGCCGCCACTTGATAAGCGATAGCTAGCAGCTCGATGAACCAATGGTTGAAACATTTGAAGTGTAAAATAACCATTATAAACCATTTTCACCGGATCAAATTATCAAATCCTTTCTTCAACATCATTTTCATGTCCGAATGAAGAGGGAAAACTCCAAAATCTGCAATTTCTTCCTCATGTCCCTCAGCGAACCCCCACTCCCCTCTCTTCTCCAAAATCTACTTGATAGTTGATATTAAATTTAGATCCTACAATGGTGAAAACCTCGTGCATTGGGTACGTCGAATTTTTGAGTTAGAAACTTAACATGGTATTAGAACTTTAGGTTTCTTTTTTTCGGTCACCCAAAGGAGGGACCACATGCTACATGTAGTACCACCCAAAAGAGGAGCAACTAGTGAGGGAGAGTCTTAGAAATAATCCCACATTAGTCAAAATTAGTATCTTGAATGCCTTATATATATGTAAGAGTCCCTCCATTATTTGTTCAAACTTTTGAATTGAAAACTTAACACTTTTTACAAGCCATACATTATATAAAAATCATTAAAGAGATAGTTCCTCAAAATTAAGTTAGCTAAAAGTTATAGAATTGTCATCAAAATAATTATCTGGATGAGCTGAATTGAACAAATGGAGGGTGGGAATCTTTTATTCTCAAATCCATTATTGGAAGAAAAAAAAAAGAGAAAATTCATCCAACCAGCTCATCTGGAAAGGAATCTCTTCATGAATACTTCATTTTTGCCACATGGATAAGTGATATTGCAATTTTAACCATTGCATATTTAGAGAATAATGTAGATCGGTCATGTATCGAATTTCATAGACTAATTCAATCAATTATCTTTCAGTATACTAGCACTCATCCTCATGTACATACATACTCATGATGATGATTACTCCAACCATTTATATTCTCCCAAAATCTATCTAATTGCCATTTGTCAAATTCCAATTGAATTGAAACTTTACATGTTTATTCACAAGATTTACATTTCCCCTTACTGATCATCTGGAAAATATTTAAGAGCCATCAAGAGATTTCTTTCTAGATGGGGCCTGGAAAACCTCTACACAAAAGGAAAATTGAGACATAAAATTCAGTGTTCGGAGAAGTGGCAGAGTCAAATACTTGGTGCGTTTTGAAGGGTGGCCTAAACTTTCTACAAGTACAAGAGGGTGGTCAATAAGAGCTTTCACGTGATTCAAATAGAACCATCTAGACAGTCATTAATTGTTTTTGGTCAGCTAGCTAAGGTTAGTTGAGTGGCATCTAGTTGTGCCATGTAGTAGGTCAAGTGGGGGTTAAAATTTGCCAAGTGTCTGTCAAAATGGAGTTTTTTTGTGCCAAGGTGAGTCCATCACAATGGTGGCCTTGGAGTTCAGGACCACACCCGAGGACCACGATGAAATCCCATGAAGTTCTTTGTGTGGTGGAGAGGATCTACACTCGTGACCCAAAAGGGATTGGATATCGAGTGCCCAGTGGGGCCCAAAGAGGTGGAGAAATTGGATCACATAACATGCCTCCGATTGGATTAATGGAGTGATCGCTTGACCTCTTAGACTTACGCTAGCATTTATCAGCCTGGAAGCCATTATTGTGCTTCAAGCATTTATACGTTTATGGACCACAAAGAGGATGCCTGGACATGACTGAGGTATATGATTGAATTTGAGTATATAATTTGATGTTGTCCTTCCATGTGTCGGATGGTTGAATTTTTTATTTAATGAATTGCACTGGACCAGATATTGCATTTGCTGCTAGAAAATTAATACGATCTTTGAGGATTGGAGTATCAGGTCTGCGTGGGAGGGTCTGGTATTGAGGATTTGTGGAAAGCTTTTGAAAAACTTCAAAAATTTGGATGACACTAAAAGTGTTTGAAATTGCAATCAATCTGTACGTCCAGTTCATCTCCAATGAAAAGCTGCACCAAGAGAGAGGAAGAGGGGACTAGTAATATAAAATATAAAGGGTGCCCTCTAAAAGGATCATTACCGTCTATCTTCAATGGATCCCACGTCCCATTGACACTGATGAATTTCTCTGAGGATACTCTATCGGGGGAGAGGATCCAGCCTCGCTTCTTCTCATCAGTTAATCACTGCTGAGATCATTAACCCTGCTAGATAGGGACTCTCCAACACCCCATCTCACTCTTACTGGGCCTCTCCAGTCATTAGAGAGGAGCCACACCCCCGGTCTAGACAATAGTCAGTGAAGGCGAATTCAACCATCCAAGTGGTAATTTACCAATAAAAAACCCATCCAAGTTGTAGAAAACTATGGTTCTTTGTGAAGAAGCTGTGTCCACGTTCTGTGGAGACAAGCTTCTCCTTCCTATTTAAAAGAAAAAAAAGTGATGCCTAAAGGTAAGGACTTTGTATAATTACATTATTGATTGCTAGATTCATCAATATGTGGTCTTTGGTAGTTAAGGTCCCCTTTCAATTAGTTCAACACAAAGACAGTCAACATTAATTAAAGGATTTTTTTTACTCAGAAACAGGAGGGTGAGTGGGTTTTGCATGGTCCAATGGACACTGATCGTCTGATACCCTTAATTAAAACCTCTTATCTAATATCTAGTAGACAGAGAAAAAAAAAAAAAAAAAAAAATTTTCTGCAATGGAGAAAAAAGAGAAACACTAGTGTCTCTAATGAACAAAGGAAAACAATGGAGAAGAAGCCCTTTGTTGGGTTTGAATCATTAGATTGGAATCTTTACTAGGAGAGATTGACTGAAAAGATTGAGTCTCACCGACCCAAATGGTATCCAGGCAAAGGATTCGGCTCCTTAGTTGATATTCTCTCAATCTTTTGACTTTTGAGATGGACAGAAGGCTTATTTCCTTCATAGTTCATAGGAGAGGTTCTAGTTTTTGCAATATTAAAACTATCTAATAGAGACTGGCCACCAAATTTGGATGAAAGGAATGGACTTTTCTGGATATTATTCTGTCAACTTCAACGACCAGGCCAGGTTCCTTCAAGATTTTTTTTTTTTTTTTTTTTTTTTTAAGGAGCTTCTTTTCCGTTGTAGACTTGTAGTTTGAATAAACAATCGTTCTTTTGATCACTTAACAAAAAAAAATCCTTCTTTTGATCAATGGTTTCAAAGGTTCTATCAAATTGAGTGTTTTTTTTTTTTTTTTCTGGGAATGTCTGTAAAATTGTTAACGTATCACTACCATCAACTCTTTTTGGGTAATTGGAGGCCAAGCTTCCAAAGGAATTTCAAGTAAGGTGAAAACTTCATGTGTACGGATCAAGCTATTGGGAATAGTCCCATTTCATGTGTACATTCATTCCGGCTACAAGTAAGGACTGGGAATAGCTCCACCCCATCATCCCACATCATTTAAATTTTAGAACATGAATATCATTAGATTCCACCTCATAGTTCGAGCTTTTAGATTGGAATCTATTCGGAAATTAGACATTGAATCAATTAATAACTTGCAGTTACCTCCTGGCAAGATATTACTATTTCCTTCTACAGCACTTGCCTCATTTGAAGTCAGCCATTTGCATACCTTCTTATTCAACCCTTATTTTTCAATATCCACCCAAAATAGAAGGCTACAGCTAGCACTGTGTTGTTACCAATCTGACTCCCTGTAATCCTGGTTAGACATACTTTTTTTTTTTTTTTTATAGCAGTTCTCTCTTTTAATTCAAAATGATCAAACCAAACCTAACCAGTCAAGCTAGCGATTACTATTTCCTTCTATAACTGTTAGCCATTTGCATACCTTCTTACCCAACCCTTATTTTTCAATCTCCATCCAAAATAGAAGGCTACAGCTATCACAGTGTTGTTATCAATCTGACTCCCTATAGATGATAAATTGCAAAAAATATCCCAATTCTGAAGCCATGGCCAATGGGAAGGACAATGGCAACTCGGATGCTTATTCATTGGATGTATGATGGAAGTATTAATTTTTACACATGAACTTGTTTTTGTTGTTACCTTTGTTTCTTCTGTGGTGCCTGTTTCTTAACAGCCCATACTTGTAAATAGGAAACGGAACTGAAAATAATTTGAACATCACATTTAAACCCCAAACCAGCACATACCCAGCTAAGATTGTTGATCAAATCCTTAAATTTTCTGGTGATAAGAATGAATTTTTGAATATCATAAAAAAAAAATACCAATTGATACTGAATTCTCTCCATGCCATTGAAGCTAACAATTGAGAATTTAAAAAACAGAGAGATGATCATGGGCACAGAAATTGGGATATCCATTTTATGTTATTCAATTGAGAGTAATCAATTGATGTATGCATCATATTAAAAAAAAAACAAACATATAAGATCTTCTTGTTGAGTAATTTATCTATCTACACCTTGAAACAAAAGAGGGCATGAACGGAGTGGCAGGGTCGTAATGGAAAGGAGCTGCCGGATGCTGCCACGACTTGAAGTTGGGCCTCTCCGACTCCGACAAATGAGAATCCTGCCGTGACGGTGCGTCCCTTGATTTGAGGTCAGCTGTCCGATCCTCAAACTTTGGATTGGGAGACACAGGAGACAATACCAAAGGCGATAAGAGAGGAATGGCGACTTTCCAATTGGATGCCACGGTCGTAGGTGGGTTCACCTCTATGGAAGCCGGTGCTCGCCGCTGCAATCTCGTCGGAGTTCGCTTCTTATTTCCTCCCCCTAGATTTCTCCCTTGTAGTTCGGCCATCAAAAGAGCTGCCTGCTTAGAAATGGAATAAAGATGAGATTTTGATCTCAACACAGACAAGAGAAGTGCAAGATCCGATTAGAATTCAACAACCCAGAGAGAGAGAGAGAGAGAGAGAGAGAGAGATTTGTTGAGATCTTCGGATGATGATGATGATTAATGTTAACAGAAACGGCGCAGCGGTTACAAGGTTTTATAGGGAAAGAAGAAGAGGTCCTAGGGATATTGGATTGGATTGGGTCGTATGGTTTACACGTTCTTCTCTCAGAATTCAGGAGGTGGAGAAATTGTCAAAACAAAGAGGGTATTTAATTTCAGAGAGTTGACAATTATAAGCCGAGCTGGCCAGGCCAAGCCAAGCCAAGCCAAGCCAAGCCAAGAGTATCTCAGGAATTGAAGAATCTGGAGAGTGAGGGAAATGGATGCGTCAAGGCTCGGCGGTTGATGCTGATAACAACCCGATAGTGACTGGCGGGAACGCTCCACGGTAGTTTTGTACCGAAAGAAATAAAAAAATGGGTGGAAAAGGGTGGGTTAGGTGGGTCAGTGGTGACGTGGGTGGGGTGAAGTAATAATAATAGTAGTATTGTATTGTGTAGTAGTAATATGATAATACTCAAATACCAGGGCGGAGAGGGAGGTTTGAAGTTTGACCACAGCAGGAGGAGGAGGAGGAGGATTGAGATTTGGGAAAAGCAAAACCAAAAATTAGAGAGATGACGCGATGGGGTGGGAGGGAACGTGGGTGGTGAATGGATTGGATTGGATTGGATTGGATTTGGATTTGGGGGGTTAGGAAACTGGGTACGGTGCCGACTAAAGTTTGGGATTAGATGATAATCACGCGTGCGTGCGTGTATACGACGTTAGACACACCAGAGACTGATTGGGAAATCATGAAAAGTATGAATCAAGTTTGGATCATCTGAATATACATGTACATATATTCTTTTTGAAATCTTATCACCATCATCGTGGATTTGATGTGAGACACCGAGATAAGATATGGACAGTGATAATATTATATATAAAGTAAAACTATTGTTACAAGTAACACCCAAAATTAAGGTGACATATGGTCTTAAGATTGAAATCATATCTATCTAAACCTGAAAAATGACATTGACGTATGGGTGTTTCAAGAATGAGGATTGTTGAGGCTAATCTACATATCTTCCTCACCCATCATTATCTATATATATCATTGTCTATAATGATTCATATTCCATACAATCCAAACAACCAAGACCTATTCTCCTAATCATCCTTGTAAATCCCGGTGGGTATTTTACCAAAATATAAATAAAATTCCAGTTGAGTATCCGACGCGAAACTGGATTGGACCAACCAATCGGATATATGAAAAATCTTTATAAAAAAAGAGAAAATCACGCACCTACCACTGTTTACGATAATAACATTAACACCCCTAAAGATACCTAAACATTATCTACATTCATAGAAAGTTAAAAAGACTTTTTTACCTCTATCACCATTCACTTTTATATATATATATATATATATATATATATTTTTTTTATTTTTTTTTACATAAATCGGCATTCGACAACTTGAACATTCATTTTACTCTTCTTCATTTCATAAAAATCAAACCAGGTGACAATGGGAAAGGTGAATTTACACCATAGGGTTGGACTAATATCTAAGGATTGATCTACATCAAAGTGGTTTGATAATCTTATCTTCTTTATGACTTTAGTGGTTGAACTTGTTGGAAGTGTGGGACCTTCAAACTTGAACGCTGTGTTTGATCTTCTTGCATCTACCCCAACAGCAAAAAAAAAAAAAATTGTATTCAATGATGTAGAACAAATATCAGATCATCTCGTGTCTCTTAGAACCCAATGAACATTGAACTAATTTATGCTGCTTGAGTTAGAAATAATGCTCAATCTCTTGCAATTTTTTAATAGAATCCATAGCATGGAGACCAAGTTTCATGGAACCTGTGATGCCCCAACTCAGCTCTCAACTGCTTCTAGTTTAGCCCATGTCTCTACATAGACAACCCTTCACCAAAGAAAAAGGAGGGAAAAGAATTTAAAATTATAGGGTAAAATGGTAAGTTAACATATTGATGAGGTAGTATTGCAATTAATGAAATTTGGATGGTGAAACGTCATCAGTTATATTACCGCAAAAATAGAGGGTGTCAGTGATATTACCGCAAACACTGTGTGGGGGAGAGAGAGGGGGGGGCTGAAATTTTTCTTAAAAAAATGAGATAAAAAAACTGTACCAGACTGGCCATTTGACACCCTTACTTAAGACTGCAATGTTAAGAGGATGTTTGAAATTCAGCATTAAAAAAAATCAGTCGAATTCCAACCGACATTTGCAGCTTTCAACGACCTCAACATCTGAAAATGGAAGACACTCACTCCAGATCAATTAAAAATCCCCCAAAACGTGGTAAGAAAGTGGTTATGAGGTCAAAAGTAAGCATTAATTAAGATTTATTGAAGCTGTATATGTACAGACTAGTACACATGTTGATGAATAAAATACATTTATTTATCCATGGTGGTTGTGGAAAATTAAACAATGAAATAATCAACATTGTGGGAAAATGAAGTAAAGCTCACCTTTTCCTGATGTTTTGCCATTCTTTTGATAGATCTACTACTCCATTTTTTGACTTTCCAGTATCATCTAAAGCATCTGTGATGAGGGATATTATTTTAATTCGTTCTCCATCTGGAAAGAAAGAACTGTAAGTAATCAGTTTAGTGTCAATCTTGACAAGATTAGGTTGTTGCCATAGTGGAACCAAACCGAAACCGGCCAGAACTGTGAACTTTCGACACCAGAAACTTACTGGAATAGGTGAAATCCAAAATCACAACATGTTTTTCTTCAGTATTGATCGCCACAACATCCTGAGAAAATGCACAATCTGAACCTGGGAAAACCTACACAACCAACAAGAAATTAGACATACCACAGGTCCACAGCAAGTCTGGTAATTTCATTTACTAAACATAATCTCAAATACTCATTAACTTCATACTTCATAGCCCTCCTAACCTTCTTGCAAGCTATTATGTCAGGTTAGCTGCCAAAATGTCCCATAAAATTTGGATAGGTGTTCGGATGCAGTGTTAAAGATTGGGTTTTTTCCTTGAATTGTCCTTTTATGAGTAAGAATATTCTGTTTTGACTCCCTTTGGATTGTTGGACCAGGTGGTTTGACCATTCGGACCCCTGACCTTTTTCCTTGAACCATCAAAGCCCCAGTCTCATTTTAAAACAGTGAATTGTTTCTAATACTAAATAAGCATTTAGAGGAATCATTTTGGATCCATAATGCATAGTAAAATGATAACAATTTCAAATGTCCAACCAATGGCTAACATGTGACATATGAGAGATAATTTACATGTATGTGTCTATCTGATTTTATATGTACACAGCAGATTATGCGTTTAACCTATTATACCAAACATACGATTTCAGCAACTTTTAGGAAGAAGTCCAATACACACTTCTAACACTCTCTTTCCTCCCCTGCCCTTTACTGAACAAGCCACAAGCAACAGTGCCACTCAGAGAACCCTCTCCCATAAGAAGTGTAAAAGCAATGGTACTAGAAAATCAGTCAGGTATATACTCACATAATGGAGGATATCTCCAAGCTTCAATTTGACCGCTCCACTTTTATACACTAGCATTTTACCCATGAGATCAGCCGGTAGCTCTTCCAAATTGCAACTCATACACAAATTCCTGGCTTTTCTTGAACTTTCAGTTATCTGATTGCTCTCAGCAGCTGCTAATCGTTTTGCAAAGGGTAAAGACGGAGGCAATCGGAAAAAGAACATTGATGGTTCTTTTTGTCCCTCCTGTGAAGCACCACACGCCGGTTGTTAAGTATTGTTAATCCATTGTATGTCTTATTTCATCTTGCATTTATCAAACTAACAACCATTAAGCCAAGATCTAGAACTGGATTTGTAGAATATTCATCGTAAATTCTGTTTGTAGAAACCTCCCCAAATTCCTCCTCATCAAGAAGCACTGGAAGCAAAAGTAGCAAGTCAAAAGCAATTCTACAGTCGGAAAACATAAGCTCCTAGTTCTACATAATGACCATGACTTGCCACACCCTTGTCTAATAAGTACAGTGGCACATCATGGTGCACCATGCACTGTCCTAGAACTTCTAAAATAATCCCTTTTCTTCTTCTTTTTTTTCAAGATACAACTCAAAACATACCTGGATTTCCAGAGTATGGCCTCCTCAGAGGAAGGGTAAGAGGATAGAGGGAAAGAAAATAAATTAGGAAAGACTAGGGGTATGAACTACTGTGGATTGTACGGATGAATCACCATGGATTTTGGTTACCCAGGGTTCTCTGTATTTTTTATCCAATGTGTCTTGACACGTCAGCAGCATCTGCAGAAACAGAATTGTAAGGGTCACATGTATTGCAGCAGCTGGGTCAGCAGTCATATTCAAAATGGAAAAGGAAGGACCATCAGAAACTGAACTACTATCAACCCTACGAGGGACATGTGATCTCATGAAATTTGATTCTTGTCCATGACCAAATGCAACTTGCACAGGTGCCACTGCAAGACCAAAAAACAAAAATGGTAAATATAAGAACTGATAAATCAAGATGACACTATATATGCTAACCTTTTTTTTTTCTTTTTTTCTTTTTTTTTTTTGTTTATTGGTGTGTGTGTGGGTTATTTTTTTTTTTTTTGGGGGGGGTAACTCCAGTGTCCTGTATTTTTATTTTATTTTTTCTGTTTTTCTAATAAATAAACCTGTATCCTGTGTTGATGTCCAACTTAACCACCAACATCTACTTTTGCAGTTTAGTCGCAATTTTCTTGCAAGAAATTCTTACAATGCATCCCATCTAAGATCTACTTTCATATTTTCAAAACTTCATATCAAAACATTTGAATCACTTCTTGACAAATAATAGGAAATAAGCTTCAGTTGTTATCAAGTTTTCTCCTTTAAAAACCTGAATTTCACCATTAAATCCAACCAAACATCATCATCCAACACCCAGTCACTCATTAAATCTTTCCAGATAGCCCTGGTTGTTTCTTTATTTTCTTGAAAATTATAGATTCTGTTGTAACTTCTCAGTCCAACATATAAGAGACAATTGCCCTCAATCAATGGACAAAATAAATAAACGAATCATTTTCACTATTCCTGGTCACCCTCTCATTGTCTAGCTTCTGATAAGTGAGTTGTCAATTCGATGAACCACTCTGTCCCAAAACACAAGCGAGAATACCTATATCATCAAAACTGAAATCTTAATCAACATAAGCTACTTATTTTATTTAAAACACTTCATCCAACTAGCAACAAATTAGACATTGGCATATGGAATACATTTCCAATTTCATCCTATTGGACAAAATGTAGACGTGAAAACCACCGCTTAAAAATAGAACAATATTGGTATCATGATTACCAATGGCTAACGAATCCAATTTATTGTAATGGTGCTGCGAATCTCCATTTGCTCGAACAGTAAAAAAAGATCCCTGAAAAATCAAATTTTGTTTATGAACATTCTTTATATTCCTTGACAAGGAAGCTTATTTAGGCATGGTGGAGTGAGGAAAAGAATCCATCCATATGATGCGGTAGTGTCCTCCATGGTTGGCAAAGAAAAGAAAACTAACATTTCTTTTCAATTTTAGGCCTTCCCCTCCCAAAATTTTCCTATATAAACAGACCAGCAATTCAAGTCATGCAAAAGAATAAGGAATAAACAGTTCTTAGAGGAAAAATCAGGCCTGTCAATAACAAAGGATAGTGATCGACTGAATTTAAGAGGAAATGTACATTGATACGCTGCAGTAAATCCCTGGTCTTGGCAACTTCTTCATCCTCAATCGCTTCACTATAAAAGCAGAGAGGATTAACAAGGTTTATAATAATGTCCAATAAAAGCCAGTGATGATATACGAGCACAATGGAAGAAAATGATGATACTTCTTTATTCCAACAGGTTTGAATTCTCTATGAGGTGGAACTTTTTGTTTAAATTTCACCTGCAGAAGCTCAAAGAAAATCAGATTGGAAATGGTGCTTTTCACTTTAAATTATAGTTGAATGACAGAAGAGTCTGAAAATTATGCCTTCCTAGGAGCAGCAGTTGGATTACCAGTTGAATATGGTTCCATTGTATAGCCCTTTTGTTTGATTTTCTTGGTGGAACTTCTAAGAAAAAGCTAGTCTTATAGAGCACAGCTGAATCTTTCTCTTCATGGATGCTCGGTTTAAAGTTTTCAATATTTTTCTATTAGTTTCAGTTTATTACATCTGTGTAACGTAAAGAAGGTAAAGGATACGGTTAGGGTTTTTGAGAATTTTCTCCCCGAGCTTGATCTTAGTTCGAGGAGTCTTGTAGGGTGCAGACAACTTGGCGAACAATCATTTTATTAGCTGAAGACTTGGTCAAAGGCGGCAACAAGGTATCATAAAACCAAATGACAAATTCATAGAAAAAAATTTTCAATTTTTTGCCAAGTAGGCACCACAATGGTTTTTGGGTCCTTCTGCCCAAAGTGCAAGTTTAATTGATTCGCAATTTAGTGATTGTCCGAATTGCAGCACATATTTCATAGCAAACAAAAATCCCTTCTCACCATTGAAGTACAGAGATTAAGGAAAAAACACACTGCATAACAGAAGAAAACACATGGATTGATGAGCATGAAATTAGTATCTAAACAACTAAAACATACGATCAGCTACAACCCATTCAATCATTACTCATGTATTTCATTAATACCATTAATGAAATTAAAGAGGCTGAATGATCTACAGAACCTTCCAATTGGATGATTAAGTTCAACTAGTAGGTACTCTTTCTCTGAGATAATTATTGAGTTTTTCCTTTGGAAGATAAAATAATAAACAATGCTCATCTATACAACATTGTTGCTTTTTTTTCTTTTTTCCTTTTTTGACAATCTTTGTGATTTCTTTCTTTTCTCCGTAGAAAGATCAAAATTCATTAATATTCAAATCCTACTGCAATGAAATTAGAATCGAACCAAGATCAAGAAGGAAAGAAAGATATGTAATGATTAAAGAGCAGTCAGAGACCTTCGCTCTGAGAATACCAGAAAGACTAAAAAATTTAAAAGTTTACAAGTACTAATAAGAGAGTCAGAAGACGAATCTCCTAAGACTCCAAAGAGAACAGGGTTTGCTTCACTTGGGCTCTCACAGTCCGATCCTCCGCTAAACCCTAACCATAGTGGCGCTGATTTTTCTCCCAAGTCGATCAAGGTCGAAGCTACTGCAAACCGTCTCCAGTTAGAGTTCTATTGTGCAGTGAGTGGTCGTTTTACTAGTTTAACATTGGCACCACCAGGGATATTTTCGTAATTAGACTGACCAAGTAATTTCAGCAGACAATAAACCTTAGCAACCTAAAACCCTATTATAAATTGATCCCCCCGAAGGAGTAAGAGAGTTCTACCTCTTAGATTTAAAAAAAAAAAAAAAAAAAATTGTGTTCTCGCTCGGCGTCTCAAGATCTTGACGAAGGTAAGATGTTCTGTAAAAACAGAACTTTTCAGTACAATATATATATGGGTGCTGTATGTGGTTCTGTGGAATTTTGAAGAATAATGAGGTCACAAATTGTTTCCTTTCGGTTCAGTGTATTGTTCAAAAGTCTAGTCTTTATCTCAAAATCTGATCTTTTTATGGTTTCCAAGTATTCAAAATTTAATCTTTTATGGTTTCCAAGTGGAGAAAAGCACATATCGAAGGCTTGCAGGTGCTTGTAACTTTAAGCCTGTTGAGCTCAAAAATTGTGCTAAATGTTAAACTGTCTGCTTGTTAATGTCCTCTCGATGACGTTTCATTACCATCGCTTGAGGATTTCCTAAAGGAAGACAGAGATTTCATTTTTTTCATTCACAATTTTACTTTAAATTACATTCTCTGTATTTACTTCTTGAACTTCCATCCCGTTTATATGTTGGATTTTATTTTTCTTGCCTTTTTACCCCACACCATCCGTCTGCTGCAAAATGCTACAGATTCTACAATACCCATATCATACTAATGGGTTTCTTTGATTTTACTGAAACGCCTCCTAGGACAATATTATTTCTTGCGAAAACTCCAAACTTGAGGGAAGAAGATGGCGAACCTGGAGATTTTCTTCGACATACGGATGGGGAAGATGAAAGCAGGCGGAATCGTGATGGAATTATTCGCAGATATGATCCCCAAGATGGCGGAGAACTTTCGGTGCCTCGGACTTAGGCACAACCCAACCACTTCTATCTTTATTTCTCTTGATTGCAGACCGACAGTGCAACTTCCGACTGCAATAGGTACGCTGACACCCTTCTAATTGGATTTTTTTTATGGGCAGCGTGCCCCTGTTATCAAGACTTATATCGGAAATAATTGGATGATTTTGTAGAAAATCTTCACTGCTTGAAATGAAACTTCACCTTGAAAGTATCTTCTCGCCTTGCATGATATCGTTGTTCAGAAGAAAGAAGTACAATAAAGCGAACTTCACATTTTTACTGCATTATTCGATCTCAAATGTGATGCCAAAGTCCGATTACTTTAGCCACAAACAGGTGATAGCTTCTCAATTGAAGAGATGCTCCCAGGTGAAAGAGCTTGAATCTTTTTACGCAACATTGTTCAAGACCAATGCCCACCAGGACTGTTTCTTGATGAATCAATTCGTTAGTGTGTGCTCGACCTTAGGTCGAATGGCTTCTGCCATACTCGCCTTTGCCGACATGGAAGAACCTAATGTCTTTGTGTATAATGCTATGATCAGAGGCTCTGTTCGATGTGCTTCCTCAGTTCAGGCTCTCCAGTTTTACTTACATATGTTGAGATCAGGAGTCTGCCCCACAAGCTTTACGTTCTCATGTTTGATTAAGGCTTGTAGCCAAGTATCTGCATTGAGGTTTGGTGAAGCAGTTCACGGTCACATTTGGAAGCATGGTTTTGAGTCACATGTTTTTGTTCAAACTGCTCTGCTTGATTTTTATTCCATCATGGGTAAAACTCTAGAATCTCGGAAGGTGTTTGATGAAATGCCTGAAATAGATGCCTTTGCATATGCTACAATGATTTCGGTTCACGTGCGGGTTGGAGACTTGGGTTCTGCAGAGAATTTGTTCAACAAGATGCCTGAAAAGAACATTGCGTCTTGGAATACAATGATTGCTGGTTATGCTAGGTTTGTGAATGTGGAGTCTGCTGCAGCCTTGTTCTATCAGATGCCTGTGAGGGATCTAGTCTCATGGACAACCATGATCTCTTGTTATTCGCAAAATAAGTTGTTCAAGGAAGCACTAGGAGTCTTCCAAGGGATGAAGAATGCAGGCGTCAAACCTGATGAAGTCACCATGTCCACGGTGATTTCAGCTTGTGCCCATCTTGGAGCTCTTGATTTAGGGAGGGAGATACATCTTTATGTTATCCAAAATTTCAGTCTTGATGTTTATATTGGGTCTGCATTGATTGACATGTACGCAAAATGTGGGAACTTGGATAGATCTCTTGTGGTCTTTTTCAAATTGAAAGAGAAGAATTTGTTCTGCTGGAATTCTGCCATTGAAGGGCTTGCTTCTCATGGGTATGCAAAAGAAGCATTGACCATGTTTAGCCACATGGAAAGAGAGAGGATCTTGCCAAACAAGGTTACTTTTATTAGTGTCCTTGGTGCTTGTACTCATGGTGGACTGGTCGAAGAAGGACGTCGTAGATTTCTGAGTATGACCCTGGATTACTCTATCTATCCTGAAATTGAACACTACGGGTGTATGGTTGATCTTCTATGTCGAGCCGGCCTTCTTCACGAGGCATTGGGATTGGTAGAAGGCATGACAATTGAACCCAATGCCGTCATATGGGGGGCTGTTCTGGGTGGTTGTAAGCTTCATGGGAACCTGGAAATTGCTGAAGTTGCTGTTGATAAATTAATGGTTTTGGAGCCAGACAACAGCGGCTATTATGTTCTTCTAATTAACATGTATGCTGAAGCAAACCAATGGAGCGAGGTTGCAAAAGTGAGGGCAATCATGAAAGAAAGAGGAGTAACAAAAAATAGTCATGGGTCTAGTTGGATTGAAGCAGAAGGATAAATTTTGACAAGTCATACCTCATTTCTGTTGAGATTTAGATGGTCTTGGCAGAATTAGATAATCAACTAAGGCTTGCAGGCTATGTACCAGAACTTGAGTCAATTTCATAGTGGCCTGTTCGTCTTCTCTCTCTCTCTCTCTCTCTCTCTCCCCCCATACTGCAGCTCTTACCCAAATTCCTGGCTTTTGTTGAACTTTCAGTTATCTGATTGCTCCCAGCAACTCCTGCTCGCTTTGCAAAGGGTAAAGACACAGGAAATTGGAAAAGAACATTGATGATTCTTTTTGTCCCTCCTGTGAAGCACCACACACAAGTTGTTAAGGATTCTTAATCCAGCATTGTATGTCTTATTTCCTCCTGCATTTATCAAACTACCAACCATTCAGCCAAGATCTAGAGCTGGATTTGTAGAATATTCTTCGTAAGTTGTGTTTGTAGAAGCCTCTCCAAATTCCTCCTCATCAAAGAAGCACTGGAAGCAAAAGTAGGAAGTCATAAGCAATTCTACAGTCGAAAACATAAGCTATTAGTTCCGCAATCTTTTCTGATGAGTACAGTGGCACATCATGGTGCATCATGCACTGTCCTAGAACTTCTACAATAATCCTTTTTTTTTCAAGATACAACTCAAAACATACCTGGATTTCCTGAGTATGGCCTCCTCAGAGGAAGGGTAAGAGGATAGTAAGAGTAATAATTATGTAGCGCGCCACCTGGGGGGAGGGAAAGAAAATAAATTAGAAAAGATTAGGTGTATGAACTACTGTGGATTGTAGGGAAAGAATCACTATGGATTTTAGTTAGTTACCCAGGTCTCCAATATGTCCTGTATTTTTTTGTTTTCTGTTTTTCTGATTAATAAACCTGTATCATGTGCCAAAGTCCAACTTAACCACAAACATCTACTTTCACAGAGTTGTTGCAACTTTCTTGCAAGAAATTCTTACAATGCATCCCATCTAAGATCTACTTTCATATTTTCAAAACCTCACATCAAAACATTTGAATCACTTGTTGACAAATAACAGGAAATAAGCTTCAGTTGTTATCAAGTTTTCTCCTTTAAAACCTGAATTTCACCATTAAATCCAACCAAACATCATCATCCAACACCCAGTCATTCATTAAATCTTTCCAGATAGCCCTGGTTGTTTCTTTATTTCTTGAAAATCATAGATTCTGTTGTAACTTCTCAGTCCAACATATAAGACACAATTGCTCTCAATCAATGGACAAAATAAATAGACAAATCATTATCAAACCCTAAACTGAGCGTGGTTACCCTTTTATTGTCTAGCTTCTGATAAGTGAGGTCCCAAAACACAAGTGAGAATACCTATATCATCAAAACTGAAATCTTAATCAACATAAGCTACTTATTTTATTTAAAACACTTCATCCAACTAGCAACAAATTAGACATTGGCATATGGAATACATTTTCAATTTCATCCTACTGGACAAAATCTAGACATGAAAACCACTGCTTAAAAATAGAACAATGTTGGTATCATGACTGCCAATGGCTAACGAATCCAACTTATTGTGGATTAAAAAGTGACGCATTGGCACTACAAAGTCATGCAAGAGAGAGTAAGGAATAGACAGCTCTTAGAGGAAGAATTAGGTCTGTCAATAATAGAGGATGGTGACCGAGTGAATTTAAGAGGAAATGAAGTACATTGATACACTGTAGTAAATCCCTGGTCTTGGTTACTACTTCATCCTCAATTGCTTCACTAGAAACAGAGAGGATTAAACAGGTTTATAAGAATGTCCAATAAAATCCAGTGATGATATATGAACACAATGGAAGAAAATGATGTTACTTCTTTATTCCAACAGGTTTGAATTCTCCACGAGGTGGAATTTTTGGTTTAAATTTCACCTGTAGAAGCTCAAAGAAAATCATATTGGAAATGGTGCTTTTCACTTTAAATTTTAGTTGAATTACAGAAGAATGGAAATTAAACCTTTCTAGGAGCAGCAGTTGGATTGCCAGTTGAATATGGTTCCATTGTATAACTTTTTTGTTCGATTTTTTTGGATTTTAATCTTCTCATGCTTTCATATTGGCATGAAAAAAATCCTGTGGTGGTAGTTTACTGTATTGATAGACATGTACAATGAACGACTGCCACAGGAATTTTCTCATGCCAACATGTGGGCATGAGAGGATTGAATCCTATTGAAATAGTTAAGCCAATATGTTGTCTCCAGTTAGAGTTCTATTTGCACTGAGTGATCGTTTTAGTAGTTTAACATTGGCACCAGGGGACTTGGATCGTCTCCAGTCCGTCCGGTTCATCCAGCCATGAATGGACGGACTAGAATCAAAGGACACCCCTACCAATACATTGGGGGGCGTGTCTTGTGATTCCAGTCCGTCCGATTGCGACTGGACGATCGGAGACGATTTTTTCCGCACCAGGGGTATTTTCGTAATATATTGAATAAGAGTAATTGCAGCGGACGAAAAACCCTAGCAACCTAAAACCCTTCTATAAATTCATGTCCCCAGAAGGTATGAGAGTGTTCTTGGTCGGCGTCTCAAGATCTGGACGAAGGTAAGATGTTCTGTAAAAACAGAACTTTATGGGTGCTGTATGTCGTTCTGTAGAATTTTGAACGATCATGAGGCAACAAATCGTTTCCTTCAGCTTCATGTATTGTTCAAAATCTAGTCAAAGGAAAAAAAAATTGTTCAAATCTAGTCTTTATGGCTTCATGGTTCCACGAGTATTCAAAATCTGATCTTTTATGTTTTCCAAGTATTCAAAATCTAATCTTTTATGGTTTCCAAGTGGTAATAAGCACATTCGAAGGCTTGCAGGTGCTTGTTATTTAAGCCTGTTGAGCTCAAAAGCTGTGCGACATTTAAACCGTCCTCCTGTTAATGTCCTCTCGATGACGTTTCATTACCTTCGCTTGAGGATTTCTAAAGGAAGACGGAGATTTCATTCTCTTTTCATTCACAAATCCCGTTTATATGTTCGATTTTTATGTTCGATTTTTATGTTCGATTTTATTTTTCTTTGATTTTACAGAAACGCTTCCAAGGACGCCATTATTTGATACGAAAAATCCAAACTTGAGGGAAGCAGATGGCGAACCCGAAGGTTTTCTTCGACATACTGATAGGGAAGATGAAAGCCGGCCGAATCGTGATGGAATTATTTGCAGATGTAACCCCTAAGACGGCGGAGAACTTCCGTTGCCTCTGCACGGGTGAGAAAGGAATTGGAATATCGGGAAAGCCACTGCATTACAAAGGCTCGACCTTCCACCGCATTATCCCGAATTTCATGTGCCAGGGTGGGGATTTCACGAGGGGTAATGGGACTGGAGGGGAATCGATTTATGGATTGAAGTTTGCAGATGAGAACTTCAAGCTCAAGCACACTGCGCCTGGGATATTGTCCATGGCGAATGCTGGTCCCAACACTAATGGTTCTCAGTTCTTTATATGCACTGAGAAGACATCATGGCTTGATGGGAAGCATGTTGTGTTCGGGAAGGTTGTCGATGGTTACAGCGTGGTGACAGCAATGGAGGAGGTGGGTTCAGCAGGCGGGACGACTTCTTCACCTGTTATCATTGAAAACTCTGGCCAGATTACACAGAACTGATGCCCTAATATGTGTTTCTTCCATGGAAAAAAATTGATTTTTTTTTTTTTCTGGAAGCAGGGGTTGGGTGGGATGTATTTATGTCATTATACAATTTTAAATGTATATGAGATTCCAATTTCACAGCTTTCAGCTCGAGTAATTTTAAAATAATTATTTATTTGTGTGTTCTTTGTAGGATACATTAATCTCTGTTTCAGCTTCACTGCAGGATTTGAGACTTTACCTTGTGTTCTTCTAGGAACAAGTTGAATCATCCACATCAGTTGCAACCCAATTAAAATTCACAATCACTGCTGGACCTAAAAATTCACAATCACTTCTTCCTCTCCATCTTCTGTTACCAACTCCCCTTTTGCATTCTTTTGAACTGGACTACTATGTGACAAGAACAGTGATCTCTCTTTCCTTCTCTCAGCTTGGGCTCAAGGGGCCTATCAGACAATGGGTTCTCTCTAAGCTAATGGTAAAACTGATCTGTCAACTATGGTTCGATTTTTATCTGTAACAGCTGCAAAGATTTGTGAGAAGGCGATAATGGCAATGCAATCTATGATGTCCTTCGACCTAATAAAAGTAACCTTGTTTGGCAAGACCCTCTCCCTTTCCATGTGGATAAACATGGCCAATGCTTCTTATGCATACCCATGATAAGCAAGCCCTTCAATCGCAGAATTCTTCTCTTTCAGTTTGAAAAAAACCACAAGAGATCTATCCAAATTACCACATTTTGCGTACGTGTCAATCAATGCAGACACAATATAAACATCAAGACTGGAATTTTGGATAACATAAAGATGTATCTCCCTCCCTAAATCAAGAGCTCCCATCTGGGATTCGAGAGTTTTACCAATGATCGAATAAAAATCAAGCAGTGCAGTTTGAACAAAAACATGGGATTCAAAACCATGCTTCCAAATGTGACCATGAACTGCTTCACCAAACCCCAGACAGAGACACTTGGCTACAAGCTTTAATCAAACATGAGAACGTAGGAAAGCCTGAACTGAGAAAGCACGCTGAACAGAGCCTCTGATCATGGCGTTGTACACAAAAGACATCATACAGTCCTCGTGGACATTGGTCCTGAGCATTGTTGTGTAAGAATATTCGAGCTCTTTCACCTGGGAGCATCTCTTCAATTGAGAAGCAACCACCTGTTTGTGGCTAAAGTAATCAGACTTTGGCATCACATTTGAGATCGAATAATGCAGTTAGAAGCGAAGTTAGCTCTACTGTACTTGTTTCTCCTGAACAACGATATCATGCAAGCAGTGAAGATTTTCTACGAAGTCATCCAATTGTGTCGGCTATAAGTCTGGATAACGGGTGCACATCACCCATAAGAAAATTCCAATTAGAAGGGTTTGCCCTTCACGGATTGGCCGTCAGGATACCAGTTTTGAGACTTGTTGCTGCTTAAACTAGGTTTCCTGATGTGTCAAAATTCTTGCAAGACAGAAGGTGGGTTAGCGGAGTCAGGTGTGATGTCCGACGTCCACTCCGATGGTTAAGTCAGTATCAGAGCAATCCCTACCAGAGGGAGGTAAACTTCTTAAGAAAAGGAGATCCTTGAGTATTCTTCAAGAGATTAGTTATTTGGATCTTGCCTACCTTTTCTTATGCCCATCTCCAGGTCTTATAGTAGACGTATCACCTTCTCTAGAGGATGTCACGATCGGGGATGGAGTGGATGACTCAAAGGCTATGATTCCGCAAGAACCGAATATGACGAGTATGACCAATGGATCCGTTCAGATTAAGGTAGGTGTCGATGAGGTGCGGATCCTGTGGTCATGCTCGAGCACCGCTTCTGTCTCCTTTGATTACTGCACGCACTCGACCAAGAGATTGACTCTGATTTCCAAGATCACCGCTTGATCACAATCCGTCAAAGATGCCTATAAATCGTCCAGAGATCCGACAAGTGCGAGATATTCCACGTGCCCCTTCCCATTGTGATTATGACGTCTGGGAAATGACACTCGGCGGGACAGGTGTCACTTCCCTGCATGAGCCAAAGGTGGACACGCGTCTTGCCAAGATAGGCTGAGGGAGATGCACTGTCAACAAGACTGTTTTTTCATCATGGAAAAACAGAAACATTGCCGTCGCAGTTCTCACATTGTTGATGATACGGTCAAGAAAGCTTTTAACGACTTCCTAAATGTGTCACTGTTCTGATTCCTACCATTTCACACGGCGAGATCATTTGAGAATTGGTCCAATGAATAGAGTATCTGAGGAGTTTTCAAAATAATTAATGAGAAAATCTGGTTGTAATCAAAATTGATGAAAAGAAGGAGCTGAATCGTCTCTGTTGTATGTCCAATCCTAATTCTAAGAATCAATGGGTGAAACTTGATATTAACTAAGCCACAACTTGATATTATCTTAAGCGAAGAAGTACATTTTGCTCTACCATGATTTTCGGTAGTCCACCACTTGCCATTGAATGGACTAGGGGTTGCACCCGCCCCCTGCCAGAAGGGGGTTCAGGGGCACATTGTCTGACCCGGATTTTTCAGAGGGGGTTGTATTAGAGGTAGTCTTGTACTTTCAAGGGGTTTCTCTTTGTATAAGGTATAATCTCATAAAGAGAGGTACTTCAATGGAATAGAGGAAACGCTGACTGATTGCTCTGCCATAGCCCATACATCTTGTGTGTATGAACCATGTAAAATCACTGCTTTGTGTTTTCTTTCATCTTTCCTTTTGCCATTGTTCTTCCTAACACTAACAAATGCCCCCAAGATACTCGAATTTCTCAACCTGTATTGGTTCGGCTACGGTTCAGTTTATTCGTAGGTGTCCGATCATGCAGCCCCCTCCTTGCTGCGAGGGCTTGGGCTTGGGCTTGGTTGATATCATTCTAGCCAACTCAGGCATGCATTGTTTAAGAGTTATTATCCTCTCTTGGAATGTTGACCTGTTTAGTAAAGCTTCACAATATGTAGAATCAATCAGGGAATTTTTTTTTTTAATTACAAGAGTTATTGGAACAGAGTTTGCATGGATTACACAGATGAACTGATTTACTGGCATTTTACAATTAAGGAACTGAAAGAATATCTATCCACCAGAAAGTTCATAATCAGAAACAGGCAAGCTCTTAAGCACGTCTCTGAGAGCATAGTAATGGTTTTCACACTTGTGATCTGAAATCAAGTTACTTGAGAGCACGATCCTCTGAAAATGTTCCCCTGGGTGCCTCTTCCAGAGTGTGTATGATTCTCCTACTTCACTGCATATGCTTCTATTCTCTGCATCCACTTTTCTCTTAAGATAGTATACTGTCCCAGGTACAAACAACTCCTGAGGCATTGAAGATCTGTCCTCTTTAACAGAAGCAGCACTGCCTACTAATGATTTTGAAGAATGAGGGACTTCAGCAGTAGCAATTGATTCTTTTCTGATGGAAACACCTGTTTGTACATAAAATAACAGGCACCCACAACATTTTCTAATTCAGCCATGAAAGACACGTAAGTAAATTCAAATCACAGCTAAGGACTTGACAGGCAAAATAAGCTACAATTTACAACAAGAGGGGAAAGTATATAAGATTAGCTATGCACAGGGTTCGAGGAATTGGAATCGCACTGGCAGAGTCAGCCAGCCCTGATCCGATTCAGAGCAGTCCAAATTCGATTAGCCGATCCAATCTAGGAATTTCAAATGCTTAACACGAGTATGTCTAATATATATATATATATATATATTATTGAAAAAAAACACGTGGAACCAAAGCTTCCAGACTAACCGAGGACGAGTGAAGGAGAGGAGGAAAGGAGTGCCAGAGAGGGGAGAAAGAGTGTCGCCATGCCGGAGAGGGAGGGCTGGAGGGGGGGGAGGAAGAGGAACAGAACTGACAAGGGGGAGAGAGAAAGGTGCAGAGCTGGAGAGGGACAAGAAGATGGGCCGCCGGGGGTGGGGAAGGAAGAGATAGACTTGCAGGGCAGGGAGAGAGAAAATGAGAGCTCTAGGTAGTTTGGGTGGGGTTTTTTTTTTTCATCTGGATCCCATCAAAGATTGCTAACATCATCTACACCCAAAAGAATGCAAAAACATCACCTAGGTTCACTTAACTGACGAAAATCGCTAAAATTGTTGAAATACAGTTTTACCCCTCATATAAATTAAAAAATTATGTTGATTTACTAATTTGTCCTTCAAATCAAAATTATATTTGATATTTTCATTCAACGACTGATCATCATGACCAACCCTGGTTTCACTATGGTTTTCAACCCGACCCGTCCGACTTCGAATATCCATTTCAGGGTTCTTCCTTGCTCGATATGATTTCTGCGATTATTTTTTGATGGTTTCTTCTTCTTCTTTGTTTCTGGAGCTTGCCCTACATGAACATGCTCAAAAGCATAAAATCAAAGAGGGATGGAAGGCGAGAAATCAGAGAGAGAGAGAGAGAGGCCAAAAAAACCTCCCGGTGCTGAATCACCACCAGACATCGGTGGCGTGACTCCCTATTTCCTCCCGATGGTGAAACCTTTGGAAGCTCTTCACCACCATTGCTGAAGCTCTTCACCACAATTGCTACCGCCAACTCTTCCCAAATCAACCATTTCAATCACCTAGTCCAACAGAATAATTTTTTTTTTTACAGACAAATTGAAATATTGACAAAAAAATGGGATTACAGAAGCATTTGCATATTGACTCTTCCCAAAGCATTTGCTTGTTGACAAAAAATGGGATTACAGAAAACTCAGGAAAATTGGACTCAGTATTTTTAGACAAGGAAATAGATTCAGAAATAAGTATATATGAAAATTTTATAGGCAGCCATACGCCACTGCCAAGAATTGAAAACCACCATCACCATTTCCGGTGTCGTCGGAAACTAAAGAGAGAAGATGAAGCTGGAGTACCAAAACATGGACAAAGCGAGATCTGAAGCTTCGAAGAGGCCTGAATCTGAATCTAAATCGAAGAACTGCTGAAAGATAAAGTTACCAAATCGAAGAGCTACTGAATCACAAGATTGAAGAACTAAACTCGAAGAACCCCAAATAGGATTTGCCGGACCAATTTCTATAATAGTTCTTCATATTCGGAAATGTCAGTGAGCAAAATGACAGACCAAGATCTGAAACAGAGAAACAGTTCTGAAACAAAGAAGACAGATCTGAAAAAATATCAAGAACTTAGATGCAGTCGGAAATCAGTGAACGATGTTGGAAGAAAATTAAGAACTTAAATGCAGTGGGAAATTTAGTCAGAAGCAAAGTGATGAGAAGAGAACCCAAGTCGAGAAACAGTGTAAGAGAGAGAGAGAGAGAGAGAGAGAGAGGGGAAGCAATGCACAGGTGGAAGAGAGAGAAAAACAATGCACAAGTGGAAGAGAGGGGTTTGGGTAAAGGGTATAATAGTCTTTTCAACATACTAAAAGGGTATTATCGTCTCTGAAATATTCCAATCCACTTGACGTCAGCATCTAACGGGAATCAACTGACGGAGTGGACTTCTTTGATTACCACAACCAAAGTTTTGGGGTGTAGATGATATTAGTAATCTTTGATGGGGTTTAGATGATTTTTTTTTTTTTTTGTGGGGGGGGGGGGGGAGAGGAGGCGAGAATTAATCACCCAGTCAAGAATTCAGAAATGGGTTGGTTGCAGAAGATAGGGAAGCATCACCATTGGCAATGGGGTTGATATCGGGCTGGAGATCCTCATAAGTAACGATGGGTATGAACTTGAAAAACTCATGGTCGGTACACCCATTAAGGCCATGACGCTACAAGTACTCAATATGAGTGCTACAAAAGAGTATCTTGGTGAGCACACACTGCTGAGCATGGTTCGCATTAGCGGTGACACCTATGAACTGAAGTTCCTTTTACCATCAACGACAACCGGGGACATGACTTTGGGGGCTTCTGGTATGGTTCAGTGGTAGAGCAGACACAGCATCACAGGGTAGAGAGAAGAAATAATATATGCTAATGTGAAGGAAGGATTCAAGTAGAGAGCGATATTGATGAAGGAATATTGATGAAGGAACAGAGCAGTCGAGAATACAGATAGAAGCAAAGGAGAAAATGAATGTATTTTTTTTAATTCAAAAAATAGGCAATCCAATAAAGTGGATTGATTTGAAATAGTTGGCCGATTCCAGGCCAATCCAGCTGATTCAGATCAGAATTGACAGAGGCAAATTTCATAACCAATTCTGATCCCTTGAACATGGGTAAGCACGAATATCACAACCCAGCATAGCCAAATCAGCAGAACAAAATGTTTTGTCTATATCCGGAAGGTAGATACTTGTTTCTATGGCCACAAAATCCTAGTTCAGTTTTTATGACAACAAATTGGTGCACATGCACAAGTATTGGAACAACCACTCAGTAAGTCCCAAATAAAACATCAAACTCTTTGGACAAAAATGATACCTAAATCCGTGTGATGAATACCTAAGCCATAACGTTCACCTGTCACCATGCCTACATAAGAATATCATTCAGAAGATGTCATATACCGTCAGCAATAGATGATATCAGATCTCCAGGTAGACAGTTCTCAATTTTAGACAGTCAAAGAATTTGTATGATAGATTCAGTAAAAGAGGCAAGCTTACCAGAAGCATTTGTCTTGTCTGTAAACTTGGCATAATCAGCAACTTTACGAGCGACATCTTGCACAGATGATACAACGTGCTTTGCATTAGCAACCAAGTCTACAATTCGCTTGTAGTCCTCTTTCTCTAACATGCTCATCCTGGAATATCCAAAAAGTTAAGTTTCAGAGAACTCTTTGCTTCCTGATCCTCTATAAGACCTGCAGAATTTATTTTCCTATTTCCATTATGCCTAAAGAATCTTCTTGATATGACATGTGAACATGGTTTAACTATTCCAATCATCCAGACGTTGTTATAGAACCAAACAACAGTAATATACCCTAAAGAACGAAAAAAGTATTGGTGACTAAAGGGGAAGCATGAAACCTTAGAGATATGACAAGCTTCATCAGTGAAAAATAACATAAAAAGACTGGGAGGTTTCCACAACTCAAAAAAAAATAACCCTAGGCAGACTTAGTCCTCATTGAGGGTCTCTGTCAATGACCAGTACACAGGAAACAAAAAGGCATGACTAAACAAAGAAATGTGACTATTGAAGGGCCATCTTCAAATCTGATAAGAGGATACTTGAGACAAAGGTTCTTACACTTCCTGGCTTTCATATTAGGTTTGGTTTGTGATGTTATGACAGATTGGGGTCTGGCAATCTAAGATGAGAAAAGAACGAGGAAGAAATTCGTTCCCAGCATATCAGGCTATTTTGTCAGAAAATTAAATATTGGAGAGATGAAGATGAAATTGCTATTTTAGATTATCAGTTGATCAGGAACAATGCATTGTACTGAACAACAGTGAGTAATCAAAGATTTCATAGAAGTTTTTTTTTTTTTTTTTTTTTTTCTTTGGGTAAATAAGATTTCATAGAAGTTACTTCCCCCTTCCTCCTCCCTCTTTTTGGATATGTACGTTGCATTTGAACATAGTTTTGAAATTCAAATTACTGCATATTTTGCATTCTAGATCCATCCAAAAAGTGAACAGGGTACAAAGTAAATGTTTTACCAACCAAGAAGAGCTAATGTTCAACCTACAAATCAGTTTAAAGAGCTAATGTTTAACCTACCAATCAGTTTGAAGAATTTCATTCCTCAACCTTGCCAAGGAAGCCACGCTTAACCGAGGAACTATATCATCCTGCAAATAGGAAAACACAATGAAAATTGAAAAAATAAAATATAAAACATGGATAAGAACAATATCATCATGGAAGTGAGGAAAGATAATGAAAACAAGAAGGTAAAGTGAAATATGAAAATTAGAATATGACAAACTAAACATGAATAGGAATTATATTATCCCAAAGAGGATAAATGCTATGAAAACCAAAAGGAAAAGTGAAGCACAAAAAAATGACACAACAGATTCAACATGAACAGGTTTAAACTTAAACTTTATTGAAGGGAACTGCCACCTCCCTTGTATCAAACCCCCAACCCCCCCCCTTTTTCTCTTGGTTGGGGAACACCAGGAATGGATTGGGTGTTGGTTGAATTTTGAGGACAAACATTGTGAAGAAAATGCTACTTGACCACCCCTTGCCCAAGGGCTCTCTCCAAATTTCCAAGCTGTATGTTTACAAACCATAAGAAGTCTGTGGAGGTATACAAATGTTAACTCACCTGTAGCACAACAGTAGAAACATAGCTAGAGCAGCTTTCAGCAAGTTCTTTAGAGACGCAAGGTGGTGTTGCAAACCCAATGGCAGAAACAATATCAGGACTAAACCCCAATTCCTCCGATGACTTTTTCCGAAGCATTATTGCAAGTAATGCAGCTGCAGCCCCTCCCAGAGAATGCCCCACCAGCCTCAATCTAAATCCCTGTACATACATTGGGCTCACTACAAGAATGAAGAAAACAACTTCTTACTATAGGAAGGCCAGGGTCACGGAGACCATGGCATCTAGTAACTGGAAAGGTAAGAACTTCACCCACCTCATGTTTTTTCAAGCACTTCCTTAATGTTTTGATCTCATGATGAAGAAACCAACGAGCAGCTTCGGCTGTACCAAAGTGGGTTGAGAAGCCTTCAAATGTTACTTCTTGGTCACTTGAAGAAGCAATATTAGTTATAAGGTCATAGACAGTATGGGTTCCACGAATAGCAAAAATCACAAGCTTGTTACGGATGTCAACTCCTATGTAGTAACCAGGCCTCATAACACTGGAGTCTTTAACATATTTCACAATATTCCGTTCTCGAAGCATGGTGTTTCGTGCAATACTTGCAATGCTTCCCTTGTAACACCCTTTTGCCAACTCAGTGTAATAGATGAGGTCTTGAACCTAATATTACAAAAATCTATTAGGTCCATATAGAGCTCCACGAACAACTGAATTGCAGGAAGAACATTGTTTAAAATCGTAATCAAACTAACATTCATCCATATTATCTAAGAAAGAGAGAGAAATAATCCCCATCATCAGTGACTACAGCTAAACCCATAACTATGTGGATTCAAGTAATTACTGTAGTATCAGATGAGATCTGAATGCCTTTGACATCCTCCACTGGATTGGCAGATGCTTGACGAAGATAGATGAGGTATAAACCTACTGCAAGATCACCCAGGCTCCAGTCCTGAATCCCAGCTTTACTCCGCTGGATGCTCGCAATAATTTCAGACACAGAACGAGTAGTATGAGGGGATTTCTGCTCATTGCCATTCCCTAAAACATGTGCACATTGAATTACAGACTGAAGCAACTAGGGCAACCAACGAAATTATTACCATAGATACGTGGCCTTTGATAACAACGTAACCCAAAAAGAGCAGAACCATTGGATGTTGGAGAAAGAACATTGTAAGCTATTAGACTATAAGTCACTGGTTCTCATTTTTCAACTTAAAAATGAACTACTCCATAGATAATTTTTTTATTTATTATACAACAAATCAAATTTACCATCCCTCTAAGCTCTTGAAGTAAATAATCCATACATAACATACTAGAGGAGATGAATGATCGGAAAGCAGCAGACCTGTCGGTAAAGCCCACCTGTACAGCTGCAAGGCAGGTTCAAGTGCTTTGGTAAGCCAAGCAAGTTCTAACCTCCACTTGTTATCGCTCAAATCATCCTCATCAGAACTATAATTGTGGAGCCCTGAATCAGAATCAATCTGCTCGTTCATTTTAGGCCTTCTGGTGATCCGAGATGCATTTTTCCCCTCAGTCGAATCATCGTTCTCACCGTTACCCACTTTCGACCATTGGGATTGACATCGAGTAAGAACATTATACAAAAAACCTTGACAAAAATCTTGTTTCCTTAACGAGCTTAGACTATAATCTGCAGATTGGATAAGTCAGTGAGGGTGAGTGGAGGAACTCAAAAATAAATTCTGCGAATTACCACTGAACGAACAAACAACACATCAGTCATAAATTTGGAAACTTAAGTATGATCCAAAAAAATGATCAGAACCAACCATGCGGACCGGCAGAAAATGATGGAAAGATCGTGACTTTCAAACAAATACGAACAGCACAAAAAAATCTATAATAATAACATATCAATAGAAACTACGGTCAAACAAACCCTAGAAGTTCCTGTTCATCAGGATTAGATGGAAAGAAAAAAATGAGAACAAAACTGATGTTTAAGAAAAGGGCCGCAGAAAATGAAGCTCACCGAAGTTATTGAATAAACGCTTCATGGAAGATTTCGCCATTGATGAATAGTTGATGAACTGAACGAAGGGAAGATCGAGTTTTTCGTTCTGAATGGGATCGAAGCTTCACAGAGGACATAAGTTATGAAATGGCGGTTGCCATTCTATAACGTGAGACACGTGGTAGCAAACGACGCTCATCTAAAAGTGGACCGTCAGGCCGTTCGTACACCGACGACGATGACGCTGACTGTAGCCAATTGTCAACTGAGAGCCTGCAACAGAGGAGTACAGATACTGAGGTCTTGCTCTGGTTCTCTCAATCCTCTCATGGTCGCGTGGTTATCTGGAGATTGTATTGTGCTTCTTAGGTTATCATGGTCATTTCGATAATAAGAAATCGTCAACCCACAAGCCAGAATTGCAATGAGTTTTGGGCTGCGTCTTCCATATATGGTGGGCCTTTAGAAATTTAATACAAATTTAAGGCTTCTTTGGTTTAACTTTGATTCACATTGATTTCCACCATTTTTTTTTTATCTTACACATAGAGTGAGTTTGAGGTTTTTTTTTTTTTTTAATTTCCACCATTTTTCCTTTGGTTTAACACATGGGGTGAGTTTGAGTTCAAATTAGCACATATGTGCAAGAGAGGAGACTTGAATTCGAGGCTTCCTCCAAGCCCCTGCTTCAACACGCAAATGGTCAACCATCTCACCAAGCGAATGTTTGTTGTATTGCACGATGTTGGTCTCTTAATGAACTTTACCTATTTGCCCAAAACAATTGCATGCTATTACATGTCACGTTTGATTATAATAGGAAAGGTTATGGCTGCATTTGGTATACATTTTTGGAATGTATTTTTAGGTCAACATATTTCTGAGATGATAAAAATGGGTGTTTGATATGTATTCTCGCTCTTAGATCATGGAATATGTACTCTAATGGTAATGGAGCCCGTTATAGAATGGGCTATTCAACCCATTCTGCATTTTGAGACTAGAACGGAAACGTCTTGCTCTTTAATTCATTCTCATTATTTGTAAGGAATGCATACCAAATACAGCATAAATGTTTGAATATGAATTTGCAAATTCAACCCTAGCACGAAAAGGTGGGGTTCAGCATATCCCATTGGATTCTCAAGCAAAGAATTGGAATTTAACATTTAGGAATGTAGATTTGACTGTTCATACTCCATTTCAACATTAGGATTTTAGCTTGATTCTATTGGCTGATCAAAGGGTTTTCTTATGATAAATTTTCTAATCTTAGCATATAGCATCAATTATAAATATTACATGTAAAATTTTATATCAAAATAAACGAATCTATACAGAATCACAAAAAATAACATTTCTATATGAAAGAGGATCAAAGAATCAAAAGATCATTCGTTTAACAGTAAAACATGGACTTTCTCAAAGCACTGAGCATTTTGATCTTTGTCAACAATAACAAATAATGTCATTTTAAGTTTGTCTGGAAAGCATCTGTTGAGTTTGTTATGCATTCTTTAAATGTATTCTAAGTTAAGAATTCATTCTGAAATAAAACAAACAATGCTTGCTTTTTAGTTCTTCTTTGTTTGGTGGTAAGAACAAACAGTGTTTATTATGTCCTTCTTGGATCATATAATGTGTTAAAAGAAGTTGTCTTTTATGAAATGCATTCTTTTATTCATTCTTCCTTTTGAGCCTAAAATAAAAATGCCTCACACCTTAGCCTAGGGGTGTCGCATTAAACCACATTTTTAAAAACCCAACCCTACCTTGGGTCTCTAAAATCCAACCCTGGGTCCAACCCAGTCTGGCAAGGATTAGACAAACGCTCAGTCCAAGCCCAATCAGAATAACTACTCCTGCCCTGCAATTTAATGTTCTTTACATTTTTTTTAGCAAAGTAATCATAGGCAGCTGTTGAGCTACTTTTCTCCCCATCAATATAAAATGTTAAACATACAGGACAGAGACTGCAAGGTGAAGTAAGATTCTACTTCAGCACTGCTACTTGAAGTGAGGATCAATTGGTGATTGGTGAGGGATAAGGATCGAAATGTGAAATAGGGTAGGATTGATTAGGTGAGGAGCGAGGACCGGAAGGAAGTCCCAAATGATACCTCCATAAGTGCATTCGGAATGGGGTTTGGATCCTTTCTTGTCGTTGCAGGGACTCCCGCTGTGATTCAATAGTTGGAGTTCAACTATTGGTTTACGTATCGGATGAACTCCAATCATTGGATCACGACTGAAAAGACGAGACAACATGATAAGAACTTTTCTTTTGAAATGTGACAAATTCTTTTAAATATCATTTGTCTGATTTTGAAAAATATGTTTTAAGCTAGGGATAACATGGGTTTCACAAAAAAATTTAGTAATCCATTATTATGTCATTATCAAGGATTGTCATTATCTTGTACGATTTTTTAGTAAACATATAAAATGACAATAAGTATCCTCACTAAAAAGAATAAGTATGTAATATATTAAGAGGAGAAAGAAAGTAGTGGTGTAACATTTGCACTGAAACCTAATCGAACCGTTTACACTGGAACTGTGAAATCATTTACTAAATGGTTCTGTTCTGGTTTGAATTTTGAGACCGTTTACCTAATCGGTTCAATTTGGTTTGAGACCATATAAATCATTAGGTTACACCAGTTAAAAACCGATCAATCAAATAAGATGGACTATTCCCTAAACCCTAATCTCATTCCCTATTATTTCCTCAACCTTAAATCAAAACCTAATTAAATGAAACATAATAGCACACGTTTCTCCTTCCCATTTGAAGTATGAGCTATTGGATTGTTGGATGCTGGAGCTATTCCTCCTTTGTTGTTTGTCTGCAACTTTCTAAGAAAGACCACATTTTCCGAAGTCCAATTCATCTCTAATTATTGGAGGCTTCAATTGCCAATCTAGTTGTTGGGGATAACTGGGCGTGCCTAGCAATACATCAGTAGATGCGCCTGGTTAACTCCAACAGTTTGATGGGCGATTAGAGCCTCCAATAATTGGAGACGATTTCAACCCCATTTTCTGTCACTGAAATGTGGCAGAATTTTATGAGAGCATGTCAAGTTATCTAATATTTTATTATAGAAAAAAAAGCTCACATTTTGGAAAATTCTCTTTGTAAATAAAGTACCATATCCTCTGAGTTAATGCACCGATATTTCTCTACTATTATGGAACCATGGGATGGGCCTGCTCTTATTTTATGTAATAATTTCAATTTGACTTAGTTATGTGAAGTTTCATTTCCCCTCATTAAGGGGTGTTTTGTGTGTAGGTCCTGTCCTTATTTATTTATTGATTTCTTTATTTTTTGATGAATATAGGTCCTTACCTTATTAACTATGAAATTATTATTTATTTGAAAAAAAGAAAAAATAAAAAAAAAAAGAAGATGCTAATGCTGTAGATAAACCAAGTTGAAAAGGGCAACTAATACTGTAAAACAATGACATTTCTTCTTCAAAAAATTAATATTCAATTTTAAGGGATCATGTTTTCGTGGAACAAGTGATTGGTTTTTTTTTTTTTTTTAAGTCATATAAGGTTTTCATTATATTTCTTTGGATTTGTATTGGGAAGGTCAAATTTTATAGACTTAGCATGATTTGGTCATTATGTTTATTAGTTTATTCCGTTACTATTCCAATAATATAGATATTGTCATTTATTTATTGATTGGAGAGGTTATTCAAGTGCATTTTATGGTTAACAATATCTCTATCAACAAGGAGAGTAAGATTGTCAGAGGATGCACATTTATTTATGAAAAATCGATTACAAATCGACGCATTAAACTGTCTATAAACAGTAAGCAAAATCGATTAATGAAAAACCATTTAAAAATTAGTAAATCGAAATCGATTACTAATCGGTTCTTGTTTCAATTTTGACAACGTTTAGTTAATCGATTCGGTTCGATTTTGGTTTTACCCTTCTATACACCGCACCGCACCGGACCAAACTATTACACCGATTATAAACCATTTAACACCCTTAGAAAAAAAATTAAGATATCAAATCATTTGACACCGTGTGAGAGAGAGAGAGAGAGAGAGAGAGAGAGAGAGAGAGAGAGAGAGAGACGAGAGAGAGAGAGAGGCTTCAACCTAGGCCCAACCCCACATTGTCATTGCTACCAGCGTTCGGAAGAAAATGGGCCCAAACCAGTCCTGATGGGGTTTGGGGGTTTTGGCTCTATTCGGCTCAAGGTGGGCTTGGAGCAGTTGAGACTGGTTAGGCCAAATTGACACATAACCATTAGGGCCGATTTAATAAAATTTCAGATTATGGATTCTATGGATTTTGGCTCCCAATGAGCTATTTTGGAGTAGAAGCGTATTTGATAAGTTCGGTTGGATTTGAGCTTCCACAGAGTGAACTGAATTCAATGGTTACAGAATCCAAAATTTTGGAATAACTAATACTTGTTCCAACGTGTTAGATCAAGTTTTTTAGAGAAAAAAAAGAATCCGACTCTCACTTGACTTTCACTTGACCACCACCACCACCACTGCCACCACCCATCACACACCACCACCATTGCCGCCACCACCCTCCACAACCACCACCACCACCCACCACAACCACCACCACTGCCACCGCCACCACCGCAACCACCACTACTGCCACCACCGTCGCTGCTACCACTGCCCGCACCACCATCGTCACGGCCCCTGCCATAGCCAACACAACCACCACCACCACCATCCACCACACATAGCCACTGTTGCCACCACTGCCACCACCCACCACCACTACTGCTGCCACCACTGCTACCACCACCCACCACCACCACTGCTGCCACCACCCATCATCACCAGCACAACCATCACCACCGCCACCATCCACCAGCCACCACCACTGCCATTACTCAGTAGCCACCACCACCACCACCCACTAACCACGACCACTGCCCACCACCGCTACCTCCATCACTACCACCACCCATCATCCATCACCCACCACAACCATTTTTCTAGACTTCAATTGGGGGGATAGTGTTTATCAAACATGTTTCTATTCCAAAGATACTCTGTAATTTTTTACATGCATTATCAAACATGTTTTTACTCTTAAATAATATTATACATGCATTATCAAACATGTTTTTACTCTTAAATAATATTAAAATAATCTGAAGTATAATCCAAATTTTGAATCAGAATCTAGCATAGAAATTTTATATCTTCTATAATAAGAAAATATACTCCATTCTGAAAGCATTTGTAAAAAAGAATATTTTAATTGACATTGATTTGAATATTGATACCGACCGCTTAATGTTCGTCGGATCTCGACACAAAGCCCAAACACTCTTCTGGAGTAAATTGCCTACTCTATTTTTTTATTCCCATGATGACCCAATTAATGTTTAAAAAACAAAAGAACAAAAAAAGCCATAACACCCAGTGTCCACCGCAAAACCCTTAAAGAAAAGAGAGGTTTTTAGTAAGTTGGAAGCCAAGATCCAACAGGGGGTGTTTCTTCCATTCCTAGTTGGAATTATTGCCTTATTATATGCTGACTTTTCATTTGACGTCTCCTTTCATCTTTTGTCTTTAAATTTCCTAAAAAAATCGAAACTCAAGCGTGTCTTACAAGTTCAGCTCTTAAACAACTCATAATTAAAAAAAAATAAATAAATAGAGACTGACTGGGTTATATTATATGACTTTGAATATACACCCTATTGGATAGGGTCTATCGATGTCATGGATTTAGGGTCGAATCGGTCAGAATCGGTTGCTTGGGTGCAACAAGCACGGTTGATAAGGGTTGATTTATGTGGTGTTAAGCTATTTGATGAGATTTTCAGATCAATCCACGTTTATTTGGATCAAGATCACAACCCATTGATTCCATGTCTGAGTCTGTGCACTTGATCCTTGATGGATATCATATCATCTACAATTGATGTGAGAGAGAAGAAAAAAAAAAATGTAAGTTGAGTATTTCTTGTATAAGGATTGATAATTTATCATTAATGATTCATTCAGCTGCTAAAATGTGAAGTTGTGTTGTGATCAGTTACCTAATATCAAATTTTTATTAATTATAATGACATTGAATTAAAAAAATCAAAAAATGACTCACATTTTGTATCTACATCCACTAGATTAGACTAAAACAAAAAAAATTTAAAAATTGGATATAGATTTCTATGATAAAAAAAAATAAAAAAAAAATCAATTTCTATTCCACTTGAGATTTTGAAAATCATAATTGGTCATTGGATGTAGATTGGATATAGGATTGATCTCCATCAATTTCAAACTGATTCATCTTGGAATCGTCCAAAATCATTCGGAATCAAATTGGGCTTGCTCTGACTAAGTCTAACCTTGTTGGACTTGATATGCGTGTAAGCAGGTTTAATTAAAATTGACTTCTAAGTCGTTTTTTGATAGACTTGGCCAAGTCAATCGATTCTAATCCAAGTTTTAAAACGATGATCCCACATCAATCAATATCTATGTGTCGGGGAAGACCAATTGTGTTTGTCCATTACTCCATGACTTTTTATTGTTCTCCATTCCTAAGTCAAGAAATAACTTTTTTTTTTCTCTTGGCTTTAAATCCCACAATGCTAATGTGAGAAATTAGACAAGTGACAAGTAGTGGGGATCATTAAAAAAAGTGGCATATTTATTAAAGGAGAGAGAATGTCAATATAAACCCTATAATAACTTATTATGTGAGAAGCCGTAAAAAGGGGATCTACCCTTATGTGGTTGGGATTTTTTTCCTCCATAAAATTAAGAAAAATTTTCATCTAACCCCCAAAAAAGATATTAAATTCTATCTATCATCCAATAATTTTCAAAAACTCTAACCGGCCCCATTTAATTGACAAATTTTACTGAACATGTGAGTAGACATTCCTACCTTTTCTATTTAAAACTTTAAAACATTAAAATGAGATAAAGTTACTATTTTGTTATTTCATTTTAAAACATTAAAATGAAACTTTAAAACATTAAAATAAAACATTGAGTTATGGGTCACCACTGATATCCGTAGACATGGCACCCTGTACGGTAGGTAGAGACATTCCAAAGTGGGCCCACTTTACAACCATTGGATCTGCTGAATAAGGAATCAACGGCCATTCAAATCTGATCCTGTTAGTAGGACAAACTCCCACTCTCTCTCTCTCTCTCTCTCTCTCTCTGTGTCTCTGTTTTTGTTGTTCGAACTCTTCTTTCTCTTCTGGATATTTTATTGTGCTTCAGTTGATGATTTTGATTAAGATAAATCGGCGTTACTTCAGTTCAAAAGTCTTGTTTTCGATACTTTAGGGTTTCTCTCCGGATGGAATACTGGTGGTTCTTCTTCTTCTTCTGATCATTGCTCTTGGTTTGGGGTCATCAGCGATTCCAAGTCATCTAGGGTTTTTATTTTATTTTAGCATAATATCAAAATTGCAGGATATGGTAAGTTAAGAAACCTGATCTGGCAAGTTATGCACCATATGATCATACTACATCTATGACAAAAAGAGCTTTCTCAATAAAAAAACATAACATTCAACTGACAACACATGCTCCGTGTGATCACACAAGGGAAAGATTACTTTAATTCAACACTCTCAAAATCGGCTTGATCACAGTATTTAAAGTGGGACATGTAGTATTTGAAATAGGACATCATCCCACAACGGCGACTGAGAATCCTTCAAACCTCTCTTTTCGTTCTTCAAAGCCAAAAGCAATCCAGAAAACCATATTTCGTTCTATTACGTTTCTAGGGTTTTGGCTCTCAATATTATGTGATTCCATATAGGGTTTTGAAGAATCTGTTCTTTCAAAATCTGAAGAGTCGCACCCTGATTTTAATGTCTTTAGCAGAAACACTTAAATGAAGACGAATGTGATTCCCTCCTTCCTCTGTCAATTGGGATCTTGATGAGAGAGAGAGAGAGAGAGAGAGAGAGAGAGAAATAACCAGAAAAGAGACAGATTATTACATATAAATTCATAAAAAAAAAAAAAAAACCAAAATCGATTCTGCATTGGTCCGATTAAAACCAGAAATCATCATGGCAACTCGTCGGGGAAGAAAAGTATCGAAAGAAAGTTTCTTCTTTTTACTTTTATTGGAGAAGATGAAAAATTAGTAAGTAGATGTGTTTTTTTTACTTTGGGGGGGGGTATTATGGTCTTTTACCTTTGAAGTAAAGGCAATATTGTCCTAATATTTATAACTAATGAGACTCTACTAATAGGTGGGGTCTCTTTAATTAACGGTAAAAAAATTTTGGATGGTTGATGAGACATTTGAAAACCTTTTAGATGATAGATGAGACTTTTGAAATTATTGAAAGTTAGATTGAATTTGACATAATTTTTTGGGGTTAGATGAAAATATTTCTAAAATTAAATCAAAAAACTTTCTAGTCCGCAGTCCAGGCATGAGGTCCCCAATCAATACGCTCAATCTCACATAAAATTTTAATATATTTATGAATTTCCAGTATTAGCGCTCCCTTTCAATATGTTACATGCTATGGTAGGTTTTTAACATTTTCCCTTAAATTAATACACCAATTATGACATTTTTAATTTGGGGGGCGGGGGTGGTTGTTACCAAAAATAATAAAATAATAATAATAATAAAACATGAACGCGTGATTCGCTATGAGCCCATTGGATAGGCTGATTATATTCATCCATGCATCGTGATCGTATGATCCAATGACGAAATTCATGTACCTATGATATATGATAGGAATCATCTCACACCTTTAGAAGCCGTTGATGAATATGGTTCCCACATGCAATCCACAGTTCGGTATGTTGATGGCAAGTTATATTTGTATCTGAACACATTATGAGCCATCAGATCAGAATCTAGGGAGAATTGAAATTTGAGTATCATGTGATTCCTATCTGATGCCTAATAACGAGTCCGCACATAAGCCCCATATCGCGTTCTCACCCTTTTCCCATTTTTGTATTCTGGCGGGAATATGAGATTATTATTATTTTTTTTTTTTGTAAAAGGCGGGAATATGAGTTGGTGAAACAAAAAAATGGTCCAGGGGTATTATCGAAAAATTAACAAATAATCAAGGGTATTATTGTACTGAAGGCGAGAGACCTTTACGCGCTCCGTTGTTTTTAAGTAAGACAGATCGGGGATTTCTAAAGGTCTTTCAAATCTCTGTGTCTCCCCTGTTCTCTCCTCGGTGTCTTTCTTCTAATCTAAGGCTTCAGGAGAGATTCCGGAGTAAGCAACCGTTGCTCTTACCTTTCAAGTCCGTACATCAATGGGGTTCACTTCTTTCTTGGGCAGGGTTCTCTTTGCCTCCGTCTTCATCCTCTCTGCATGGCAAGAGTATGCTTTTTTTTTTCTTTACTCGTCTCTATGTCAACAGATCTGTTTCTAACTCATTCTTGTCTTACTGTTTCTTGGATATTACTTTCAAGAGCTCTTCTTTCGTTTTTTTTATATGTGGATTCTGTCATTCTGTGACTTGTGTGATTCTTCTTGTTAGAAAAGTTAGGGTTTTAATTCATTAGTTGTAGATTTGTTCGTTGCTGCGGTTGGATCTGGTAGATTCAATGTTTTTGACTGGTCTGTGTGATTGATAGCTGCTCAAAATACTTTATTTCAGTTATAGTTTTTTATTTTTGCTTTGTGATTGGAGTTCTTAGGGCAATCCATCTTGTGGATTTGTCTTTATTTTTTGGCGAATTGTTGCTTCATATGTTCGGACTAGTCATAAATTGAAGTTTGACTTAATTAAATTTTTTTTTACATTTACTCTTGTTTTTCGGGTTTCATACAAGTGCATCAAGTTTTCGATGCTTGGGTGTTTCCATCGTCAACGTGAATTTGTTTTCTACTTTTTACAATGTTGACCAGGTTGAGAGGATCGAAGGAACAAGTTTTGCTGAGGCTTGCTTTATGGCTTATCTGTAGCGGAGTTGGACGCATAGTTCTTAACGGTTTTCCGTTAATTATAGAGAAATCTTATTGTGGTGATTTGTTTTAATAATAGGGCTATCAATATGATTTCAATAGTTGTTTATGAGAGGGTGATCCACAAGTGTCTGCTTATTTACCTGCCTTTTTTGATGCCATGTAACGTGTTGCTTTGGTATGCACACACTGCCTTTTCGTTAATATACACGTTTTCTCCTGCCTGTATCTTCCGAAATATTGTTGTTGATTTCAAATACATATACTTTCTCCTAGTAGTGCAAGAATTATCCTCTTAGTATTTTATATGTGGAAATTATAGTCTCCCTGAAACCTGTTTATTTGAGTTCTGTCAATAGTGTTCATTGAGCTTGACTAAAGATCGAAATTAATTTATTTATACAACGTTATCTCAATGCAGACAGCTAAACAAAATGCACAATATTAAAAATCAATGCCTTTCCATATGGTTTAGTTCAACCCTGAAGAATCATATGCTTTCTTTCGTCCCAATAGCCCATTTGGTTGCTGCTGGTGTTTATCTACTTATGTAGATGCCCTGTCTTTAGAGAAGAGCATAATTTCACTCTATGAGAGGTTTTTGGTACCCTTGGAGAACTCACAGCAGACTTAAGAGACCAAAATAGTGAGGCCGGATATTCCCGTTACACTTAGTGAATGGGTAGATGGTTGACTGATTCCCCATGACACGTTAATTAGCGCTAGCTCTGATACCAGATTGTTATCATGGAATCGCCCAGGATTGCTTTTTGGTATTTCATGGAACAAGTTAAATAAGATGGTAAAATATACAAACACAAGCACACACATAAGGAGACAAAGATTTACATGGTTCGGCTTTTGGCCTACGTCCACGGGCAAAGACAAAATCCAAATTCACTATGATGTGTACAACTTAAAATTGGCGATTACAAATTCTTTGTAAATACCTGAAACCCAATCACATCCTAATCTCTCTCTCTCTCTCTCTCTCTCTATCCTTAAATCCCTTTTTCAGGAACAACTCTAGGAGAACCAAAGCCTTTGTAATATATCTCTCTAATATTCTTTCTCCATTCTCCTTGTATCTTTAGTTTCCTTCACCCCTTCCTTTATATGGAGAACAAAAGCCTCATAACCTCCGTCACACATTCCTCTCTTTATTTCTTGATTTATTTTGTTTTGGTTGAAGGAGGTGACCCCTTTTAGTAATTGTCAACAGTCTATCTTCATTCCTCATTCCTCTTCCAATGTTCAAAGAGACTTTTCAAAAGCCACTTAGTGATGGCATGACATCATTTACACATGCATTCAACAATCCAAGCTACATGATAAAAAAAAGCCAAATTTGTGGACTACCCACCTACATGGTGGGACCCACAACGAATAAATGCAATGTATGCGAGTACATTTAATGTGATCGCATGTAATGCATTTAAGGTGTCTTGTTTCTTTTCAAGTAAAAAAAGAGACGTTGGTTATTAGAAGAATGCATGCATTCAATGAGTCTTGTTTCTTTTCTTGTATCTTTAGTCTCGTTCTCCCCCTCCCTTATATTGAGGAGAACAAAAGCCTTGTAACCTTTGTCGCACACCCCAGTGAGAGAGAAATAAGATGGTAAAATATATGAACATAAGGCACACAAAAGAGACAAAGATTTACGTGGTCTGGCTTTGTGCCTACATCCATAGGTGAAGACATAATCTAAATTCCCTATGATGTTTACAGCGTACAAATGGTGGTAGCAAACTTTTACTAAATACCCAAAACCCAATTACACCCCAATGTATCTCTCCCTCAAATACTCTCTTTTAGGAACAACCTAAGGAGAACCAATGTCTCTGTAATATACCTCTAATATTCTCTCCGCATTCTCCTTGTGATTATGCACTCTCATTCACCCTCTTTATATTAAGTTTTCAAGGGATGAATAATGACTTTGTGAATATGATCTTGAATAATGATGTGGACCCCACTTGAGTAATTCATGCTCCTCTTTTCTACGTTCACATGGTCGGCGTTCTTTGTTTTCATCATTGACACATCCTATTTCAATGCAGCCACCACCAATTTTCCAAAATCCTTGCACTAACCTTTACTTAAGTGTGATGAAAGCCATCATACTTGACTTTCATTCAAAACACATTGAATGCATGAGATTGCATTTATTCCAATTGCCAAAGTCCCTCATTTTTTGACTTGGAAAGAAGCAAGACACCTTAAATGCATTGCACGCTATCACATACATTGCATTTATTTATTTGTTGTGGGCCCCACCATATAGGTGGGTAGTCCACAAATTTGACTCATTTTCTATGACGTAGCTTGGATTTTTGAATGCATGTGTAAGTCATGTCATGACATCACTAAGTGTCTTTTGCTAACTCATGGAACTTGAAGGAGGAATGAAAAATGAAGATGGATTGCTGACAATTAATGAAAAGGGTTGTCACCTCATTCGACCAAAGCAAAGGTAAGAAAAAATAAAGAGAGGGGTGTGCGGCGGAGGTTACGAGGGTTTTGTTCTCTATATAATGGAGGTGGTAAACGAGACTAAAGATACAAGGAGAACGTAGAGAAATCTTAAGGCATAGTACCAAGGATTGGTTCTCCTTGGGTTGTTCCTAAAAGAAGGAAAGTGTGAGAGAGAAAGACATTGGGTTTTGGGTATTTAGATAGAGTTTGTTATCACCATTTGTATGTTCACATCATAGTGAAATTGGATTTTATTTTCACCTGTGGATGTAGGCAAAAAACCGAACTACATCAATCTTTCTCTTTTGTTTGTGTGCCTTGTGTTTGCATATTTCATTGTCGTATTTCTCTTGCTCTTTGAAATGCTAGACAGTGATCCTAGGTGATCCCGTCATAACAGATGTGTTAGTAGTTGACTGTTTTCCCATATCCGTTGTACATGAAGTAGGTGAGGAGTTGATTTTGTTTTCTTTCTGCAGAATACATCACCTCCTGCTGGTGATTTGCCACTAAAGTGCTTTAAATTTTGTAGGGACTGAGGACTGAAGGTAAAAGATTGTCATGAAATCTCTTTAGGCATGCTTAGGTATAATCAAGTAAAAAAATTACTTCTGTATCTATTTAAATGTTATAAATGAAAAGGTGGTTGCTTGGCTTAAAACTAAGTAGGTGCTGTGTGGAAAGCTATGCACCCACCATTACTTCATGGAGCAACTTGCTGATTTGCTGCCATTTTGACCTCCTTTAACAGCATTAACTTTTTTTTTTTTGTCTTTTTCTTTGTTGAAGCTTCTGTGGCATTTAGTACTTAGTTTGTAAGATTATTTGTAGTTGGTTATTGCCCTTGGAAGTGGAGTTCTGGACTCTATTTTATTTTTATTTTTTGGGAATAAGAACATTCCAAAAATTTGTTAGCTAAGGAAGAGAATAACATTCTTTCTCCATGTGTTGCTGCTCTTGTTTTATTGAAAATATTATGTCCTTAAGCCTCCATTTTCCCTGCATGGTTGCAAAAGTTCTTTCTTTATTTCCAAGCAAAAATGGTGAAGAACCAGCTGAAAAGGAACAAGTTTTGAAGTCTTTAGGAAACGGTGACTGTGTTGTCTTTCTGAATACCATGGATTTTGAGCCTCGGACCTAATTTTTTGAGGTTTGAACCTGAATTGTAGTGTTATTAGATATTATATCTACATTTTATGCCTATCTATGTTTTATGCGTATCTACATTTTATTCCAGACAGATCCTTGATCTTAGTTTTGTGATATGGCATTATTAGATTGTACTTCTCTTTAATGGGACTACAGCCATCATATGAGGCATCATGAACCTCATTCCAAGAGTCACGACATACCAATGAATTGGAATTTCAGTGAGGTGCTTGGTGGAAGAAAAGTTTCATCCTATATGATGCATTCAACCAAACAATGTCACTTGGCTTCTTTTGAAGTTACTACTCAAGTTGTGCACTGATATTTTTGTCTGAGCAATACTTGTCAGAATATGGCTGTAGTGTTGTTGCTGGCATTAAATAATGCTTTAGATGTTTTGATTGTTTTCTAATTTGAGCTGCCCCTGGCTATAGGTTTAACGAATTTGGGACTGACGGTGGGCCTGCGGCAAAGGTTCTTAGACCAAAGTATGATGTTTTTACAGGTCATGTATCTTCCCAGATTGGGGTGCAAGTTCCAGAGATTGAAGTGAGATATTCTTTTTCTAATTCATATTTATTTATTTTGATGAATATTTTATATTGTGGCTGTAGTCACATTGGTTATGCTGTAACTGAGAGACGTGTTATTTACAGCTGAAACATATAGTGGCTGCTGCTATATCTCTGAAGGGGATTGGAGGCATTCTCTTCATCTTTGGCAGTTCTTTCGGAGCTTACCTCCTGGTCAGTAGTTGTATCCGAAAATTTCCATTTTTTATCTATGCTGTGTTTCCCTAGGATTATTTTAATCCAATTTTAATGTTCACCAACTGCTCTTTTTATTTATTTTTTATTTATTGTTATTGTGCTGAGTTTGTATCCGTGTGCAGCTTCTGCATCAGTTGCTTGCAACTCCTATCTTGTATGATTTCTACAACTATGATACCAACAAGAAAGAATTTGGTCTACTTTTTGTGAAGTTTACTCAGGTTATCCATGCTGTTCTCATTAAATTTTGCCCTTAGCATATTTCTGCACTTATGGGATAGAGAGAGAGAGGCTTTTTGAGCACGCAATGATTTTTGCAATCGTCTTTCCTTTGCAGAGTTTGGCACTTCTTGGGGCGTTGTTCTTTTTCCTTGGAATGAAGAATTCTGTCCCAAAGAGGCAGCTCAAGAAGAAGGCTCCAAAAACAAAAACGGGTTAGAAACAAGAGGGGGACAAGGGTCAGGTGGAGGGAACTGCATATTGGTGCAAAAACTTGGGGGCTTCAGTTTTTGGTCTTTACACAATTAAGTTATTCAACCAGGATCTGCGTGGTGGTATTATTGGGGATCTTTGCATCTGTATTCTTGGATCAAACTCCCACCTTTTTTTTGGTATTTTGGTATTCTTTCCCTCTTTCCCCTGTTGAGCGGGGTTTATTTTGCTGCTGTTTTTTGTCACTGAACTCCCCTCTCAAATTTGAGGTTTAGAGTAACATTATTGTTTATGTAGTGGATTTTTTTTTTCATCTTTGTTAGATTAGGTTTTATTCAAGTGCACTTTTTTGGGTGTCAGCCATCGCCACTGTTGTTGACCTACGTATGGTTTTGGAACTGGATTGAGATTCCTGCTAACTCATGTTCAAGGGCTGTTTGATAATCATCCTACTCCCAATCTGTTGATCTAGTCCATAATTTTTTAGCAATTTTTGGTGATCCCATGAATTTTGAGATTAAGATAGTGTTTAGGTAATATAGTTCTGGAATCGATTACAGAGTAGCTTGAGATCTGAAGCTTGCACATAATGGATCCAATAAAGGAGTTTCGGTTCAATTAACATTGAAAGTTACTTTAAAGCAAATTCAGGTAAAGCAAAAGAAAATCTGATGAGTGATCGAAGAGTGAATGGTTTTGGGTCTAGTTATTGTCTTTAATGTAAGAAAGCGATGGAGTCCAACTTCTTATCTCTTGCCAATTCAAGCCACGACAGAATAGCCATTAGCACCAACACCTCAAATTGAACCTCCAAGTTCTTTATCTTTTATTCTGTTTCTCATTAAAAAAACGATGGAAAAGTGATAAGTTCTGCCATCAGCATCAGCATCAGCATCGAATTAAGAAAACAAAATAGAATAAATTCTTGATTGATCAGCTGGAAAGAACCCCAAATCTGGAGAGACAAAAAAAAAACCTGTAACTCACAATGAAATTTGACAGTAGGAAAGAACCCAAAAATCTGGAGAAAAATAATTGCAACTCACAACGAAATTTGGCAGTGGGAAAGAACCCAGAAATCTGGAGGAAAAACAACTTGCGACTAATAACCAAGGTTTACAAGAGGGATTCAAATCGTCTCATCCCTGGGATTCGGGAGGCGTGGCGGCGACCCCACTGGATGGTCGCCATGTGGAGGTCGGACGAATCTGACCCCTCGGCTCGAACGGAGGGGTCGGATCGTCTCATCCCTGGGATTCGGGAGGCGTGGCGGCGACCCCACTGGATGGTCGCCGCCACGCCTCCAGAATCTCAGGGATGAGACGATTTGGATCCGGATTCAAATCCTCTCCTCCTAAGGGTTCGGGAGGAGGGCGACTCCCACAAGCCGATGCCCGACACGTGGGTGTTGATTGGAACCTAACCCTCCCTCCGAGTCGGTGCATAAGCCAACACTCCCTGTCGGTTCACCTTATCGGCTCAGATGAAGAGCTTGGATCCAGACGACACCCATGTATCTAGCATTGGCTGATGGTAACCGCCCCGCCTCCTGAACCTCTGGGAGAAGAGGATTTGGATCCTTCCACTGATCCACATTTTTGTGGATCAATCTATAAATTTGCCCAAAATTTTAATTAAAAACGAAGAAAATTCCAATTGTATATGCTACTTGAAATCTTCTCAATATATCACCGCCCTACCTTTTCCAGCTCTGTATACCCACGTCCAGTTAAATCTCTCATTAGAAATAGCTTCTTATCCTCTCAGCCTGCAAATGGGTTTTGGATATATTAACATGGACTTGAACTGCTTCTACGTAACTTCGGTTCTATGCAAAGGACCAAAATGTAGATCGTCATGAGTGATGTCAATATTTTACTTAAAAAACAAGAAAATGTGATGTGAATACATTGACAACCTTTTATTAAATTCAGGAAGTTCTTGAAAAATTATAATAAAAAAGAGAGAGAAGTCTGAATGCAGTGTGAATGATCAACATTAAAAGGACACAGATACAGAAGACCTGAGCATTCATCTTCTAGCCCACAATCTTACACACGAAAATGGTCGGCTTAGGAAGTGTATCGGACTACGACAGAAGAAAGGAGTTGCAGGAATTCGATGATTCAAAAACTGGTGTAAAAGGTCTCGTAGACTCAAAGGTAGGAAATATTCCCCGTATCTTTATCCGACCACCGGAAGAATTCCATGAGATGACTTTGGATTCCAATCAGACCCACTTCCAGATTCCGGTCATAGACCTCCAAGGCATCCATGAAGACTCTGTTCGACGGGTGGAGGTAGTCAACAGGGTGAAGGAAGCAGCAGAAACCACAGGCTTCTTTCAGGTGGTGAATCATGGAATTCCCTTAACTGTTCTGGAGCAGATGCTTCAAGGAATACGCAGGTTTAACGAGCAGGAAACCCAAGTGAAGAAACAGTATTACTCACGCGACATCACGAGAAAGGTTAGATTCAACAGTAATTTCGATCTCTTTAAGTCGAAGACAGCTAATTGGAGAGATACCTTGCTCTGCGTTATGGCCCCTCATCCTCCCAACCCCGAAGAACTCCCTCTGCCATGCAGGTATGCCCTGCAGACTCTTTACTAGTTCATGGAATCCTTCTGTTGCCTGAGTCATTGAAAGCTTTAAGTCTTCTTCATAATATTATGGTTTCGTCCTTAGAACCAGCTCTGTGGGGTGTTATGTTCTTAATTTACAGAGAAATTATGATGGAGTATTCAAAGCAAGTTAACAACTTGGGACTAACTCTGTTCAAGCTGCTTTCGGAGGCTCTAGGACTGAACCATAATCATTTGGGAGACATGGGTTGTACAGAGGGTCATGTCATTATATCCCATTACTATCCAGCTTGTCCTGAACCAGACTTGACATTGGGCATTAGCAAGCATTCCGACAGTGATTTCTTCACTGTCCTCCTGCAAGATAGCATCGGCGGCCTCCAAGTTCTTCATCAGAATCAATGGGTTGATATCCCTCCTGTAGATGGAGCTCTAGTAATTAACATTGGGGATCTTCTACAGGTCTTGTCTTAGGATCTACTTAGCTTATGATATTTGGATTACTTCTTTATTTGTTAGATAATCTAAATTTTTTTTAATGTTGTGTTCTTGCAGCTTATATCCAATGATAGGTTTAAGAGCTCACAGCATAGGGTATTGGCAAACTATGTTGGACCAAGAGTGTCTGTGGCATGCTTCTTCTGCATGCATCTTCAGCCATGTGAGAGGAAGTATGGCCCCATCAAGGAGTTATTATCAGAAGATATTCCTGCTCTTTATAGAGAAACCACGGAGACACAGTTTGTTGCATACTACAATTCCAAAGGACTAGGTGGGCAATCTGCTCTGGAGCATTTCAGGCTGTGACTTGTGAAGCTAGCAGAGGTAATGGCAGGTTGGAGTTTGTTTCTGGGGGAAGAGGTTACAATGGAAACATCTTTTTTAATTTTTATCCAATAAACCGATTCATCACAATCAGTTGGTCTGTTTACTGTATAAGAACTGAAACTGGAAACTTTCAATGGCTTTCTAACTCTGCGTCCACCATCATAAGGTCGCCAGCCTGAAGGCTTCTGATATTGGAGCAAGTATTGAGATAGGAGCTGAAAGCCCAAATTGATTTGATCCTTGTCTCTCCATTTAAGGTCTCAGTAGGCACTCAAACCCTGCTTGCCTCAAAATTCTCTTCCAATACCAAAATGGTGGCCTCCGAACTATCCAGCAACATCAATGTGTTGGTTGGTATGCCACAGATGAGCAATGTTATAGAGGCTGCACCTTGTTCCAGAGCTCCTTGTTGACCAACCTACATTCAGAACGTAGGAAACCCTAGAATTTCCCTAGAACTGCCTGGATCAACACATGGCAGTTCAAAGGGTTGAAACCTGACTAATTGAAGTAAACTTTCCAGGTAGAGTTCTGTAAGAACCGTGCTCTAAAAACCCGGTTTAACCCTGGTTTTACGCAATGATAGGTTCCCCAATCATAACCGGACCGGAAAGCGAAGCCGGGCAAGGGACCACGTAAGAAGCCGGGTGAAGAACCAGTCAAATTCAGGTACGAAAAAGGTGTAAAAATGGTTAAGTGCATACCGGTTGCACCATACCGGTCGCACTATCCTGCGACCGGTATGGGCCAGCGGTATGGCATACCGGTCTCACCATACCGGTTGCACTATCCTGCGACCGGTATGTGCGAGACCGGTATAGTTCGGAACGGCTGGAGTCCGTCTCCAGCTTGTGTTTCTCTCAAAAATGGAAACTTTAAGTTTCCATATGAGGGGGGAGCGTGCCTTCGACGGCCTCCCTCTATTAATAGAGGGGGAGACACTCCGTGAACCTCTTTGTAAATCCATCCGTTCGGAGAAGGAGTGGAGGAGGTTCAAGGAGGAAGACGCCGCCCAGGAAGGAGCTGCCGGTGGAGGAACACGCCGCCAACTGACAACCGCTACCGGTAAATTGCTCTTTCTTTTCGTTAGTGTTGATTATCGGATCGGAGCCGCGAAGCAGCGTGAGATCTGATGGAAAATGCTTAGGTTCCTTTCGCCTTTCTTTCAGATCTGGTTGGTTTTTGACATTCTAGCCAAGATCCGTAGGACCCTTCAGAGAATGGACCTTAGCAATTGATAAGGGAAACCCTTGGGATCTACCCGTAGGGTGGATCTGATGATTTATGCCCTAGATACCTTTTCTTGTCTCTTTTCGGATCTGGGTCGCTATGCGGCGTTCTAGCCGCGATCCGTAGGACTTTACAGGGATCGGACCCTAGCAGAGGATAGGTGAGACCTTAGGAAGCTATCCGTGGAGACCCCGCTCTCGGAATCACGCCGTAGGGTATACCCTTGGGAGAGTCCAGCGGTATGGGCCGCGGTGTATACCGCTGGCACCATACCGGTCGCACTCAGCCAGATCTGAGTAAGACCGGTATGTGTGCCTCCGGTATGCATACCGCTGGCACCATACCGGTCGCACTCAGTCAGATCTGAGTGAGACCGGTATGTGTGCATCCGGTATGTATACCGGTCTCACCATACCGGTTGCACTATCCTGCGACCGGTATGTGCAAGACCGGTATGTGTTCCGAGCCCTGTTTGTTTGGGAAAGCCAGGTTTTGACTTCTAAAACTCTAATGAATGGAAATTAACATGTAAATATGGTTGTGTAGGATTTTTATGTGAAACTTCTGACGCCGAAAAGGATTGATACCACGCGTCAGGTAAGGGACAAGACCCAAAACTTAAATTAAAGAATTAATAACAAACATTAGAGAGCTCTTTACTTTCTGTATCAATTTGTATGCTTTGTTTGATGGATTGTGCATATCACATGTCATATAGTGTAATTTCTATTTGCTTTATCTGTTCATGCATTTCATATGCTAGGTGTGATGGATGTTAGACATGTGATTGTTTTAGTTGGAGTGTGGAATGGGAAGGGCCAGGGGCCTGGGATCATTCCTCACCCCGACACCTTTCAGTAGTACCTTATCTTAGCATGCTTGGTATGGGTGGGGTATCAGGGGGAGGTTATGGCAGGTGGTCTCCGATGTTGACGTTGATCTGGCCACAGTGATGTGGCATGGTGATCTCCGACGTCGACGTTGACCTGGCCATGACGCTTTAGCTCTATCCCTATGCCATAGGGAGTGATGTTGGGATAGGGCCTACTTGCGTATAGTTCCATCTTGGTATGCTTGTTGCGGGTAGGGTATCAGGGGGAGGTGAGGTGTTGTGGTCTCCAGCTGGCCTCGCACGCTCTAGCTCTATCCTATGCCGTAGACGGCTGTACTGGGGTGGAGCCTACTTGTATTGACATCTAGGACTGGTTAGAAACGGAACCCACTTGCAAGCCCTTGCCAATAGGGGTTTAGGTATTGGTACGGTATGGGGTATCAGGAGGAGGACGTGGGATTGTGGTTCTTCCTGCCCGCCAGACTCGAGTCCTATCTCTATACCGGAGTGAGTGATGTGGGGCAACAGCAGTAGTGTAGTAGGTGCCTGACTGTTGGGTGTACTCACACTCTCGTGCATGGAGGTGTGGTGGCCGCCAAACCTTACCATAACACAATTGCAAGTTATACCTGGCCCAAATTGTAATGTTATCTCATGCATGTGGATGTTGCATTGGTCTTGTGCTTTACTGAGCTGTGTTGTAGCTCACCCCGATATATATATCTCTTTTCAGATTTGGATGCAGGGTATACGGTGGAGGACTTCGTGACCGCCCCAGCTTACAGTACGATGGCTGCCCTGGAGACACAGAGTGTGGAGGACGAGCATGATGTGTTATGCGAGTGCTCCTTCTGTGTCTTTTCTCTTTGATTTGGTTATTTTCAGTTAAAGCTTGTAATTAATATATTTTAAATTTTGATGGAGGATGGAATAATTGGATTAAATATTTTAATTTATCATTTAGTTCAGCTCATTGTTATAAATTATTTCCGCTGCTATGTATTATAACTCTGATTTTGTTAGATTGCTTGGGAATGATTGGTTGACACGGTCTTTCGAGATCCTGGTGTGAACCGTGGTTTAGTACCGGTTCACTCACACTTCTGGTTCAGCCGGAATTGGGGTGTGACAAGTTCTGCATTAGACAATTGTTAAACATCAGGGGGGAATCATAGATTTCTCCTTGGTATGGTATCTTCAGTGGCAAACTTCCGAGTGTTGATTACCGAGTGTGAGCCAATCATGTACGCCCAAGCTACCTATATCATGCTTCTTTTGTGTAAGCCATTACCCAACCACAGAGCTCTATGACCCTAATGAAAACTGTTACCAGAAGCAAATTCCCGACTAACATGAGAAGATTAACTTTGCCAGTGCTTGCAAATAGGCTCAATGGAAACTCTGCATCGAAATACTAGTAGTTCATATTAATGAGAAATTTGGAGATGACTTCCGTTGTAAATGTGAGCAGCCAAGCTGACCTTGAAAATTTTTTCTTCCTCACAAATGACATGTTCTCTTGTGAGAGATCCAAGTGCATAGGAAAGATAAGCATGGGATCCAAGTGATAGGACAATGTTTTGACACTAGAGTATTTTGTGAGGTAGTTTCTTCATGTTTCCATGGTGTAGAAAACTAGGGTAGGTTCATTGATAGAAGATAATTTCTTTCTCTTCGAAGGCAAGATATGAAAGCTAGTAATGAACCAACAATAAAACAAATTACTTAAGCCATGAAAGACAGCTCCAAAGAAGAAAGAAACCATACGAAATAGAGATAAATTGATGAAGAAATCGAAGTATGCTTAACATATATGCCAATCTCTGAAACGTCTTAGTTTAAGATTTTAGGTTCCAAATATGCAAGTAGGAGATAACCATCAAGCATGGTAGAATAAGTACCATTTTTCATGCTTAAATGGGACAAGAGGTACTATGCATGCACACTTTTTTTCAGTGACACTGTAGAAATAGCATGTGCTTGATTGTGTGCCCCAGCAGAAAATCGATATTGCACTGTGCAACCACCAAAGTTACTCAGTTTAACATTATTATTATGGATTTCCAAATGAAGGAGAAACATCTATGAGCATTACAAATAGTATTGTTACCTTCAATCCATTAGGTACAAGTTCTCTGAGCTCCTTAATACGATCTTGGATCAGTTGTCTGTCCCTTGGTCTAGGCCTAAAAGTATTGCCAGGTCTAGCCCTCTTTTTCCTCACTTTAGCTGGTTCCACCTGCCTGTCTGACTGCTCACTACATGTGCTAAGAGTTGTCGAAGATAATTCCTTTTGAGATCTTACATGTGCTTCTGCTGAATACCAAGTAGAAGTTAACTGGTAAAGTTCTTTTTTTTTTTTTTGGTAGAAAACTGGTAAAGTTCATCTCCTACACTTGAGTACTCACCATTTGGCCCCCCCGTTGAAATGCAATCATTCTTAGCATGCATACGCATCTGTGGGCTTTTTTCAGCTGTCACAACTGACTCCAATGATTTACAGAATGAAGATTCATTTTGAACACTGTTAGAACCAAGGCACTAGCTACCACTGCTTCTAGAAGATGATTTGACCCACAATCTGATGGAGACTGACTAATGCCCATTCCCTCCAGGGGCTCAACGGATGCTGCAGTTTCTTTCCTCTCAGCTTCACTCCAAGCACCATTCAATTCCTGCATAACATAAGCTGGACTGAGGGTTCACATCCATCAGAAAAATTTAACAAAGTATTCAAAGCATTCACATGTTTTATTTCAGTCAATAACTCCAACTTCCACTCCAAACCTTTTCCTAGCTGCATTTTGAATGGTTCAGGTGCATGAAACCCCTCATTTTGAAAAATAAACCTATCATACTTAACTTCCTCCCAAGCCATAGAAACAAGGGAATCTGCAAGCTGGGAAGGGAAATCTCCTCCAGACTCTAGCATAACATTATTTAAGTTTGTATTCTCAGCACAGAAATTGTGTGATACTGGTGGATGAAAGTGTCTTGAACTCATGCATACATTCTTCCAGGCATTAGTGTCCTCCCTGCACTTTTTATTGTTATGCAGTTTCAACTGTTCATGTTTCTGATGCTCCAGATCAAAGACCCCCCCAAAATGTTGAAGAAACTGAGCACTCTCATCACCCCACAGTGTGAATGGTTTGATTCCTAACTGTGTATCAGCGTTTGATTCCTAACTGTGTATCAGCCACTTCAACAGCATCTTTCGGACACAGATCAGAGAGAGGACATGAGGGATATTATCGAGTTTCCACGTATTAGGTCCACTATCTTGTGTTCTGTTGCTTACAACTTCATCTAGAATGCCATGCCCATCTATAATGATTTCTTCAACAGAACTTTTTGTTGGTATTTCTGACTGGGAGAGAAACTAAATCAGATGGTAATAAATTTATAAGAAGACGGTTCTTCAAATAAAAGCTAAGGGACATACCAGACTTATGGTGGTCTTCATAGTATGTTGTATTGGAATGGGATGAAATCTCATAGAAGCGCTTTGTAGTGAACAAAAGATATCCTTGATATGAGTAACCAAGTTCAAATCTTCAAAAACCTGCTAGAGTTAAATGAATTAAGGATGACATTATACAATAAAGGAAAATCAAGATGGCTGTACAATGATTCACCGAAAAGGATTCATAAAGAACAGTGTCATACTGATGAAGCACATTGGTGCAGATTTATATTAAGAAATTGTGGAGAGTTCAAAACTGAACACCAGAGCAGCACCAGATAAACTATTTACGCTATGAATGGAACATCAGACATGACTGGTTCTTGTTTGCCTAGTTAGTTATTGAAAGTTGACCAGATTAGGTTGGCTATCAGTTGTTTTATTCTTGATTAAGACTGTGTTTGGTATCATTTTTGTTTTTATTTTTCTGACAAGTTTTTCTTTTTGTAAGTGTTTGGTATCATTTTTTAGTGTTATTTATGAAAAGAAAAAAAAAAAAAAGAAGCTCAAATTCAAAAAAAGGTTGAGACCTCTTTTTGATTTTTGGCCAAAATTCAGTTTTGACAATTTTTACGCAAAACACTACTGAACTCATGCTCCAACCTTTAAAAATAAAGGCTAAAAAAGTAATTTAAATATTTTTTTATAAAACCATTCGTTCAAGTCACTCTTCTTCTTCCTTGCGTTAGGGCTCGCATTAGCAAAACTGCCCACCTCGTCTATGATGCTGCCATCTCTGGCAACAGTGGTGGATCAAAACAGAAAGTGAGGAGGCCGGTCTGCTTTTATTTTCAATTTTGATTTCCTGATAGAAGGAAACGTTTTCTGGATTTGGATTTTCTGTTACACACGTGTCCATCCTTTTCCAGTGTAAAGGATAATGCCAGTCAACAATCTTTCAAAATTCAAATTCAAGGCATGCTGAGTCATCACCGAAGACAACAACCTTTCAAGATTCAAACTCAATGCATGATGAGTAATCGCCAAATACTCCTCATCGTTTAGAACTCTCCTCCTCCCACTATCATAACTTCCCTACAATCAGAAGTAATTAATCACATTATACAATACTAAACACAACCTAAGTCCAGAACTCAACTGTGGAGACACTGTAGCACAAACACAAACCATGGTTATAAAGACGAGAAGAACTGCTGGTCGATTCCCCAACTTGATGATCTGACTTCAATCTTCCTATAACTAAGTTCATCTGACCTTTTATATTTTTAAACAAATTGAACTGCATGTATTTTAAAAACGTGCAGGTGAAGTATGTTGACTGGTTGTTAGAAAAGGAATCCTGATATTAAGACAAGGAATTCAATGATGCACTGAAAGAATCTTGGTACTGAGAAGAAAGTCGCGGATTTGAATAGTCCATTTGTTATTGTACGAATTGAGAGAGCATATACATAAATAACTGACAAAAGATGCAAAATAAGGATGTCCAACTGTCTACTGTTTACTACCAAAACAAAAATTCAACCTAAATGATCATGATACCAAAGTAGTTAGATTGACCCTGTTTCAACCTTAAGAAGTTCTGACACAGCAAAACTATCACTGAAATATATCAATACAATTTTATCTTTTTTACTTTTTAAATAGGCCAAATAGCTAACCTTAGAAGTTGCAAATGAATAAATAGATAAATACTCTCTGAAAAATTCTCTAGCATAATACTATTTTAAAATAGAAAGAACATTAGATTTTGGATGTATCCTAAACACATCGTGGGGGTAAGGCTGTGTACATTCTACCCTCTCCAGACCCTGCAGTAGCGGGAGCCTCGTGCACTGGGACGCCCTGCCAGATTTTGGATGTATCTAAGAATGGTCAAAATATTCTGAGGCTCCACTTTATTGATTTCTTTTAATGCTCTGGAAATGTTTTTAATCTAGCAATGTATTAACTCACAAGCATGAACAAGAATGGGCAAGGCTGAGGGTGTAACGTTGGTCATACATGTGTAAGGCTAATGAAATGGGTTCCAGATTGTTACGATATGGGCTGGCCCGATAAAGGCTCACACCAGATATCGTTGGCGGTAGCAGTAATTATTGCCACCGATATCTGGTGGTTGGGACTCTCCTAGTTAGTTTAGTTATTGTTTCCTTTTTTATATTTTTCTGATTTCCTTCTTTGTCTCTTCTTATTTTAGAGACTCTCTTGTAATTGGTAATTCTGAGTTTATATATATATATGATATAAAGAGGAGAGGAGACTCATCAATTTCGGCCACAGTTTACTGCTGTGTCTAAATCTCTCTCTCTCCTTCTCTTCTTCTTCTCTTCAATCTTCTTCTCTCTTTTGGTTTCTGGTTTGTGAGCTTGCTGTTCATCTCTTTGTGGAATTGTTAGACAGATGATTTCAGAAATAAATAAGGTCTAGAAAAACATGCTTGACAATGGGATGAGGATTTATTAGTAAAATTACCACAATTCAGCCAGTGCCTACGAACAAGGGACTGACAACAGCTTTGATATTTCAGAAATCGACTCTTGACCAGATTCATGATTGCAGAAAAGACACAAAAAGCCCAAAGTCCCAAACTCTACAAAATCTGTAGTGACTAGTAAATCAAGCCCTGCAGATCAACTCAAAACTGTTTCCAAGATGCATTGAAGCTGATTTCCAGGAACTCAGAAGATCTAAGGCTGAACTATGTTCTTTTGGAACACCTTTAATGGTCTTATTCTGAGTTTTACTAAGGAGAGAAAAGTCTAATTTGGGAGAATCTTCACTGAAATGTGAGAGGATCCTTCAAGTTTAATTTGCATCCCATACCAATGGTAAGTGTCTAGACTCTGCAGACATCCGAGTCCAAAGAGGGACTCAAATCTGAGTCCAAGAATAGAGTTGACTAAAAACCTCATGCGTGAGGAGCCCTTGACTCTCTTCAAGAAGTGTCTCACTCACTTCCAAGTTCAGGATCCGTTACAACTAAACAAGTCAGTTTTTCGATTTCTCAATGATTTTGATGCAGATCAGGAGTTGCTCCAGGAAAAAAGGCCGCAGGCAATCAAATTGTGCCTGGCCCAATTAAAGGCAACCAGCCCAGCCAGACCAGGATTAGTAGTACCGCCAACAAGCATAGCCAACAGCACTCTAGTTAGGATTTTATTTTTAGTTTCCTAATTGTTAGTGACCCTATTTTCATTGTTTAGTTTCCTAAAATATAGGCTAGTTAGTTTAGAAGTCTTAGTTACATGGAGACTAAGACTTGCCTAAAATCTAGTTTCCTAATTCTATTTTTAGAAACTTTTTTATTTCTATGTTTTAGAAACTTCCTAATTTATAAAGGAGGTTTAGCTTTTCTAAATTTAGTTCTTTCCTATTTTATTTGTTATGTCTCAAAGCTATAAATAAGAGAGAAGAGGCTGGCGGCAGCTAGAGAAATTTTCCAGAAAAGAATAGCAAAATTCTATTTTTCTGGTTGAATCTCCAAGGTTGTGAGACTCAACCACTTATTTCTTCTTCTTCCTTTGAAGTTCTAATTTCTGTTTTGGTTCACAATCATCTTATATTGGCTGGTGACACTGACTTTCTGCAGAACCAATTGATTCCTTTGCTGATTTGGTTCAAGTTATCAAACATCAAACTGAAGCTACATACAAACTGGGCGGCACCATGTACAGCAGACTTGCGGCATCTGTAACTGTGTCAAATCTGCCTTGATCGACTCCAAACTCCTACAAGTGTTCACAATTGAGTTCACAATTGAATTTGAGAGGATCTCCTATCAATTTCAAGATCATTCCACGGCTGGATTATCAGATAAGTTAATTTTTCTACTGAATCCTAAATCTGTTTTTTTTATTGGACTGTGTAAGATTCTGTAGCAAAGAGGGATTGTTAATTTGAGTTGTCTTAACCCTCTATGCCATCAGATTTCATTGATGTAAAGAAGCCAAAATTTCCAGGGTACATAATTTTACTCTGCCGTTGGCTGGGAATTCCACGTGGCAGCCCCTGGTGCCTTGTAATAGCATACATAATAATTCATGGCAAATTTACAAATGTACGAGTACTTTTTTCCTATCAACAAATTCAAAAATAATGTTTTCAGGAGATGAAAGAAGACAATAGAACTAGAAAGGTATCCAGCTTGGAATTCCATATGTTACAGTAGCAATACGTGACAGTTTAAATATTAAAAGCCAGATTTACAAAAAGTCAATAACTCATCTTACCACATCTAAAGAGCCAAGTTGTACAACTCCAAGAGGAGTTACAGCAACAACAGCAATGGTCTACAAAACAAAAATTGGAAATCAGATCTATATATCAAGACAATAGAATTGTTAAAATGGAGTTCAAAAACCTAAACCAAGTAGATGTTCAGGCCCCTTATCCAAAAATGCAGACACCAATCTTGACCATACAAATGATAGAACACCCCATAGTCTGGCAATAATATACCAATTTAGCAAGGTCTGGAGCAATTTCAAGCATCAAATCCGGCAACATAATTTGCTACCAAGATCAGTTACACGATTATCAGTCCAAATGATCCAAAATCTCTCCTTACCCACTCAACTCCACTCTTCCTCCAGCAGTAGGTTCAGCTTGTTCCAATGGGACAATTTTGGTCTGACTAATCCTAGCAATCTTCCAGGACTTGCACAACTTACATTGAAGAACAAAGATTCACATTGAGAAAGCTTTCAAATTTGAAAAGGTTCAGCTACCAAAATGGAAAACATGGCCTAACTTTGCAAATTAACTATAGTGTGACATTTCAGACCATAACGGGTGGGGCTCTCAACATCTACAGTTGCAATAAATTGTGCAAATCATCGGTCTGCAGTCTGCACTATCCCATCAACAGAAGGTACCTATGAAAATATCCCCAGACTGAAACCACATCCACTAAATGATCAGATGATTAGGATCTTCTATTTGTTGTTACTTTATGGGCAGAAGAAACAAAGTTCACCAATCAGGCAAGAGAAAAATATCAAAATTTCACAAAGACATGAGAGGCATTACCACCCTAACTAGTGAGATTGACCACCCTACCAATCTATCTATTAGTGCATCATATCTGTAGTATAGGTATTGTGCATAATTAGAATACAGGTGACACAATAAATAAGGGATGGAGAAAGGAAACTTACGCTAATTGATGCAGGCCAAGATCCGTTGGATAGGAAGATTTAATTTAGAAATCTTTGTAAATTTTATTTCTATTGCTTTAGTTTTATTTTAGAGTTTACTTCTATTAGGAAGGTAGTTTCTCTTTTTATTTATTTTATTAGTTTGTATTAGTTGTGGATCCCTCATCTCTTAAACGTAGGTGAGTATTAGTATTTGAGTTGATTTTTAGTTAGTAGTTGAGTTTAATTTGGACTCTTATATTGAAGTCATATTTGAGTTCTAATTGTGTTTTTTTTAGAGTTTCAGTCCAATTAGGATTGTAAGTTTATTTAAAGACATTATTATTAATGAAATTAGTAGTTGATGATTATTTAAAGGAAAAAAGAAAAGAAGCTAAAGTGCTCTCACGGCTGCTCTTTCTCTCCCCTCCCTCCATCTCTCTGGGCGGTGATCCCTTTCTCCTGTGCTGTTTCGATAGCTTCTTTCTCCTCTCTATATCTTTCTCTTTCTTGGTTTTCCCTCCCTATACCATAAGGTATATTCTTATATCTCTTTTGCTTTAATTCTTTATTTTGACTCCCTACAATTATCCCACCATCCCATTAATTATCCCTAAAATCATCCTACGTTACTATTTTGGTTCGCATCCATTTTCCTCCCTTACCTGATAATGGTGTTTTCGATATTCTCCATTGATATTCCCTTTCATCCCTTTAAGTGAGATTCAATCTCCATTAATATCCCGGTTGAAAACTGAGATTGCCACCCATTACAGTACTGGGTATCACCAAAATGGGACGACATGAATAATGATGTAATAATATATACAGAGTATCAGAACTCACTTGTTTATGGTGATACAGTGAATGTATCTAAAATTTTATTCATTCACTGGAAGACAAGAAAAATCCTTACTTCAGATTATGACCAAGAACCAGATGCAGGCCTGTTCGTGGAAGTTCATTGATGTGTTCCAGAAGCTGCCACTTTGCCAATAATCCTGCTCAACAGAAAACACATATGAAGCCGCAAAATCTTTGATACTGCAACCATATTTTGTCAAACAGGCTTGTGAAATAGAAAAAATAAATACTTCTATGTTAAGGGAACCTTTATAGAACATTCTAAGCTTATTGAAGGACAGAGACAAGATAAATAAAAGAAAACCAAAAATACAAAGAAAGCAATCCACTTTGACTCAAACACAATTGCATCTGTATCAATTTAACTGTTTCATAAGACAGCATCTACTTGAAATACAATTTCCACCTCAAACCCTTCTGAAAATGGAATACCACAACTTTTTCAGATACCATCTCAACAGGCCCATCAAACCCTCCCCCTTTTTACCCCCCCCCAAAAAAAAAAAAAAAAAAAAAAAGGTATAGGAGCATACCCTTCACCTAGAGGATATACAACACAAGTCATCTTTGCCAGGGCCAATCCAAGTAGGTGTTGTTGATACTTCCCATGATGCGAGTCCACAAGGGTATCAATATAGCACATATTCACCGAATGGTCAGGTGATTCATGGTTGTTGCAGTAAGCATCCTCCCAAGTCAAAATCCTGAGATGGGTTCCATGCCCCCACAGAAGGAAAAGAAAAAAGGATGAAGCATATTGACATTGGACCAATAAACTAATCGTCAAAAAGAAAAATTACACATTGAACAGTTCAAATAGTTCATAAAGACCAAAATCTCCAAAGGGGGCAAAGATGATAACCGAAATCAGGCAATGAGTACCATGTACCCACAAAAAGTAAAGATGAGAGTGAAATCACCTCAGACCAGTATTAACTAATTATCTAAGAAAGAACATTACCCAGCAAGCGGAGGCTCGAAAGCCTTTACGAATAGGCAATTTACACAGTTAAATAAAGTTAATGTGTAAAATAATCAACCACATGAGAAAATGTATTAGCACCACTTATTGTCTCATAAGTCATAAGATTTGTTCCAATTCTCACCATGCAAGTCTGTTATTCCTAGATAATGATCAAATGCATAAGTGGTAATAAGTATAACTTCCTCTGCCAACCTTTAGACATGGTTCTAAAGGTTGGTGCAAACCAGTGGTTTCGACCGAGATATCTCGATTTCAACCGTGGTCGAAACAGGACCAAGGGTCAATCCCAAAAAATCCCAAATCTCAACCTGGTTTCAACTATTTCGACCAAAACCATTGTTTTGGTCGAAACTTGGTCCAAACACCTTATAAAATGTCAAGTTTCAATGAAACTTGTCTTTTTCAACCCTCGAAACTTGGTGTCGACCTTAGAAGTTAAAGTAATACAATACAGGGAACAATACACAGAAGGGACAGTATACAACACACATCACTTATATATTTATTAACTTTTATATTTCATTTATTTAAGATATTTTTCATAAATAAGTAACCCCCCCCCCCCTCCAAAAAAAAAAAATTTGAATCTAATAAAAATAGTCTAAAATTTAAATTCTAAAAGGATAAAAAGTCAACCCTCTAATTCAGGAACAAAAACACAATTTCAGTTGTGGGGGCGATTTTCAACTTTCAAATGGTAGGGCTTTTCTATAATCTAAAAATTTCATAAATCTTATTATTGTAAAACATCACTAAAAACCAGAAGAACGTTAAGATAACCATTTGTTTTGATGCTCAAAAAAATATTTTTATTCAAACAACTTAAACAGCATTCTTGTACTCCAAACAAGGTTTGACCATAACGTAACCCCTTCATATAACTCAGATCGAAAATATCGATTTGTTGAAAAGTCAATTATGCTAGCTTTCCTAACAAATCTGACATTGCTTGTGTAACAAAATAAAAAAAATAAAAGAAGATGGAGATAATCAATGTCTCCTGCTCCTCTCCTTGTAGTCTGTATTTATAGAAAATAAAAAACAACTATAAAATATACTTTAGGACTCTACAAGTCAGAATCCTAATCATTAACTAAAGACAATATAAACTCAAAATAAGAAAAGAAAACTAACAAGCTTAATTGGTAAAGGAAACTAATAAAGCAAACTAATAGCTAATTAGGAGTCCATATACGAATAGGAGTCCAAAACCTAGGAACTAGCACTAACTTTATTACACTAACAGCTTGAATTTGAGTTATATTGAATGAGTTACTCTTTGGTAAAAATTTGTTGGAGTATGTGAATGCTAATTAAAAATGTCTGAATGGAAATAATTTTTTGGATATTAAAACAAATGATTTTTTTTAGCACTTTTCTGGTTTTAGTGATATTTTACTATAATAAGATTTATGAAATTTTTAGATGGTAGTAAAGCCTTAGAATTTTAAAGTTGAAAATCACTCCTGCAACCGAAAATGCGATTTTTTTTCTTGAACTGGAGAGTTGACATTTTATCCTTTTGGAATTTTAATTTTAGACTATTCTTATTGGATCCGAATGAGGGTATTTGCTTATTTGTAAATAATAACTTAAGTAAATAAAATATAAAAGTTATAGGGATAATTTCAGTTATCACCCAAAAAGAATTGACTAAATCACTTACCACCCAAGTTGTTTACAAAAATCACCTACCACCCAAGTTAGACAAACGTTAGTTAATGGACTGACGGGAAAGAGTTGAAATTATGTGTAGACGTTTATACCCCTTTCTTCTTGCTTTCTGTTTCTCTGCAATATTTTATCGAAAAAGAAAAAAAAGGAAAAAAGAGAAACCAGGTTTGTTTCTGCGATCCTGGGCTTCAAGAACTCGTCCAACAAGATATTGCTAGACTTCACGTCACGATGTATCACTCGTTCAACAAGATATTTTCCTAGTAAGAGCAAAACGAAACTGAGGCAAAGAGATCTTTCGAGTACCAGATTGAGTTGCAGTCAAACGAAGGATTTCGGACAGTTGCAGACTCCCTTCGTCAGAGAAGAAGATGGAGTTCAAGAAAATTACAGACGTGTATCATTTCGGAGGACACAAGATAACCCAAGGCTTAAGAAAACAAATTGCAAATAGAGTTTCAGAAAACCCAGAAGGTAAAAATTAAAATAAGAAGACAAGACCAATGATAATTGATACGGTGATGAACCTTGAACCTGGTTCCTTATTTTTGTTTTCCCAACCAGAAATTTTCATTATTACACACACAGTACACTTGAATCGAAATGAAATCACCAATTTCAGTAAATAGAGAAAGATCTTATTGTAAAAGGCATTGGTGAGGCTGCCATTAGAGACATAATCGTAGAGGATGAACTTCTCGTCGGAACCCCAGTAGAAGCCTCTGATGCGGACTAGGTTAGGATGACGGAGCTTGGCGATAAACCTGACCTGATTTATCCTCATGAAAACAGAGTTAAAAAAAAGGGTATTATTGTCATTGAAGTATTTTCTAACTGTTAACATCAGCAACTAATGGCTTTGTTAGTTGCTTTTGGATCTTTTTGATAAACGTTTGTCTAACTTAGATGGCAAGTGATTTTTTTAAATAACTTGTGTGGTAGGTGATTGGGTCAATTCTTTTTGGATGGTAGCTGAAATTATCCCAAGTTATATTACATGTACTTGAATGATATTAATCATAAATAAATGTTATCTATTTAACTTTAAATATAATCTCAGGTTCCAACATCAAACTTGGGTCCACTCTACATAAACCATTTTAGATGGGTTTTTCTTACACTAATAAGAGAATATATGTAAAAAAAGTTAAATAAACTGCACAAACAAAATCAGAGCAAAAAACCAACTTTTGGGAAGTTTCAAGTTCACCCCGAAAAAATCCCAGGTCCCAGGTTTTGGTAGTTTTGACCAAAACCTACTACCAAAACCTGGTCGAAACCCCAAACAATTCGGTTTCAAGGCTTTAGAAACCCAAGTTTGGCTGGAATCATCCTATTCTCGAAAAGTGATAAATGAAATTTTAGCATATTTGCTGAAACAAAATCAAAATTGTCATAAAAATTTAGGAAGTTACTCAGATGAGCTCCTAATTGAATCGACCTGATTGAGTTTCACATCAGTCAGGTAGTAGTCCAATTCCAAGTTCCAACCATAATGTGAAAAGCACAACCACAGAATGAAAAGACAATAAATCAACACTACTGATCGCCTGAACGGTCGTAATACCTGCAAATAAGATACAGAAAATGACAATGGGAAATCCAAAGTACGTGATTATATAATCACCCAGTATTGAAAACATAGTATTAGTTCTAACCTTTGCCTGGCCATAACCCAGAAATAAAAGTATTTAATCAATTACAAAAATGAAAAAAAGAAAGAGAGTATGAATGGCAAAAACTGTTGTTTCCCGATAACAAATGAGAGAGTTCCCTGGGGCTTAAATAGGCAAGGAGGAACATATAGTTTGGAAACAAATACTGAAACGAAGCAAAAAAATCTGAACTTGCATATTTTCAAGAGCAGGCAATAATGGAAGAAATGACCAGAATTATTCAAAGATATGCAAAAACCACAAAGAAACTTACTTGCGATCTAGATATTCAAGCTTCCAAAAGACCGCGTATTTCCACTGTGTCTTGAAACAGAGGCGTCTGAGAGTTTCCCGCAAGTGAGTATCCATCTCCACGCCAATCAAATTTCTAACTTCCCCAAGAACTCTCCCAGGGTCAAAACACAGAGAACCCAAATTTTCTCAAATGCATGAGCCTAACTGCCTCTGTAAGAACCTCTTCCCGCCTGTTTCGTTCTTAAACCCGCTCGCCGTTTTATTGGCGGTTCAACAGTAGGGAGAAGCAACTGATCCATCTCCCACCCTCAGATAACCAGAATCTAAAGGCCCAAAGGCTCAAGTCTCTTCTATAATCCTCAAAGCTCCAATAATTCACAAATCACTATCAAATAAAACTAGCCAGATCAATGATGAAAGTATCAGAACAGGTCAGTCTGTCCGAGCACTTAGCCATAAATTTTAGAATGACGATAGAGTCCTTCCATCCTCCACTCAGAATCCCTTCAGTAGACTTAAAGACACGGTTAAACAAATGAAGCTTCAAAATAAAATCATACACAGATATGAGTGCTAAATCTAGCGTATATCAGACGACATATCAACATCCACAGCTTAAAGAATCAGTTAGAAACTTCAACAGATTCTAAGCAGGAATAACTTCACAAGAATTGCATTAACCCAAAAAAAATTGACGACGTTGTTTAGCTTACTGGTTCAAGTAGAATGAGCATAAATTTTTTTCTCTAGCTGTAAATCTTCGTGTAGGATCTAGTCCTTCTAGCTCATGTGAACACAGTCGACATCATTCTCCTGCACTAGTAGAATTTTCGGCGAGAACACGTTTGTGATCATCGAGAGTTTCAGACGCTCTAACCGCATTTGCAGCCATTCTAGACAGAAAATTTTGAAACTAAAAGAGAACCCAAAATTTTCTACACCATTTTCAGAGAAAGAGAAGAAAACCGTTTCAGGCGCTTTGGTGCTCTCAGTCTCTGCTAAAGCAATCGGATAACACTTCTCCGTTCGATATATCGCCTATATAAAGGAAGAAAGGAAGAAGCTCTCCTGTCTCGTCCTCTTTCTTTTTCAAAAAGTCCCCCCCCAATTAGACCTTTTCCATTCTTTTTTTTTCCTCCCTTTTCTAAATCGAGTATTTATAATACTCTCCAAAACCAAACTCCAATTCATCCACATAATGAACCGAATTGGCCTTATCTCTAATTCATGACAAATCAGACCTACTCGGTCAAACAAGTAATACGAACTCTCACAAATCAACCAACCTAGTAATTAATTAAACCCAGACAAAGAGGACATCTTACAAGTATCCAAGAGGATGGCTCAGTTAGAAAATACCAATATCTCATGTAGAGAGAGAGAATACATTTATGAGAATAAAGAATGTGAGAGAATGCTTGCATACTGATCTTCGTCGTACCTATATAAAATGGGGCTAAGTATGTCTAGAAATAGTGAAAATACTCCATTAACCTTATCTTAATCCTTGCATCCCCTGGGCAGCAATTGGAAAGGGTGAGAGAAGAGGGAGAAGAGTTCTTGATATTTTATGGTGAGAGAAAGAGAGAGCTGCAATCAAACCCTAGAAAGACATGGAAGGAATAATAAAGGTGGGGGAGGCAATGGCAGTGGTTGTTGTTAGCCAACAACATTATGTAATGGTCAAGAATGGATGGCCTTTCATTCTTTTTTCAACAGTGAATTTACTTTTTCATGGTTGATGGGCTTTCATTCTTTTTTAACCACTGCAATGATTTTAATACTAAAAGGTGACTCAACACACTTGGAGTCAGTTTGGTTTAGAAAATATAAACCAAATTCATCCATATTGGGTATCTAATTGTCATTACCTGTTTCAAAACCTTGTTATGCTCTCATGGCATTTCTAATTCTCCTTGTACCTTACCATCACAGCAAAGTAATCCAAAACCCATGATTCATATTAGCAGCGCGATATTCGGTGATTCGATCGATGCCATATTAACCATCTATAAAGTGCAATCATGGATCACAATATCAACCCTTTAGAAGAAATCAAGGAGAAAATCAAGCTTTGTTCATGTTTTATTCTGTCTTAATGTAAAAAAGTTGCATCCTGTTACTAATTATAGATAGTAATTAATGTCCATAAATTAATATGAAAGAATTGTCTTTTAAATTCTAATTGAGTAAATCCAAACATAGAGTTTTATATGAAGTTAGGATTATGTAAGACAGCAGTCACCCTTATAAAAGTGAAGGTCTGATCAATTTAGGGATAGAAATCCTCTCCGGTTGACCTATGGATTATCAAGGGTCGAATTTCAATCGACACATATACCGATGTATTGGTATGTAACCTGATTGAACTCCTGCCCTTGGATCAGCCACAGTTCTCACCTACTGCAGGAGAGGATTTGGATACCCAAATTAGAGGGTTTTCAATTTTTAATATAGATCCTCAAGGTTTGCCAGAAATCAATTTCTCTCTCTCTCTAAAATGAACAAAAAAAAATCCCAACCAGAATCATAATAATTAGATTTTATAGCTTTGTTTTTTACCAACATGTTATCCAAGGATGTGTCATACTGCCACCTTAGTTTCCAAAGTCATGAGTGATGGTATGATGCCGATGATCTCTCTCTCTCTCTCTAGATAAGTCAACATAGATGTGAGTGAAGATGAGTGAATGAAATGTAGGAGAGGTTCAAGAAATTTAAGCGCAATCGCTAGGGTTTACTCAGTTTGGTCAGGTCTGAATCGAATCGTTTATAACACAAAGGACTGGACCAGACTTATTCTAGACATGTTGATTCAATAACAGTAAATTGGAGTTCAGATGGATGGTAAATTGGAAATTACCAAGCCTGGATTCACTCTAAATTTTGAGAGCGGGTTAAAATAATATTACGCTTAATTAAAGTTAATTGTCACATTTACCTCTTTGCTTTGGTTCCCAAACAATCATGTCTACCTACAAATAGATCTCCATATATTGACTAAGGGTGTCAAAACTGGGCCCGGCCCGATAGCACGGACCACGGACCGAGCCAGCCCGATATAACCCGAACCCAACCCGGACCGAGCCTTAATGGACAGGTTTTGATCTGAGCTTGTAAAACCCGACACCGTTTCAGTCCAAACCGAAATCAAACCGGACCGGTTCGTTAAGAAGCCCGAATTAGCCCAAACTGATAAAACCCAACCCGAACACCGATAAGGTCCGTTCGGGCCCAATTTCTTAATTTTAATGGTTTAAATTTTAATAGATTGTGTAACACTATTAGAGTTCACTTCATGATCTAGAATATTATGTGAATCTATAGTTGAAAAGATTATGTTAATTGTTATAGTTTATTAAATTACATACATATGTAAAGAATAATGCTAATTTTATAAATAGAAATAATAAAATAGGCTATATAGTTTACATATAAAAGGGGCCCGATAAGCCCGATAAATCCGATCCTGACCGAACCAACCCGAAATCACCTCAATAAACCCAGCTCGATATCAAACCGACACCGGACCAGCCTGTTAGTTATTGTGTCCAGCGCAGCCCACCCCAACCCGAACTCTTAATGGATATGTTTTGGGCTGGGCTTATAAAACCTGACACCGATTCAGTCCAGACCGAAACCGACCCAGACCGACCCGTTGACACCCTTAATATTGACCATATTATAATTAGATTGTATCTTTTAATCTCATATTTATTGTAATTTTAATACTTTAAATTTATTAGATTCAAAATATTATTTTATTATTTTTGAAGTGGGTTGAAGAGATGTATCGTTTCCTAATAAACACCTTTAAAAAAGGTGTTGAAAAGATGTGTTTCTTCTTAATATGTATCCTTACAAGATATGTTGAAGGGTTTCTTCCCAATAGACATCTAAATAACCAGTAGGTGTGATTATTAATTGGTGTATGTCTAAATGATCAATAGACATGTCTATTTGTGGAGATATGATATTTGGACATACTCTTTGGAGACAACCATTGGTGGTGTCTCTTCTTCTCTTATATATAGAGAAAAGATTTAATCCATTCATAATAAGAATTTAACTAGTATAAGTAACTTACTTCGACAACTCCATTAATATTCATTTTGATTTTTACTTTTTAAGCATAACCTTCTGAATCTCTGAGTAAACTATGAAAATAAGTGCAATGTTTTTTCCCTTTTGAGGATTATTTTATCTTGAAAATCGATTCGCATAAAACCTGGTTTGCACTATAACGGGGCGATTACGATTTTAAGGAGAGTAGTCTTGACTACTACTCGACTCTATCCTTCGTCGCCGCATGTGATTCATCAAGTTAATGGTGGTTTTAATGTCTATTTTGGTGAGTTCATGGATGCTTATTACATAGAGTATTTGAGTAAATCATTTAAAAAAAAAAATTCAATTCTATATCTCATGGTCATCTCAAAACTGAGATGAAATTTTAGTTGTATAATTTTACAACAATATTAAAGCAAATGGAGAATGATTTACACGCTATTGGGGCATATTAAAATCATATAAGAGTTATATGCCCGACCAATGGGGAGGCCGTAGGGATTATCAACCAATACAAAAAGAAAGGATAGGGCTCTAATGAGGAGTGTGCATTATGTTGGTTTTGTGTGGCCCAACACAGATTTATTCTCTTTGGCCATTTTTATCTCTATTTTGAGGTATATATATGTGACATATGGCTTACATGTTTTGTGGCTTATAAATTTGTTATATGGTACCATTGTTTTTGTCTATTGTATTAATAGACCTGGTTTCGGGATGATTATCGGATGAGCCACTTTGTAGTCCTTGGCTTGACCGCACCTATCATGATGCGCTATGTGCTACAAGGCATGATTGGACCATGATAGGTTGGAGGGTGCAAGTCAAAATTGCTCGACTATGGGAGACATGGGGACTAGCTCTCGACGGTCGGTGCACATATGGCGGAAGTCCTCATGGTAAGACCACGTGTACGTTGAGTGGTGACCTTAGTGCCAATGTTCATTGCCGGTGACTTGACAATTATAAGAGTGTGCGCGTACCTACAAACCGCCAATTTAAATAATGTTATCATGTTTGATTTTGCATCAAATATTTTTATTTATAAATATAAAAATATTATTTTTATTTTTCGTTGTAAAATCTTTTTAGTTTATAGAAAATGGCGGTTGTATTTGTGTCCCTATTTATTATTTAGGGGCACTTGTGGTATGTCAAGGTATGCCAAAAGGCAACGGATATGGCATTAGGAGGCTAGCATCTCACTTAGGGTTGGACTTATGGCTGGTCATCTCCACCCTAGAGATATAAAAACATCTCAAGGTCCCGGGTAAGGGGAGGAAAAAGTTCAAAATACCAAGATATGGTATACTGTCATGGGGTGAGCACCACGATTGCTTGTGAGATCCTTGGAAATCAAGTGGCTTTGTTTGTCTAATCATTATAGGTTCTAAAAAAGGTATGACATTCTTCTTCATTTCTTAAATTAAACAAGTGACATGATATTCGTGATAAGTTTTCATCTTTGGTTTGAGGTTAACAGTAACATTGAGATTCATCTAGGATGGTTTTTCCTTATACATTAGAGGGTTTAGGCTTGTAAAATTTTTTGAATATTTTTCTGATGTCGTATTTATATTTTTTTCATGAAAACAAATATTGAAAAAATTTTATTTTATAAATTTTTTTTCTTTTTCCATCATTTTACATGAAGACAAGTCTGTTTCAATGTGAATAGTGTGAAAGTCGTGTGATTTTCGTTTTCCTTAGCAGAGCCGTGAGTGTGAGAGTCTGAGAGATCAATGATCAATCTCTTGTATCTCCTTATCCATTGGCCTCATCATTACCCCTCCATTTCAATGGCTTTTCTCTTCCATATATGTTCTTACCGATTTTTTACTTTTGTTAATTTTTAGGGCTCGAGAACATCGGAGGGAAAAGAAAAGATGGAAGATTTTAGGGGTTTTCTGGCCATTGCAAGCTTTTCTCCATCGATAGACATACAATCTTCTTCTCCGATCATATGTCATACGACATGTTTCTCATTTTCTACAATCTCTTCTCCGATCTGATTTTCCAACAGCGACAAACGTCTTTAATCGGTCCAGTGGTGACATTCTATTTTCCTTATTCTTAACTGGGTATCTAATCGATGGTAGTGAAAGATAAAATAGACTTTTTCCCTTATAATAAGGATATTATTGTCAATCTAAAATTTGTTAACTATTAATATTAACATATAACGATTCTGTCATAAGACTTTGGATCTTTTTGATAAACGTTTGAAAATTTTAGATGATAAATGATGTTTTTAAAAAACTTAAAAGATAGGTGATGTTTCAAAAAATATTTGGATACTACGTAAAAATTTGCCTTTCCTCTTTTTTTTTTTGTTTTTCTCTTCTTTATATGTTTTGAAAATGATTCTATAATGTCAAAACACAACAAAAGCAAAATAAAAACATAGATGAAAAATTACTGGGATCTCTTAAAAGTTTTTTGTTTCAATTCATCCGAATTCTCGAAACACTTCCTCCCATTTCCCCCATTTCGTTTGAACTCTCACCGAAATTTCCTGTCGAAGAAACATCGTCAGACGCAAGACTCCTATATCAGAAGTGACTTTCCTCTTAAAATTCCTAAAACCCTTCATACCAGTGTAGAAAATCTTTGTGTGAAACAGTGAAAGTAGGAGGTGTCAATTTTGGGACTAAACTGATAGTCTAGATTGAGTTGGTCTGAATTAACTCGAAACCAATGAAAACTGTTACTGAACATGTTTTGGGTTGAGCTATAGCATATCCTATTGGTCCCGGTCTGATTCGAAATACCCCAAACCTCTTAATGGATATGTTTCGGTCAGGCCTTAAAAAATCCAACATCGATTTAATCCAGACCAACCCGTTGACGCCCGTGAAACAGAGAACTAGGAACTCAGTTGGTATCGTTCGTTCATTGGAAAGGGCCAAACATATACGTACAAATATCATTTTGAAAAAATTATACGTATTATTTCTGGACTCTGGACTAATTAAACCTATCATCCACTAATTTTTTACTCGAATCTTTTGTTTTTTTACTTATTGTAAAGAAGAGGAAGAATGGTGAATAGAATAAGGGTAAAGTTGTCTTTTATGATTTAGACTTAACACCGTTAATGGAATGGACCATTTTTTTATATATTTTAAAAATTAAGGATGATATACATGCAATTGTCAGAAACTAATGAATGATGGATATAATTTGTCTATAGTATAAGGGTAATACATGTAATTTGGCCTATCATTTTTATTCTAGAATTGAAAATCTCTGAAGAGGTCAAAGAGCGAATGGAACAATTGGAGCATCGTCCCCTTTCAATGGTTGAGCTTCATCAACCTCATGGTCATGGATGTCTTGTCTTGGTATGTTCATTTAACTGATTACCGTCGTCTTTGCCAACCAACCTCTTAGAAAACTAAGAAATATCAACTCCCATATTTGACAATCCAAACCTAATCCGCCTAATATAAATGATTGGCCTGAAGAAAAACAGCACATTCTCTTTCTTACAGTAGAAAAGAAGCGATATGAAAAAAAAGCTAGAGACACTACAATATCAACCGTTGGGACTTTTAATCTCAATTAATTGATTCACATGTCATTGTCATGTACTGTTGATCAGAGATGGATGGGTAAATTACCAATCACAGAAACTAGGAAAACTCTGGATTGCTTGAAGTTTCTACACAAATTTCCATTTTTTTCACAATTTCATCCAACCTTACTTGGCACGTGGCAATTAATGAAGAACCTGATGTTCTACTTCTGTGTGGGTGAGGGTGTAAGAAGAGTACATAACACAGGTTGAGTAGCGAAATCTTGGGTTGCCATGAGTGCGTAAACACTAAATGTGGATGTAGACTAAGGAACCCCCTCTCCTTTGAAAATGTCATTTTTCCAAGTTATGATCATGAACCTCACAGTATCTGGGAAGTTTGGGTTTTCGTCGTCCAGAATCCAGTTTAGGTAATTCGTCCTTGTTACCAGTTTTGGTCTTTCGGAGAAAGTTTCTCCCAGCAAAGGGTAGTATCCATTGAGTGCTTTAAGCAGTATTATAGATTGTTCCTTTTACTTGCTTAATTAAGTGGCGATATCTTGCATACTTTGATGCTTGGAGAGATGGGTTTTCTTCAATTTGCCCTCTCGAGGAGCTGATTTTATTTCCATTCCACTTGTTCTTTTTGGGAGGAGGTGGATCGCTGCTGCTGAAAATGAAGGATTTTCAAGGAACACCTGGAACTTTGACTGGCCTCCTCCTTCGAACATCACAGTGTTTGTTTGCGGCGGGTTCAATAGCTTCCATGGCGACTACATCAAGTTTCTTCCGAATCACAGCTTTCTGGTACTTGATACCGCCCACTTCAACAATTTCTTATGCTACCCCCCCCCCCCCAAATCGCATCTTCTCCTCATCAACATTTTTTGTGATATGCTGTGAAATCACTTCTGTTTGGGTTCACTTTTAATATGTGAAAGAATTCATGAAACCTGAAGTTTTATGATTTAAATGAGGAATTTAGCTTGGTGTAGAGGCATACTTATTTCTCTCTCTCTCTGTTATGTGTGTGTGTGTGGGTGGGTGTGAACAGCTGCCCAAAAGAAAAACCGCCTGGGGGTGTGGGTGTGGGTGTGGGGTTGGGGGTAGTGGCTGTCGGAAGAGGCTCAAAACGGCGGTGTACAGGCCCTGAAAGGGGTCCGTGTTGGTAAGGTTGATTGAACTTGGTCTTGGATTGACTTACAATGCTCAAATTTATGTTGCTTATTAAACGAATTGTATAAGAAGTGTGGGGAAACTCCACCTGATCTTCCTATGACTTAACCAAAAATTTGGATCTTTACTAGGCTAGGATAATCTAACCCAAACCAGAAACCTCTCAGGGTCTGTAGGTTTTAGAGTATGTCTTGTTCGGCTTACTTGGGACACTATTAGTGGGTATGAGTGGGAATCCGATAAATAATGCTTGTTTTGCTAAATTGCCGTTCCACTCTGTTCATGGGTATGCAATATCTACTATTTTACAAATATATTGATATGGCGTGAGGACTATTGTGCAAAGTTGTTTCTTGCAGTGGCATATGTTTAAATTTTCTTTCTTGGGTCAGGCAGTACCAATTCTCATATCACCAATCCAGCAGGCTTTGTCTGGATCCTGAAAGTTGAAATTTGATTCCCAATTTAGAGTTCAAATGCATGGGGTAATCCTTGCACTTGATCAGAGTTGTACATGTCAATGGAATTGGAGAAATCCAGTATGTAATTCTCATGATGTGGATAAAGTTCACCTTATCCAGCCTAACTTGGACATTTCCCATGGCATTTTGGAATTCTAAGGATCCAAAAACAGCCATTACTAGAAAGAAATTGATTTTTTTTTGTTTTTCTTTCTATCGGCCATCTTATGTCAGGATGAAGGAGTTTAATGTGACGTGGAATTGAAGTTGGACAATTAAAAGGAAAAAAAGGGGTACTGAACAAAGGGTTTGAAGAACCTGTGGAGGTACTTGATCTAGGTTCTTCCTGATTATGATTCTGGGATAGGGGATTACATCATGAACCTATTACAAGGAGAGAATGGTGGATGGTTTGGTGAGAACAATCACTTGAGGAAAATTGGATCCTTTCCACAAATCCAAAGGATCAGATATTAATGAGATGAACCATTTTAGTAATTCCCTGTGAACTGTGAACTGTGAACTGTGAAGGATGAGTGATCTGTGGATAGTAGGATGCGTCATTCAAAGGGAAAAATCAAAACACTCTTCTAGCTGAATCCATAATGAGTTAGGGGACTGAGAAGATTCATAAGTAATACAGTTATGTGTGTGTGTTTGGGGGAGGGGGGGGGAGAAACTGCTATGGAAGTGATAGCATTTGACATTAGAGCCCATTTACTTTAAAAAGCATCAAAACAATAGTTGTATGAAATTTGACAATGAAACCATGCACCAACTGTTACACTGTTGATGAAGAATGCCTATGTAAGAAATTTATAGCTCATATAGCTTTGGTTCATGGTAGTGTGATTCCATGAAATTCTAATTTGGTTAAATATAGTACCGGGTGAAGGACAGATTATCAATGTAAGGGGCGCAAACTAGCCCTCATCCATAGTTTGCCATTTCATTCCCTTAACTACTTCATGTCTTCTTTTCCCACGCCTCAGTCACCAACAGATTAGAATGTGAATGCCGATCAAATGGAATGGATGGTGTTTCTTAAGTTCCTTCTGTGGAGTTGATCCTTTGCTCCTGGCAGAAAGGGGAAAACTGAAGCTGTTGTGGAGCTGCCAGAGATAGCTACAGAGTTAATGTGGAAAGGAACTGTTGAACCATCTGATCTTTTAAATAATATGACGTGTTAGAAACCTCGGGAAGGTGATATTAAGTTTTGGGAGGACTGATGGCATGGAGAACACCCCTCTGGTTCTATGCCTAAGGGTTATTCAGGGAACTCCTCGGAAAGGAGTCTTCGTTTAGCAACTGATGTGGGGCAGAGGTGAGCTTGATGGGTGTGGATCTCCAGACTCCTGTTACAAGTTAAAATGATTTAGAAGTGCATTCCTTGCTGGTCTTCTGTTATATTTGATGAGATTTTTTTTGGGGGTGAATTCTCATTGTGATATCTTACATTTGACGAGATTAGCTTCTCTAACCTTCTCTCACAATGTTACCAAGTCCAGTGGATATGGAAGGTTGATGCTTTTGTAGCACGACATGGAACTTGTTTTCTTAAGATCATTAATTTTGACAACTGATACCTTTATACAGCCTACTTACTTTGTAATAGTAAATTGGATTCAGTGATTGCAGAGCTTCAAAGAGTTCATGGATGGGTGCAACTTTAAGAAGTTCTTGTGTATCAAACTATTTTCTTTAAAACAGTGCATCATAATCTTGTGAAAGTTGTTTCAAGATACAAATTATCAGATAGTTTTGTTGGTGTATAAGTCTAAAGATTTTTTTTTTCTTTTTTTCCTTATCTGGTGCCACAATATGTAAGTTTGGAAGAGTTACTCTCAGTTGGAGTTCGAGGTATTGAATTTCTGCTTTAAAATTTCCAACAATGGAATAGAGCTTTGGAAGTGGCTGACCTTTGTTCTAGGCTGGAGAAATTTCAAACGATAAACTCTATATCCTAAACTTCTTATACAATTGTCTTTTTCTGTTATTCTGTTCACACTTCGATAATGGATCTATAACCTGCAGCTCTAAAGGTTACTTCTCTTGCGTCAATTGAAGACAATGATTGCATGACAAACAATGGTTTGTTGATTTCAGCAACACAATGGGCCCATTTTTCGGTGTTCATGAGCACTTCACCTGAACGAATGGATACTGGGTGACTTTTAACTGACATATATCTGAATTGGTGCTCTCTGTTACTTAACTCGCATCCTTCCTGGTAGCACCCAGTAGCAGATTGATCCATCTTGGAACTGGAAGAAAGTCATGGATGCTTGCCTACCGGGGGGAACTTTGGGCTGTTTTGCCTCACCTTTGTAGTTCATTATTACCTTTTTCCTAAATGTGCAAATTCATTCATTGTGGTTCCCCAACTTCCTGGATTCTATTCCTATACAATGTTTTGAGTTGTACTCTTGCCAAATTACAATTCTTTCTCCTTGTTATAACTTCCTAAACCTTGTGCTGAAGCCCAATGTTTCCTCTGCAGCTATCTGATGGCTTCAATGGCTTTGCAAGTGATTTGGAGCTTTGCACTTGCATGTTTGGATACATATGCGTTGGCAAGAAAGAAGGTCCTCCACAATCCTATTTTGGTCAGCCTCTTCGTAGTTGGAGATTGGGTTGGCCTCTATCAATCCTCTGATAACCCTTTATTCTTTTATCAAACCAACAGGTTGTTTTTCCATAAACTTGCTGTTTAATGATTTTGGATGACATGTTGCAGGTTACAGCAATATTGTCTCTTGCAGCAGCAGCATCCTCAGCAGGTGTAGTAGTTTTATACACAGGAGATTTTGGACTCTGGAAGGGAGAGGAATGCCTGAAATATCAGATATCAGTCTCTCTGGCCTTCTTCAGTTGGATAATGGTTGAAATATCATCTTTCATAATGTTTTGGATTTTGGCTGCAGGTTAAGCCATATTCTGTTTATATTGTTACAATTCCAGTGCGAATGTGGTTGGTTAAATGAAATTCATATTTTTCAAAAAGCATTTCAATCTTTTTTTTATAGAGCTTATTGCAGTGAGACCACCCTACCCCAAAGAAGAAGAGAGCATTGCAATAACTAAATTGTGTTATCTGACTATCCCCCTAGTTCAGCTAAGCAATAGAGTTAAAACGAAGAGATTTTGATCACTAGCAAGATTCTCTGAACAACTTTGCTTTCGATATGATGGTTAGAAATGATAGGATCATATCTATTTTGAAACTATAGATAAATCCCTTTTTTTTTTTTTTTTTTTTTTTTTGGTAGAATAGTACTTTGGTGATCTTGAAATGTAACTTATCTGATGTTCCATTCTGCCCAGTTGAAAAACTACCTGACAATAACGGTTGTCTTGATGATACATTTCTTTAATTTTCTCTCTTCATGCCCATATAATTGACATCTGTTCCTGCCATTCCCTGATTAAGAAGCAGGTGCATGGTTCCATTCTTACCTCTCAAAGGCATCTCTTACTGTTTTCAGAAACATGATTTCTTGAATCATGAAACATCAGAGATTTTCAAATACTACCTTATTGAACCTCCTGGAATCAGTGATCAACACCTCTGCATATTGATACATATCTAGTAACCGGAGGGAGTGGCTGAAGAAAGTCATTTTTCTGTTGTCTCTATTTGTTCCCGCGTAAAACATAAAATGAAAGAAAATGAAAATTTTCTTGTAAAATGGGATTCTTCATTTTTTTTTACCATATAATGTAAAGAAAAAGCATTGAAAAACAAGAAAAAAAATTTTCATGTAAAATATTATTTGCACAAATTTTTTTACAATGAAACAAACATAGCCATTAAACTGGGACTTCTCCTAGCTCTTCAAAGCTGGAGGTTGAATATGACTTGCTTGAGGTCATTAGTGTTATTCATTTTGCTCATCCACCTTATGAGTCAATTCCTTTGTTTGAAGATATTCATGTCTTGGTAGGATATTCATGTTTTGCTCATCCTCCTGCAGATTGTTTTAGCCAAAGCTGGGGTTAACTATACATCTACAGTTTTGACATCTTACCCAGAGTGGCTTCCTGACTCTATTGCAATTGATCCATCTGCTTCTCAATGAAATTACCTTTTACCCCAAAAAAATTTGTCTAGAAAGCCACCTGGTACCAGTGAATTCTCGTATGAAGCTGTCATCCCAAAGTTAGGAATTGAACAGCTACGAGTTCAATTAATAAGCCACGAAGAAAGCCTAGTGGCATAATCAGTTGCCAAAATTTTGGCTGAGTCCATGGCTTCAATGTTGTTCCAGTGTATATGTAAAGATCTCTCAGCCAGCCATTGTGGGATTCTTTCCTATACTCTCTTACATTACTCTCTCTCTCTCTCTCCCCTTCCTTGACCTTTGGGGTTCCCGGGTCCCTATTGACGATACTGATTCCTGTGCACTGACTGGTGTGGTTTAATAAATTCCCCAAGCCGGCAGCTTACAAAAGTTGGTGGATGGAATGGAACCCACATCTATTGTGTTGCTTCATTCTTGGGTCAATTTGGTTGTGCTATAGAAAGGGAGGAGTTGGGATTTAAGAATTTTAAATACTTGGCATAAATATCCCTTGACGCCCTTTCCCAAAAAAAAAATATACATATATCCCTTAACGCCAATGGACAGGCTTTATGAAATGCAGAAAGGGGCTGTTGGCAGAACGAAATGGTAGGCAAGGCAAGTTGGGATACGCGTTCAAATCGTCTCCTGCGGTCCTGCTGTCTGTCAAGGATCGAATTTTAACCGATTTACCCCCCAATGTATTAATGGATGACTAGACTGATCCCAAACTCTTGGATCAACGGCAAGACAAGTATGTTGGGATACTTGCCCTGTTGGCTGTTCCTGTCTGATTTTGATTTGATAACATCCCTGCATTTGTAACTGTTCAAATATTAATTCCCAATTTGCATATCCATTATTTATCTTCTTTTATGTTTTTTTGTTATTCCAGGCGAAAGATTGATTTTGTTTCATTTGCATAGAACAACTTGCAAATGGAATCTAGCTCTGGAACAAGCACAAAAACGAATATTTTTCTAATAAAAGAGGAAAAAAATCCTCTGCACCCTCTCTCTCTCTCTCTCTCTCTCTCTGAGATTTGAAGCATATTTAAAGCTGCTTTAATTTAAAAAAAATAATCATACCTCAATCTGCAGTAGTACAACCTCAAGATTCTGATTCCCAGAACCCATTCTCATTCTCGTCCAACCTCGAATAATGTGCCCCCATCCTCATACTCATCCAACGTCGAATCGACAAATCAGCTAAGACCAATTCATGTGGAGTTGTCGCAGTATGCAAACATGCCCCTTAACATAGTATACCATGATGCAAGGGTAAAAAAATCCCCCCAACGCCCACCCTGTTTTACCCGAGGCTCCAGTTGTTTTATCGTACAATATTTCTTTCCAAGAAATAAAATATAATGATCTCTAGAAGGGTGGAAAAAAAACTTCAATCTTTTTTTTTTTTTTTTTAGGTGAATAAAAAATTTCATCTTTCTTTTACCTATTGAAAACAAATATTGAAAATTATTTTACATCAAAACAAACAGACCAAAAGGTCAAAAAGACAGAATATTAACGGCTTTAGTACCACAAGTCCATTATAGTAGTTGAATGATGATTTCATGGATTGGCAGAAATCTTCAAGATAAAAGATGAGTTACGCATTTCTAATGGAGATATCTTATCCATTTTGACATGACTCACAAGCATATTCATTCACAAATATCATTTTCTTACTTAAATTAGAACTATCAGAGAACAATATTTTCACTTTTCATAAAAGGAATTGTATGCTTATGGAAGCACATTCTCAATCGATGTTGATTCTGTCATAGGCCTCAGTACAAATGGACAGAAGCACATATGCGATTCTTCCACTAAATGCAGATGACACAAAAAGGTCCAACCACTTTGTAGTAATGATGCTGCCTAAGAACTCCTGGTTTAACGAAGATAGATTCAGTGCACATTTGCGTAGGTCCTGCAGGATAAGATGTAAGAAAGGCTGTTAAGTTCAAAGAGAATTTGCTTATTTGAGATCTTCCACAAAACTGGTAAGAAATCAGTATCAGCTGTGAAGCTCCTGATAAAATGTGGGGGTGCTTTTTGTGATAAAGTTACCACCAAATAGTAAAGTGCCATGATCACAATGGCCACAGAAGCCCTGAAGTTTCTCATTTTCATCTTGGCATACAAATATGAAACAAGGTGCTCATTACAGAACAGAATGATGTAACCCTAAACCTTCTTTCCAATGGCCAACCCAACTACAACCCACTCTTGCTGCAATACAAGAAGATGGCATATTAAGGACAGCATTCATATCACAGTTAGTCTGACTGACTGTAGTGGGTTGATTATTCGATTAGTTGAAAGCTTTCTAGCTTGCTATGGGTTTGGCATTTGCAAAATAGATTTTGATGTGATTCACAATACTTTCACGAGATTATTAGGATAGAAGAAAATATTTTAGTGACAGAGAAATAAGAATGATGGATAGTAAAGAATAAATATTCCACTATCCACGAGGAAAAGAATGTGGGCTTTACTTGTTAATGCATCCTTCATCAACGCCCTCAAAATGGTTAGCTATTCTGTTACCCCAACTGCACAAGTGGATATACGAATTTAAATGATTCTTCCATCAAATGGTGAATGTTACAAAGATTATCACATTCTATGATGTCATCTGGTCTTGAACAATTCGATTAAATGAAACCCATGGCAAAGCTACCAACTGCACCCCACCCCACACCCCTTCTTATCCCACAACAACAAAAAAGAAGAAAAAGATGTGGCCATCCTTTTTGAGATGCTGCACCCCAGAAACACCACAGAGACTCATCTCATTTTTAATTTAACATAAAGCCTTATCATAATAACAGACTGTCATTTGGTATGATGGTAAAAGACTGGGGCTGCCAGCATGAAAATAGTAATACGACTTTCATTCTACAACATGCCTATATCTTGGTTCAGGCAGTACACTGTAACTTGCATTCTAAAATAACAAAGCAAAAACATTTCATGAGAAGAGTTAATAGTAATCCAACTGGTTAAAGTAACAGATCTTATGTCATCTTTGCTTCCATTTTCAATGATTACAACTTTGGAACACTAGTTTTAAGAATATCTGAATAAAAAAATATGAGAATATCTCTCTCTTATTCCTTTTATTCCATATACATGCTAGCAAGTCACCAGTTCCTAGGAAGGAATTTAATCAACATGAACATTATATTAACAACATGCATGAAGAATCGCATATACCGACTTTGATCATCTATATCTATATGCATATTTTGCCCTACTAACAACTCATGTAGAGGGAACAGGGAAGACCAAAAGTTGGTAAGCCAAAATTTCAAGCCATGGCAGTTGAGTCATGTAAGTTTGGGATAGTTTACAGAAGGTTCAAACCGCATCTCTTCATGGTTCTAGCTCAGGTTGGCTATACATTTCTCTATTTCCTAACAGAAGCTTCCTTCAATCGTGGAATGAATCCTCATGTCCACATAACTTATCGCCATATCGTAGCTGGTGTAGTGATGTTGCCTTTTGCCTATTTCCTTGAAAGGTACAACTTAAATCTACATATGTGGAGTCCAGTTTCTGCTTAACTTATACTTGTGCAATTGTAAAGTCAATGGATCAGACAGAGGAAAAGGGACTCAACAATAACAAAATGATGCAAGTATAATATGCGTACAATTAATTGTTCAGTATGTTTTTCAATTTCAATGTCTTCATCCATTCAACCCCCATCACCCAAATGGATTTCAACATACTAACTGAGTGTATGAATTGACCGAATTTTTCCCTTCTACAGTTGAGTCGAACTTATGGGAATGTACTGACATAGTTATTACCAAAATGATCCAGGAAAGGGTCCACTACTGCAATTGTATGATCAGAAGTTCAATACAATATATAGAACATCTATTAATCACTAGCAGCCTTATACACCTTTTGGCTGTTTTATCAAATAATAATTTATCCAAGAAAGGATAGAGATAAAGATAGAAACCACCAAGGAGCGGCAGATGCCAATGAATCTCTCAGGACTACTAGTATAACACACACAGAGAGATTAGAATAGCAATCTAAAGAAGGAAGAGCAAACCTATATCACATTCTCAGATAAAGATAAGAGTTGATTTTTCTTCTCTCTTTTTTGTCTGATTTCTTTTGTGAACAAAATTATTCAAGAGTACTGCTTTTCATAACTATTGATGCTTTTTTTTTTTCTTTCTGCAGAAAACTAAGACCAAAGCTGACATTACCAATGTTTATAGAGATATTTGTGCTCTCTCTCCTTGGGTGAGAACAACTGATAAATGAAAATCACTACTTGGATTTTGAGTTACACTTGATTAATGGAGAGGAATAACTTGCTTTTCCCCACTTTTGCTTACAATTGCAGGGTTGGCTTAACTCTAAACATGTATTTTGCAAGTTTGAGATACACATCACCAACATTCCTTTCTTCTATGGTCAACACCATTGCTTCCTTGACTTTTATAGCGGCTGTTGTACTCAGGTGAGACCTATTTGACTAGGAAAAAAGCTAGACATTCACAGCATTTGGTATCACTTCCCTAGAATGATTCTGATAAGTTTTGATTCTCTGGAGCAATTCCAACCAGAATTTCATTACATTTTCTAAAGTGATTCTTTGAATTTTCACCCTTCTCAAGCAGTATTTTGAAAATATTTTTTGCTTCTTTATCCTAATTATCACTTCCTCATTTCTGTGGTTATCACCAACAGCAACTACATTGTTCACTGTAAAATTGATTGGTTTCCTCTCTCCAGTAAGTTTTGAATCTCAGTGGCAAAGGTATATTGTGAATCTCCTAACAAGTACTTGACTGAATGTATTTGACTTAGGTTAGAGGCCATTGATGTTACAAGCCCTCGTGGGATGGCAAAAATTCTTGGAACCTTAGTCTCCTTAACAGGAGTTATGACCATGACATTGTACAAAGGGCCTATCTTGAGAAAACTCTGGGGTGCTGTAGTCCACATCGAAGGAAATAAAATTCATGAGAACTGGCTGAAGGGTACAATTCTTACAGCAGCAAGCTGTGTAACATGGTCTATCTGGTACATCATGCAGGTATTTAACTCTTGAATCTATAATATTGACTCCGGAATATTATTCACATAGTTGGCTATTTGAAGACTTGAAGTATCATCTTTTGTACAGATTACAAGATTTCCAGTTTTGAAACATAGATAAAAGAAACTCAATTTTCCAGCCACAACAAACACCATTCAATGTGGACAACCAGAATAATGCACATACAGAAAGTAAATAAAATTTGTACAACTTTGATTAAAAAAAAGGCTTGTGAATTTGCTTCCCCCTCCCCCTGGGGTTTATGTGCTTTGGCTTTTCTTCACATGTGTTATAGCACTTAACAAATCTCTGAAATGCTCAGTTTTAATAAGAACTCACTAAATACATATATTCTGTAATACTAAATAAATACCTTCAGAATTAGATAAACAGTCAAGAATAGCTAATTTTTTTTTAAAAGAATTACTTATACTAGCATATGCATTTACAACTCAACTGTTTGTCCCCCCCCTCCCTCTCTTTCTTTCTTTTTTTTTTTTTTTGGGTGGGGGGTGGGGTCATGAACAGATATTGTTTGAATTGTAGGCATTCACATTGAAGAAATACCCAGCACAGCTTTCACTGACTACATGGATGAGCTTCATAGGGGCAGCACAATCAGCTGTCTTCACAGCATGCATAGAACATAAACGGACAGCATGGATCATTGGATTTGACATCAACTTATGGTGCATAATATATGCTGTAAGTAGTGATTTTAGACATTTAAAATTTAATAATCAAAAGTTCAACTTCTTCTCGAGAAAAATACTAAATTGTGCACGGAAAATTGCAGGGAGTGGTGTGCTCTGGATTGATAATATTCATTCAACTCTGGTGCACAGAAGAAAAAGGACCAGTTTTTGTAACCATGTTTAATCCACTTTCAACAGTATTAGTGGCACTTCTAGCATACTTTGTCCTTGGTGAAGAACTTTATTTAGGCAGGTAAATCAATATTTATGTTGTTCTTCCATCTATATTTTCAAACACATACATCACATTATATTGGCATGCTCATATTGATTTGGCATGCTTGCACATCAAGCATACAAAGCCAAACACATCACAAACAGACATAGAGAATTTTAGGCTTACAAGTTTTCCTTGGTCTTGTGTTAGTATCGTTGGGGCAGCTATTGCTATCATAGGTCTCTACTTGCTGCTGTGGGGCAAAGAAAGGGATCAAGAAGTTCAGATCAAATCTCAAGAGCCATTACATCTGACTTATGAAGAGCAAAAAGAATCCAAGCTTCATGTCATCATATCAGAGGAGAAGGCACTTCAGATGGACCCCTAGATATCTAAGACCACATCAGATAAATGAACAGAAAGGAATCACAGTGATGCATATCATGCATAACATAAATATCAATTTAATGATACAACCAAAAAAAAAAAAAAATGAAAACGAAGTTAGGTCATTTCCTAATTATTCTAGTTTTCTCCACGATATTCTGTGAACATGTTGGCAGAGAATCAATTTAATTGGATGAGTTAAATGAAATACAAGTTCTATGGTGTCAACTGCTGAAATTGTTCAAATACTTGGAAGTTAATAAATTCCAATCCATGATGCTGTAATGCTTATAGGGTATATGAAGCCACATAATAGGATTCAGCCAAGGTTTTTATTAACGTTGTCTAGTACAAAGCTAGGGAACAGTAATGATAACCCCAGAACACCCATTTTACTCAATGCACCAAATTACGTTATCTGCAATATTAATGGTTGATGATCTTTTCTGTATGGTCGTTTCATATCATGGACCAAAAGAGAGGAAAACTCTCAGAATTAAGAATCCAACAGAACGCGGCCATTTGTGGATAAAACCTGAAACATATTTTGAACTAGGAATTTTTTTTCTTCTTTCGAATTAACAATCTTATGACAACAACATTGCTAGCGAATCCAATGATCCCTCAATAGTTCATATTCAGAATGTAAGATCATTAGCAAAGAAATCGCTATAAGTTCCTACCATAATTAAAACAGGAAGATTGATAACTAGAATCCTAAAAAAGATAGTGGTCTTTCGAGAAGCATCTCTTAGAAACACACCTCCTCGAGGCTACACCCCATCAGGAAGAGTCCTCTTAGAAGTACTGATGTAGAGAACGTTGTTTCCTCTAATGAAAGCATCTCCATACTTGTTTTTCAGCTGGCCATTGACGTATTCTTCGGTTTGCTCCATTGCTATGTTCATGTATCCATCAAGGCAAGCTAGGATACCTCTGTAATCGACACCGGAATTGAGCTTAACGACTACAGGTCTCCCGCGAATCGATTTAAGAAAATCTGCAGGGGTTTTCGTCGAGGTCATCGACCCCTTTTCTCCACTCGCTATTCCGCTCATCTTTTTAAGCTTACTCTCTCCAACACTTACCTTCAACTAATCGGGTTCAGAGCTCAGTTCTCCAGCGATCTGTAGTGTTTCTCAGTAGAACTATCACTTCGAATTTCGTAGAGACTAGTTAGGGTTTAAGAGGGAAAGGAAACAGCGAAAAATAAAGAATATATATACAAAATTACAGCATAAATAAAATTGAGTAAATTACACCAAAGGTAGCTGACGTTTTAAAAATTATACTAGAGGTATCTCACGTTTCAAAAATCATACTAGAAGTACCTGACGTTTTCAAAAATTATACCAAAAGTACCTAACGTTTTAAAAATATTACACTTAGGGTACCTTCTATTTTTGTACTTCCAAATTTACCTTTATTTAGCATAACTTTCTAGATCCCCTTTGATTCACTCTGTCACCATCACGTTGTCACAACAACTCACCACTTGAATTCCCATGTGCTCACCGTTGTCTCAATTGTCCATCCCCTCTCCTGCCATGTCTTCTCCCGTGACCCTTCTTCACCTGCGGTTGCTCATCTCCAAGTCATAGATCTCGACTATAGTACAAACCTTCAGTGAAAATTTCACACTCCAACTTACTGCTTTTCCGTTGGGTGTACCAATGATCAAGCACCAAATAAAGGTAGTTCAACAAGAAACGATCAATCCTAGAAAGTTTGATGTAGTTCTAATGGTTAACTTAGAGGATGTCAATGTTATATGAGGGTAATGTTGGAAATATGAGAAGAGGTACCTCTGATATGATTTTTGAAACGTAAGGTACCTCTGCTATGATTTCTCAAAACGTCGGATACCTCTGGTGTAAATTATCCAATAAATTTTGAGAGAATGAATCTATCCAGTTGTATTTTCTTGCATTCTTTCACATGTGTTAGGTAAATGACCATCCAATCCCTAATCATTTCAAGAGTCATGTGAGGGGTATAGTTGTATAGAGGACATAATTGGACAACGTTCCCTTACCCATAATTTTTTAACCTTATTAGTTTTATTATAAAATTTTCCGTGCAAATCATATTTTATATAAAATGGTTGTCCATGAATAATTTTCCTATTTTTCAATGCCTAAGCATTTTTTGTTATAACAAAAGGTGAAAAAAAAAAATCCTGTTTTATAAGAAAATTTTCTTTTTCCACCGTTTAACATAGAAACAAATAAAACCTTCATAAATTTCATTCGTTTCTATTTCTATATACAGTCGAGAAAGAAAATTTTATTGTAAAATAAGATTGTCATTGATTGTTTTGACATTAGATGTAAAGAAATGCATTGAAAAACAAATTTTTTTCCGATTATAGTAGGAAAAGTTTACATGGAGAAAAACTTTAAGCTTATCTGTTAAACTGTAAAATTTCCCATACAATTCATATTTTATATGACAATGTCTCTCCATGTAATTTTATTTTTCAATGTTTTTTTAACATTTTATGTTAAAACAAAAGTAAAATTACAAGTAGTATCCCCTGAAGTATGGAGTAATTTCACTTATCATCCATTAGCTTCTCATAATTATATCCACTCCATTTAATTGACAATGGAAACCCAAGAAATTAAAAGACAATTTTACCCTTTATGATTTTAAAGCTAAGAAAAAAGAAAAGGTTAGATGATAATTTTAACCTTCTACTGAAATAAAAAAATCTCCATCGTTTTCGCTCCCAAACCCTTGTTTCACCCTCCAATGAATCAAAGCCTGTGCTGCGATTTTGGACTACCCCAATATCTCCTCCGGCAAGGTTTGTTCCCTCATTATGGTTACATATCGAACGAGTAACTTCTTTTCCCATCCGTGAATGAAACAATGCCCATCCAAGAGAGGGTTTTGGGTACTGATTAATCTTGGCCTTAAATCATCATTTAATGGAATTAATTAATTGAGTGAATCTTTTTGTTATTGAAATTAGAGATGATATGTGAAATTATCAGAAACTAATAGATGGTAGGTCTAATTTAATCTATAATCCAGGAATAGTATGTGTAATTTGAAAGATCCTATTTTAGAAGAAAATTTTCTTTTCCCAAGGTTTTACATGGAATCAAATAAAGTTTTCATGTAAAATATCATTTGTACGAAAAATTTACATCAAATCAAACGAGCCCAGTATAAAAGAATAGGATTTGAAGAACATGGGCAAACAAATTTTTTCATCAATACATGCATGCATGGCTGCAGCACTTGCTTGACAAGGAAAACATGGCCAATTGATAAATAGGTTGTGCTCTTTTGTCCCAAAAGAAACTGAGAGTTCTGAAAGACAAAGACATTTTGATTTTAGAAAGGTAAAATACACAAAATTGAGTGCCACTCCAGAGGAGGATCATATATCCGATGCTAATTGTAGGTAACAGTTTATGATTTGAAGATCATCTTTGCACCTAATGGCAAAAAGTTTCATGTTTTGTCCATCTTATCAGTTCCCTTTCCACTGCTAAAGATTCCAAAGTAGATGTGCATGGGTTTTTTGGGCCTTGGCCAGTGCACATTCTTCAAAGTGCCAGATGCTTCTATCATTGAGTCATGGCTACAGATTTATAAATGGATACAAAAATCTAACAACCTTCCCTAACACTTTTTTTTCAACACAAAACTCGTCTACAATGAAATGGAGGAGACAAGGAGGATCACTACTACATATGAACTCAGAAGGTAAGAATCCCAAGAAAGCCAGAACTAATGATCTGTCTGCTTCCTTTATAATCCTATCACAGGGGAATTGTTACAAGAACTAAAGACAACGCAAGACATTACTTTCCATTACAATTCAGGCAATCAGATAAATTGACAATGTTTTTGAAGAATAAATAACAGTGGCTGCCAGTTCCACCAAAAATACTTGCCTAATCAGTCTAAAAATCAGACATATTAGCATGCCAGAAGTATTTACACGTGGGAGGAGAGCTACTGTTTCTGACATTTGCATAACCAACTGGGAATGATTTAAGCTATGATGCTCTTTGTGATTATTAGGCAACAGGAGGCCTGAGCACATGATCATGGGATGTGTCAAGGGCAGCTGGGGGTATCCATTGCCACATTGGGAACCCTCCATAACTGGGGAAGGCCATCATCTTGTTTGCTCCGGCATGGTATGCCACTGGGGGTGGTGGCATAAAACCGGCAGGCGAAAGAGTAAGGGCTTTCACTTGTTGCTCCATCTTTTCTTTATCTGCCTTAAGTAGAAGCTTCTCTTCACGAAGTTCATTCTTTTCTGCCTGCAATTCGATAGGGGTAAAAAGCTGAATAATTTTAGTCAAATGCCTAGATTTAATGTCAGCATGATGCAGATTAATTCACAAGCTCAAGGCCAAAATGCCATCACCAAGAAATAAGGAAAACTAAACCTGGCTTATCATAAAATGCATAAAAGGATCAAGATTTCATTGGCTGGGCATTCATAGTTACCAACATAAAACTATAATGAAACAATGACAAGCAAAAAAAAAAAAAAAAATTATACATCACAATCAAAAGGTTTAGAACATAAATACATTAATTACACCCCAACCTCTAGGAACATAAATACATTACTTGACTCAAACAGGGTTTGGAAATTAAGTTAAGCATAACATGGCTGTTCAAACTGGTGCAGAATCATCATATCTATTGGTTTAGGCATGGGCTTGCTCAACATCTCACACAAACCAAATTGAAAAGGCCATATAGCACGTACAATTTTTTTAAACAATGGTGGCTTCAGTCCTGTGTTTTGACCAAGATGATACAAGTTCAAGCATGCAAAATTGAAACATGACTTCTTTTTATTTTGGTGGTGGGGGAAGGGTAGCAAAGGAATCTTTACACCTCTAACATTCCAGAAAGATCCAGCACAGCCATCTCATCCAAACCTCAAAGAGAAAAATATAATGGAATCTCCTCTCCATTTCTGTAGTTAAATCCTCTTCTTTTTTTTACCATTTATGAATGCTGGTGTCTTTTTTTTTTTGGATAGATAGGCTCCAAGGAGAGTTGAACTCATGACCTCTTTGAGGTGTTGGCCTTTACCAACTGAGCTATCCCCTTGTGGTCTTATGAATGCCAGTGCCATTCCTACTAACATCACATTGTAGCATTCTTTGAATCAGTATCACATTTCACAAGGGGAAACACCTGATTTGGGCATGGACCCTTATCATTGTCAGCCAACATCAATCCTCAGAGAATGTAACCTTCATCTTCTTCCATATGAACCCTTATCATTGTCAGCCAACATCATTCCCACAAAATGTAACCTTCATCTTCTTCTACTTTTTTCACCCATTGGGCTCTGCAGCAGTTTTACTTTATCCCTTGTTTCTCTGTTTTCTTTTCACCCAAGATCAACTACCAACTCATTTGAATAAGAAAGCATAGTTGTCAAGGTGTTGCTTAGGCGCCGCCTAGGTGCCCAGACACCCTTGTGACACCTTGAAAAATCGGGCGCCTTGGTCGCCTAGGCGGGCTCCTTGATTGCCTAGGCGCCTAGTCAGGCCTCCAACGCCTTGGTTTGCCTTGGCGTATTGACAACTATGTAAGAAATGATCTATTCTCTTCTACAATGTAATAATTCTTTTAGTTTTTGGATGAGGGAAGTTTTCTTTACAAAAATAAGTGTCATTTTCCAGTGCATATAGCGATTCTAATAACAAAGCAGTACAAAGATACAAATGCTGACCTTTAAATTTTTAATGTCCTCCTGAAGTTTTTCATTTGCCTCTTTAAGCTCTCGAGCTTCAGCTTTCAGCTGATTCAAAACACGAATGGCATCGTTGAGTAGGGAAGATTTGTCAGTTTTAGGAGGTTTGCCAGGATCCAAAATAGAACTCAATTCTAAAAACCTGCACGGAAGACAGGACAAATATCATGAAGAAACTTTCAAATCACCCAGATAAATACAGGGAAATGATGTAAGCATTCATAAAACTGATAAGATTGCTCAAGTAACCCTAATCCCTCATAGGAAAATTGGATGCATGCTGACAGTTGCTGCATGGTGAGTGTTTCTTCAATTTAATTTGATATATCAAGGAAGATAACAGGAGGAGTGATGTCTGCTACCTTAAAAAAGAGTGGAAAATAATTTTGAAAATAATTTTACACACACTTTAACATGTAGACTATGGTCCTTTCAAGCTGCAAAAGAATCAATATCACATATTACTTGACCATTAACAAACATGCACTATCTTTTACATGTCATTGCCCAAAATGATGAATACATAAATGAGAACAGATAGAATCCAAACAAAGAGCAGGGAAAAGGAAAAGATGCATGCCTGTCATTCATTCTGTCCCTCCGCATCTTCTCACGGCAAGCTTTAGATCCTGGCTCATTGCAAGATTCATTTCGGCCCCTACAAATTATTACCATTCATATGACGTGAATTTAAAAGGCCAATACAAGAGAAGAAATCACCTCTACCGCAATGAAATAGAAACAAGTCCTAAAAATAACTAAACCATCAACAGAACGGACCAACAGTACAAAGCCTGACCCCTCCGCTCCAGTGGTTAGGGGCTAACGACTTGAATCAATAGACAATTGATTATAGGATTGCCAAAACAGAGACCATCTTAGATTTGTGTATTAATCCATTCTTTCAACTGAATCCAATTTCACCATCCTTGGCAGGGTTTGTGGTTCCTACCTATTGAATAAATTATTTTTGTAGCAACACAAAGTTTGTTAAGAGGTGTTGTAATGAAAGACCATATAATATGAGGCTTAACATAAGAGCCATAGAATAATCTCCATGGTTATAACAATACTAAAGTAGCTGTACTCAACTTCTATTTGCTGATTTCACCATTTATCAGAGTTTTGACCAAAATATCTAAGACAACTGCACTTTAGAGTGGCGCAACAAGAGCTGCAGGATGACATTTGGCACCCACTTACCAAATATTCATAACAGTGCTTTGACATAAGGTTTGACTCGCTCATTAATAACCTCTGAAAAAATAAATTGAGAAAACTACACTACAGCCAAAACAAAATTTGAATAAGTGGAGTCATGCAAACTAAATGAGGTCTTTCATAATAGTAAATTAGAAAGAAATATATCATTGTCATAATATACTATAATTTGTGAAGAATATACAAAATTATCCAACAAAAAATAAAGTTCATGAAAGACATTCTTCTGAAACAAACTCAGGTAACATATACAAGCTATTTTGAGTAACGTTAATACCTTTTCCGTGTGCATCCTTTTTCTTGGGCCACCGTGCCAGCAGGTGACACATCAAAGTCCAGGCAACAACTGCAAAAGAGAAGATCAAACACATGTAAGCAGTGTAAGCAGGGATTTGCAGACTTCTCCTGAATCATTTCACCAGTATTAAATAAAAACCAGACACTATATTTTACAACCTTCCATCGATTTGAAAACAATCTTTGAGCATAGGATTTTAAACCAGACAAATCCAGCTGCCTAAGGTCAACTATTTCTTCTTCTGGTAGAAAAAATAATTTCTCTCAATTTCCCACCCTTATAAAGTTCCAACCAACACCCCCCCCCCCAATCTTTTGTATAAACAAGAGCAGAAGTTCACAAATTTTTCAATAGGTTAAAGTCCACAATTTATATCATAAAAAATATGTCGATCAGAATAAGATAAGACCTAAAATGAAAACGTCACAAAGTAAAATTAAGAAACACCATGAAATATAAATATATCTTCAACTTTGTCAAAATCATTGTCTCTGAGGATGATATTCTAAACCTGAAATTTTCTAAAATCCAATCCGAAATATCCAAACAAAATCCAAAAGAAAACCACTGTAGTTTACAAAACACAAGAAATCAAATCGACGAGTGGACGAAGTACTTTTCCAAAAAAAAGAAAAGAAGAGTCGGGGATGAGGAAGATATACCTCTGATTGCTCCAAATAAATTCGGTGGATGGAGCTTCCTCAATTATACTGTAATCCAGGATGTTCCAATTACCATCCTGAAACGAATCCATTCTTTCCAGCAAAAAAGAAGAGAGAAATTATAATCTACAGGGAGGATTTCAGAGAAACCCTAAAATTAAAATTGTTAATTAAGAAAAAAAAAACCCTAATCCCTCAAACACCACTTCTTTGATGTACTATGAGGTGATTTGAAGGAAAGAAAGAACAGAGAATTAAAGGAAAGATCAGAAGTGATTTGGTTAAGGCTTTTGCAACTTGCAAGACGAGTTGCAGTTGCTTCTGTTTCTTTGTTCACACACGCAAGAGTAAAGGACAAACCTATCCTCATCGTTTTCTCAGTAAAAAACTTTAAGAAGATACGTATACGAGGGCATTTAGGGTAAAAAAATACGACGGAAGAAAGGCAGGAATATAAATAAGAGGGTAGAATAAGACAAAAGACACGTTCCGAATGTGAATAATATATGTAAAAAAATGGGAAAGTTAAAAGAGGGGTTAAGATAGATTCTAATCTAACGTCTGAGAAAACAATGGATCATTGATTGATGGGTCCCACAAGAGGGAATCTAGGCAATTATCACTTAGATCTCACATTCATTTTGGTGGTCCCAAAAACGGACCTGAGTTCGGTCGGTCAATTTACAGAACACGCGGTGATTCGACTCTGAGTTACCAGGATTCTTTGTAGGACCGGCCCTTGGTAGTGAAATTTTGACCGCTCGTCATGCATTGGAATACATATCGGTGCAGTATGAGTGGTCAGAATTTTCACAACAAATTTTTTTTTAATTTAATTGAGGACCGTGCATAGCCTCCCAAGTTCTTAAGAAATTTAATAATTTTTTATAAGTTTCATAGATTGATATTCCCTTTATTTTTTTTTTATATGTTCTAAAAGTCTAATAAATATTTGAACACGTATTTGCCTGTTAAATTTTTCTTTCTATCCATGTTAAAGTTGAAAAGAGAAAATTTTAATGTAAAATAGATTTTGTTTCAACACAAATTATAGAAAAATAGAAAAAATTGCATGGAAGGAAAATTCTATAAAAATAATATTATTTGTAAGAAAAAATTAATAACAGAATAAACAAGGTCTTTACGGAAAAATATTTTAATGTGAGATGTTATTTCATGCCCTCTCTCACATCCTTGGCATGTGGACCTCCTCTTAGCGAAATAATCTACTGCATCCTGATTGGTAATATTATGGAAAACCCTCTTTACTCGAGGTTGTCTATGGAGGCATTGAACAGTTAGAGATTGAAATAAATAATAAGAATTTAGTTTTTTATTTTTTATTTTTTTGGAGGTAAGGAATAAGGATTTAATCAAGTTTATCATGCAATTAAAATTATATTTTCATTTATGTATTTTTGTGTGTATGCCTAAAGAGCATAATAGCATTGTTGACTCCCTAACAAGGAGAGCCTTGTCTTTGACATGTATGACAGATTGGCCCTATCCGATCCATGGATTCAAGAACAATGTATTTCTTCATCCATGAGTACATCTTCCTGAATAAGTTCATTATATTAAAAAAAAAAAAAAAGTGTTTGCCAAGCGATTAAATTAAATATTAAAACAATTTAAGATTATATAGAGGATGTATTGATTGTGAGAGAACATATCATATTATATAGGAAGGTATCAGATTGAACTTGAATAAGAGATTTGTTATGTAGGCAAACTAAAACAATCCCTAACAATCCCTAAACATCAAGATACTAGAATAGTACATGGTTATTCCTCACTGTGCAATTAAGTCTGCCACCCACCAAACAGTGGAGTAGTAGTATATAACAACTTACCCACATAATTCTCATCTCCAACAACTCTTCCTAGGCATAGTTCTGTTGATAATGAATGAAAATGAATGAATTTGCATATTTAATAGGACAAAGAACATTCATTTACATCAGTATGACATGCATCCGTACAGGGAAGCACAATGATTTCTGGTGAAAACTGCATCTGATATAAGCTGAAGCTGTAGTTTCAACCACCTGAAATATGGTAGTCTTTTGATTCTAGGTTATCATGATCAAATTGATAATTCTTCAGTTCTTCAGTTATTCAGTTCTTCAGTATGACAACGAAATTGAAATTTGGGTGAAAATTAAACCCTGAAAACAAATTTATTAGGTTCAAATGATAAAACGGATCACTTTATATTACTATTTGATTATAGAAGGGTTTTGTAAGAGAAGAAACCCCTTATTCATTGAGCAATTTCAATGAGGATAAATAACATTTAAATGACATGGGCTTCGTTTTTTAGTTTGTCAATTAGTTCATCCACAGAGGAAACAATAACCCCAGCTTTCCTCTTTGGGGGTTCAGTGACTTCAACAATCTCCATATCAGACTTGATTTCCACCTTCAGTTCTGCAGGAGTAACCTTCTTTATAACCTTTGATTTTGCTTTCATTATGTTGGGAAGTGTTGCATATCTTGGCTGGTTCAGTCTCAAATCCGTGCTGCATCAACCCGGCAAAAAATAAGAGTAAGTACTCCATACCCCATACAAACACAAGTGCAAACATTAAACATCTCCCACAAGTTTTGGCAAGGTTAATAAAATAAAATTGAACTAAAACATGTAAATTCCAGGGCTCCTTATCCAACAATGATTAATAAATAGGTTGCAAGTACAAGGAAAGCCGCGCCCCCCCCCCCCAAAAAAAAAAGAAAAGAAAAAAAGAAAAGAAAAAGAAAGGTAGGTGGCGTCTAAAAGGCCTAATAACGGTGGCTGTTCATTTAGTTGCACTGACATAAGACTTAGTGACTTACCATGGTAATAACATCAATAAAGAAAAAAAATCAGAAACAAGAAGCTCCAGAAGACAAACAGCAACAATGATGAATTGAAGTAATATAAGCTAAAAGTCAAACGAGAGAATTTTAAATTACCATCATCATTGTGTTACCTATCAACAAAAGAACTAACAACATCATATGAATAATGAAATCGAAAATCACTACATGACTAAAATCAAGTCACATGTCACACATTAATAGACAATCCCTTCCCTGGTTCTCAAAGGCGACCAAATGGCCTAAACTCAAACTTTTAACCAAAAAGCCAATCAAGGAATGAAGTCAAGATCCTCCTTTTCAAGAGCAAACATCTTCTTTCGTTATATTCCACAAGTTTTTTCCCAAGACGTTATCATTCACTTCTTTTATAGACACCCAATTCTTAAGTGGCAGCCATAAACTGTGTCTCACAATTTGTTCTACTTTAGTCTCTGCTTCTGTCACTCCCAATTCTACTACCCTTTGTGGCACACGGCAATGCAGGGATCATGTTTCTGATAGAATACTATTCATCGCAGCACCAGTAGGGGGAGGCTGTGATCAGATCAGGGACTTAGATTGGATCTAGCTACATTTGAATTTGATTCAATGATGTATCCATGTGATTCCGATTTGAATCATGATCAATTTGATCTATTGTTATCCAGTTTGCACTCATATTCGCATGAGTCCATCCTTAAATGAATTACATTGTGTCCCTAAGTGAGTTTTGAACCTATAACCCTCATATTGCGAACAAGACACACAAACCATACGAGATAATGATTAATCACGGAACATTATACATTCATGAACAAGAAAGATGTTTAAATAAAGCCATAAAGGATTAACCAGTATAACAGCCCGAGTGTCAGTGATTGATATGGTACAAAAGCATATCAAACATAGCACAATTTTCCTCTTTTTTTGGGGAGGGGGAGGGGCTTAGTAGAATTATAAATATAAAGAAACGCCTTCAAATAAAACTACATCAAACACTTAACAATATGTCCCCCAAATAACTCACTAGTAATTATTTCCTTTCTTTAATCAGTTTAACAGAACGAATTATTTAATACTGAAATCCAGAACTATGCAAAACAGTCCCTTGTGTTGACAAACAAATTAAAAGAAACAACAGGGTTGATAGGGGCACCACATTGTTGCAAAGAAGCATAGGATGGAAAGAACAGTTTGGAAGGAAAAATTCAATTCAGAAAACGTTGGGGGAAACAACCTTGAAGCAATTAAGAGTAGGAAATTTCACTAGGAAAAGGAAATTTTCTAGGAACGAAATATGAAATGCTTGGGGAAGTGAAGCAAAAAGTCAATAAAGGATAATGGGATTGAGCAGGACATGCAAGTGATGCTGTTTCTCCATAAGTAGATTCTTTTAAAATAAGAGAATTTGGATTTTCTTTGGCTATTGAACACAGTAACACACCATAACATCAGTGGCTGAAGTTTCAAACAACCATAAAGAATTTTTCCACAGGTTTATTTAGTTTTGCACATAGCATGATATCTTGTTCTAATATAGTCAAAGTGTAAACCAAAACTAGTTGGCTATTTTGAGCTCTATATTGTTGTTTTTCACTTGTTTCAGTAATGAGTAATGACACAATATTGTTGTCCCCACAGCAGTAGTAAGTTGTTATTCACTTCTTATTTGTGTTTCTTTCTATGTCAATACTTACACCCTTTTCACAGTGTATTCTAATTGTCAATCTTCTGCTTCTTTAATCACTTCCCAAACACATTCCAATTAATTTCAGCTTTCACTTCTGCAAATATTTCCCATCCATTTCCATAATGTTTCCTTCCACTTCCTGCTTGGTTCTTGCATCTTTCTTTTGTTTCCCTCAGATAAACTAAAGGACTACATAAAATTGGAACAAATAAGGTGGCACTAAACTCCCAGGGAGTCTGGATAAAATGAGGGGCATCCTAATGTTAAAATATCAATAGAACCATTTACATCTCTTCCAAATGTGAGTATCAAAGCCAGCCCAGTACGGTTGCTTTATTCAAAACCCACAACAGCATATATATCATGTTTTGGGGTTAAGGAAGGCATATCAGGGTTCAGAATATGGATTGCCTTGAAGCATATTAATCAATTAAACTAAAATACACAATACACAACCCAAATATTTCATTCTTCCTGTTCCAAAAGGACTTCCAATCTTTCTCCCAGTATCTCTCTGTTGTACCTTGAAAATATATTGGCTTGAGAATTGAAATATTCTTCTAATTTTACAAACTAGAAAAGTAAACAAGAAATGAAAATTGAGAAGTTGCTACCACAAAAGAGGGCTCGGTGATTTAGCATTCTTTATATTGATCCAAGTAATCATGCTCTTGGAAGCAAGAAAAGAATATTTCCAAAACAAAATCCACCTACAGTCACGGCTGCATATTTGGACCAACTTGTTATAGGATTTTATTTATTTACCAGAGGCAGAAGTTTTAAGGTTCGGAAGGAAGAGGGACTATAGTTATATCACTTGCCACAAAAAAAACTAAAAATAAACAGGTGAAACTTGCATAATGAGACAGTGAAGGGGATTTGATATTTACGTGATTACTGCTGGTAAATCTAAGCACAAAGTCTCAAGACCTCCATCCACCTCCCTGTCCACTGTTGCCACTTGCTTCTCTTTGTCAAGAACAACCTACCAGAAAACAGAAATCAAATTAGTATAAGTATTAATAGATAATAAACCTAAATGCTGTCAACTCCAACACCCCAACAGCCCATTGCATTTAAGATCCATGAAGCACTAGAAACAATAAAGCCGTAGAAAGAACATCAAAAAAAATTATTGATCCATAAACTTTGATACAAACAGAAATAAATTAAAAAAAAAAAATTAAAGATGTCCATCAGGATTGGGTTTCCTGCTCAACAGGAAAAAATTTTAAAAAAAATAAAAGGCCCATAAGGCGTTGCAAGTGAAAACATATAATCAATGCAGTATTGACTGTTTAATTGGCAGGTAGGATCCTCAGTGAAGTAGGATCTTATTTAGAAGAAAAGGATCATGGAAACAGTGCAAAGCATGGTTTATGATGAACCCAATAGGTGCCCTAATGTTTAATATGCCTTTTTCCCCCTCAAGAATCTCAATAATCTTTTAAAATTGTCTCATGCTTTCTCACTCATATTCTTATTCCAAAGCCTTCCCAAACAATGACTATGAGGCTTATAGCCTCAGGATCCATGTGTTGGTCCAACACTGGATCGTTTCAATTAATGATCAGATGGACTACATATTATGAACAAACATATGAGCAGGAAATGAAGTCACATGATTCAAGAAATCACCCCTCCAAGGAGAAAAATATTAGTGTCTAATTATCAAGTATCCAAACCAAACATGTAGAGAATTTTCTAGTCTTACATGTTCTTCATAAGAAAATAGCAAAGGTCTGAGCAACACAACCGCACTAGTTAGTCTTGTTTTACAATTTTATATAATAATAAGCGTCTAATCATTGATACATATAATGGGATTGATAAGATTATTCACAGACCTTTTTGTACCAGAACCTAATCAACCTCCCACCCCCCAAAGCAAAAATAAAATAGATGGCAAACAAATGAGTATTGGATTAAAACTGCTTCTCTCTCGACTCTCCAAGCATGTAGGAAACTACAAACCCTGAGGAGCTATACATAAGACCAAACCAGGTAATGATGATCTATCTTATCAACCTAAACGGTAATTAAGTTCATTTTTCACCTATTTTCAATCCCATTCTGGCTTCTTACTAAACTGTAAATCATTTAATAAAAAAGAAGATTCTATAGAACTCAGACAATTATATGCCGTTCTGAGGCATCCAACTGCTTTCTGTGAAGGGTTTCAGCAAGCATATTATTGATGAGTAAGAATGTAAACAGTTGCAACAGTATCCACATAAATCAGAAAAAGTAGGTCTACTTCTTGCTACCAACAATTCTTTCAATTCTTCTGCACTTCCCAGTTTTTTGACCTAACAGCTTTCACCTTGTTTCACATGCAGATTCTTCATTAAACCACCAGTATTACCGATCCGGATCCTCTCATGTTGGCGTATCAACTTGAGGAATGCAAGTTGCAGCTCGATGAGCAACAGCTGGCGTTCAAATGATCCAACAGCGATGATGATTTATGTTGTAGAATGTGAAGATTTAGATGAGTTGCACCTGATCAAAATTTTAAATGATAGAAATCCCATCTTCAAAATCGTATTCACGAATTAGCACTTGGTTTTTCTGCGCTTGCTCTCTCTCTTACCCTCTCTCTGCAATCTCTCTCATCCGGATCCTCTCTGCACTCCCCTAATCTGTCTCATTGCCCATGCATCCTATATCTCTCCACTGCAGAGTCATCATTTTCATCACCACAGGAGAACCCAGGATATATATTTCTGACTGAACTGGAACCTTCGAGTTCTCATAAAACACAGAACTCGATTTTCCCCAGACAACGTTAACCTCTGTAGAATCAAAAGAGTCAGCTTCTTCCTGACCAAGAATCCCTGGAAATTAGTCATGTAAGTCTTCAAACTCCTCTTTATGATTTGCTTCTACATAAAATCAAACATGATAGCCTTCTCATCCACCTTCCCTTGGACTAAAAAAGAACAATCATGTAATTGCAAGATTCGGCGCTATGGAGAACAAAGGGCCATTAAGCGACTGATTTGAAAAACGAAAAAGCTTGAACTGGGTCAGACATTGAATTCAGAATCTGGATCACCATATAAGAACGCAACACATCTTCGGCTCTCTCTTACAATCCCATTATTTCACGATTTTCGCAGGAAGCTGCAAAACTCTGAATGATTCCTTTGAAGAAATATAGCATCGTTGGTCGGAGGGCTTGCAGAGAGAGAGAGAGAGAGAGAGAGAGAGAGAGAGAGAGAGAGTGCAGCTGCAAGTTCTGGTTCTGTGCTTCTGAAATCACAATACGTTTTGCAAAATCAAAATGGTTGGGTGATCGATTCCATATGGTCCCTCACGTATCCCCTTAACCTGCAACATAAATGATCATTACCGTTGGATCATTTGAACGCCAGCTATCGCTCATCGAGCAGGGACTTGCATTCCTCATGTTGAGGTAACATGGGAGGATCCGGATCCCCAGTATCACTGTCGCAATACAAAAAACCATAACATTTCTCAAACGGTGATTACTCTTCTCTCAGATTATGCACCAAGTTTTATGAGGACCCAATACCTCAAGAATCCAATTTGATGCCCTCCATTAAGTGCCATTCATGAAATCCACATTAAGAACATTTCCTAAATTTTAGCAGTCGGTAGGACTAGAATTTAAGAATATTGACTGAGGTATCCACAATTTTTATGATATTAATCTTAACGATGGATTATGGGTTTCATAATCCCTCAGATACAGTAGGAGCTAGTCACAAACAAAATACTAAGAACAATTGTGAAATTCTTTCTACAGTTAAAAGTGCTTCGCTTCAAAAACCTTGTTACTATGAGCAAGAATAACTCTTTCTAGCAGTATTATGTAATTGAAGTCCTTACCGATCAAGTGAAAAGCCAGTGCTCAAGCTTCTTTCATGCCAACAAAATGCACAAAAGGAACATAAATCGAAGCTATACAATTACTTCAAGGATCTTCCTTGCTTAACCCCCCAAAAGAGAAGAACAATAAACGGAAGAGCTTCAAAGAGGAAAACACGCGTTCTGGTATTTAAATTGTGGATGAAAATCCAACCTTTGAAGCAAAAGTACCCTGTGGCCAATTGAGCAGCCCAGCCAGCATTTGCCCTGTTTGATTGCAATCATCGTCAATGGCCTGCACAGGAAAACAAACAAACACAAGCAGTAACCCACAGCATGAGAATCACCAAGTAAGAATATCTCCAACAGAATCAATACAAGTAGGAAGAAACCGCATTTAACACCCACACCCTAAATTTTTACTTAAAATTCAACATGGAATTCCTCAGCACCAATTTCGGGACAGTAATTCTATTTTTAGAGATTAATTTCCTTTGAAAAGTAGTCAAATCCCATTTCACGAATTCAAAAATCCATTCTGAAGACAGATTGATGGACCTGTTTACCGAGGATGAGGAGGCCGGGTTTCTCGGTGTCGACAAGGGCTTTGAGGAGCTTGGCGACGGAGAGAGGGTAGAGTGTGGAGGAAGTATCGACATGGATGGCCCTATCAGCTCCCATGGCGAGTCCCGTCCTAAGAGTGTCGACACACTGGGCGGGTCCCATACTGACGGCGATCACCTCCGAAGCCAGTCCCGATTCTTTGATGCGAAGGGCTTCCTCCAGAGCTATCTCACAAAATGGGTTCATCGACATCTTCACGTTGCTCGTTTCCACACCGCTCTAATTCGTTTTTGATTGCAGACATCCATGGTCATTCAATTCAGTCAGTAAGACGATTATGAATTGATAATGAAGAACAAATTCAAAATAAAGTTTTGGGTTACCTTGTCGGGCTTCACTCGTATCTTGACGGCGTAATCGATGACCCGTTTTAGAGCAACCATGATCTTCATCTTTGTTTTGCAGAACTTGGCAAAGCGACGAAGCTGAAATTAGAAAGGAGAGAGTGAGAAACACAGACGAGAAGATATCAAATGTGAGTAACTGCGTTCAATCATGGTTCATGCCTTCACGGACAGAGATAGCGAGAAGCAGAGTTGCAAATAAGGACAATAGTCAGGGACATTTTAGTCCAATATATCTTGGATGAGATTGCCACCTGGAGATCACTGTACTCCACGTCAGCAAGATATATCTCCTAAAATTCAACTCATTACTCTTGACTCTGGAGTCTTCAGACAAAGATTTTAGGCCCAACCTCATGTAGAATTGGTGGTCTGTCCCATTCAAGGTTATTATTTATGTTAGGGAAAAAGATCCCCAAATATTCTCTCTTTCTTTCCTAATGAGGTGGGTTCCATGTTAATTTTTTTTTTTTTAAATGTGATTGGGGTGGAGTGGATGAGAAGCCCTTTCTTTTTTTTTTTTAGTTGGACTCACCTTCATATGCATGTATTTTTCATAGGATTTCATCACAATTGATGTGATATGAGACTCATTTCTAGACGGTGATAGAAATCATTGGATATATATAGTGATGGGACTTACGGAGGATAGAAGTACATTCAGGTGAATTATGAACCCTTTTTTTATTTATTAGGGAGTGGATTCATTGAGTGACATTGTTGTCTATATCGATTGATGGGTGTAGAGGATGATGACAAAAAGATTATATCAAAAGAGTGATAGAGAGTGAAGTGCTAACATAGCTCCCATTCTATCAAGCTCAAAAAATCTTTTCTTTTTCTCTTCCTTTTTTCTATTTTAGTATTTTTTTCCTTGAGGTAAAGAGACCTATTGTCCATTGGAATTCAAATCTTAAACGGCTGAATAGTTGAGTTGAGATCTTCTCCCCACATGGTTCATGTCCAATAGATCCCACATTATAAAATTGGTTTTCACATTCTAATGATGGGTTCCACACCCTTGGGATCATGTATGTGTGTGATTCATTGGGAAAGTATCCATGTGGAGGAGAGAAACCAGACTGAACAATTGTGGCAGGTGGGGAATTATTTATTCCTGTGATCAAAGAAGTTTTCTTATTAGATACTTGATCCTTGATCAAGCCTCCTTACATCAATTCTTTTTAGCACAAAAACATTGGGCCATCATGAAAATCACAATATACAAGGGGAATAGTTTTGGTACTTGTGACCGGAAGGGGTGAAACGACGTTTGTTCAATCCGATTAACACCAGATATCGATGTCAAGAAGAAAAACCCTCCCACTCCCACTCCCACTATAGCCTTAACGATGTTGGAGATGAGTCTTTTTTACTGTGGCAATTTGAGTTTCCTTCCCATTGTGCAGACATTTTTGAGTTCTTATGCCCAAATTGTAGGTTCGTGAGCTCAGACTACATGAACTTTTAACATCCACAAAATTATTGAAAGGCCTGAATATCAAGAAAAACATAGAAATGCCTCCAACCCAATCTTCAAAACATAGCTTTCCTTATTGTTTGTTGCACCACCAGCTGCCTGAATCTCCCTCCTTCTTTTGCTTACATGCAATCCATTTTGGATTTTATTTATTTATTGTTGATGGGAGTTAGGATTACATTTTACTGTATACAAAACATAAACTCTATAGTTGGCTACAACTATCTCCTCCGCTATTCTGAGCAGTTCCCCTTCCATCTTCTAGACGTGTCCTTCAAGCTTGTTCCAATCGATTTCTTCCATGTTCTCTTAGTCACCGTGCTTCTGCATCTTCCAATGGAAGAAAGTTCTAACACCCATGGTGGTGATTCTCCTCCCTCACCATACCCTAGTGATGACCAACCTTTAACTGGCGAATAGATTCAAATGAATGCAGAGTCTGCTGACGAACCCTTCATTCTTGAGGATGACTCCTACAGCTGCAATGAAGAGAACCCTAATACTACTTTGGTGGAACGCATTGTTGATAGCAAACCATTCAGAAGACAGGCTGTAACAGAAGCATTACCAGCTGCCTGGAACACGGTTCATGGTGTTGAAGTTGTCTTCGTTGACAAAGTTACCTATTTGTTTCAGTTTAAACATAATCTAGATCTTTTGAATGTCCTTAAGGAAGCTCCTTGGTAAGTGGCAGGGAACCTTATTGTTTTGGAAAGATGGTCTGAGAAACAAGCATGGAGCTTTAAAAATTTTCAGATATGGGCACAGATTCATGGTCTCCCTGCGGAAGCAATGAGAGCAAATGTGGCTCCACGTCTCGTCTCAAAGATAGGTACGCCGTCTCAACTTATGATAATTGTGCTGAGCAATGAAAGCAAATGTGGCTCCACGACTCGTCTCAAAGATAGGTACGCCATCTCAACTTACGATATATGTCCTTATTCATATATATACTGGGTCAGGTCGGGCCGGACTCAATCCAAGGGGTCAACCCTAACCCAACCCAACCCTGTCAGGGTTGATAAAAAACTAAACCCTAACCCAACCTTATCAGGGTTCGGGCCGGATTCAACCCTGCCAGGGTTCAGGGCGGGCCTGGGCGGGTTAGGGTCGTCAGGGTAAAACTTGCACCCTTAGAGATATGCTGAATTCTTGCAATTTTCTCGAACTTAACTCTAAAGGCCCATTTATTATACACCCTTAGAAATGTACTTTTTGTCTATCAAGAGGTAAAAGACAAGGGGATCCCTTGTCACCAGCTATCTTTATTATATGTGCATGCCTTATCCTCCTTGCTGCATAAAGAGGCTGGAAATGGTATTCTTAAAGGCATTAGAATAAGGAATCATACTTCTCCTCTCACTTACTTTATATTTGTTGATGACGGTCTTTATTCTCTCAAGTTGACATTAAGGCTATAAACTCTTTGAAAGACTGTTTGAACATTTATTGCTAGGGGTGCAAGTTTTACCCTAACAACTTGAACCCGCCTTGAACCCTAGCAGGGTTGGGTAGGGTTAGGGTTGACCCCGGCCCAACCCTATATATATATATATATGTGTGTGTGTGTGTGTGTGTGTGTGTATAATTGTTATATGTATATTATTTGACAATTTGTTATATATTTTAGTGGTTTATGTTATAATTGTTATATGTATGTTATTTGACAATTTATTGTATATTTTAGTGCCAATCAGGGTCAATCCGACTCTGAATTAGGGTTAATCAGGGTTAATCCAGTCAATCCAGCTCTATGGGTAGGTTAGGGTTAGGGTTGTACATTTTCTGAGCCTGACAGGATTGGATTAGATTAGGGTTAAGTTTAAATAGTCAGGGTTAAGGTTAGAGTTTTGAAAAACCCGCCCTGTTGCATCCCTATTTATTGTAGAGCCTGAGGACAGAAGATAAAATTTTAGAAATCTTGCTTAACTTTCAGTCTAAATACTCCTTCCAAGTTCAAGAGATGGATCTCGAAAATCATAAAGATCAAGTATAGAGAAGGACCAGCAAAGTATCTTGGATTGCTTGCTGAATTAGGTATCTCAAAGAAGGACAGTTTCATAGACATTCTCAACCGAACTCACAAGAAGATGGCTAATTGGAAAAGTAAGCTTCTCTCTCATGCTGGGAAAGAAACTTTATTGAAATAAGTTGTATTATCTATGTCAAACTATGCCGGCTCACATTTCAAGTTACTTATTTCTTATCATAATTCCATTAGGAAGGTTGTTGTAGACTTGTTTTTGGCATAATGGGGATCAAGAAAAAGATATACATTGGATTTCTTGGTCTAGATTACGTAAATCTAAAGAGGATGGGGGGCTAGGCCTCCATGATCCTATTATCCAGAATCTTGCCCTCCTGACTAAAATGGCTAGGAAAATGTGGTCTTCTCCTATGTCCAATTGGAGTTAATTCATCAAATCTATCTATTTTCCCAATACATATTTTCTGAATGCTCCTACTGGTTATCGACCTTCTTGGGCTTGGAAAAGTCTCATAGAAAGAAGGAAATTTTTACTCATAGGCCTTGTTTGGCAAGTTGGAGATGGAAATAAAATTCGTATATGGGAGGATCAATGGATCCCCTCCATAAAAGGATTCAGGCCTCTCTCTCCTAAACCAGAATATTGCAGTTATGAATGGGTTTTGGATCTTATTGATTCGGTTAATAGAGTCTGGTTGGTTGAGATTATTAATCAAGTATTCCCTCTGGATATTAAGCCGGCAATTATGAAGATTCCTCCTAGTATTTATCCTCATGAGGACCGTCTTATTTGGAGAGGTGATAAAAATGGCCAATTTTCAGTTAAATCATCAGCATATAATTTTATCTCCAATATTATGGATGAACATGATCATCTTCAACCTTCGTCTTCGAGAACTAATAGCTGGAATGAAACTCCTAAATTTGTTTGGAGACTTATATGGTCGTGTCATATGATGCCAAAAAACAAACTTCTCTTATGGCGTGCTTGCTCTCATGGTCTGGCTTTTGGAGAAGATCTTCTCCATAAACAAATTCCTGTTGAACCATTTTGTAGGAGATGTGGTCATTCGGTTGAATCTGTTGAGCATATCTTCCTTACTTGTCCCTTCGCAAAAGCCATTTGGTTCGGATCCAATCTTTCCCTCAAAATTCCGATAGGTCGGATTTAAAGCTTTATCAGTGGATCCAAAGTTGGGATCATTTGTTTACATATCAAAGAAATCTGCTAATCATTCATGGTCCCTTGCTTATTTTATTTGTAGGCATTTATGGAAAACATGAAATGAGCTACACTTTCAAGGCAAGATTTGGAGACCCATTGAGGTTATTCATCAAGCTTCGTCGGCTTTTCAGGAGTTTGCAAAAGTGGCTAGGGTTTTTGTCTTTGCGCCTGATACAGATTCCAGTTTGGGGGTTAATGCTAGATGGATCCCACCGCCGGCTAGGGCGGTGAAGATTAACACAGATGCATCCTATTTCGAGGACTTTGGTGCGTTGGAGGAATATGTTTCATATTTCGGGATTATGAAAGAAATATTCTCCTTGCTAGGTCCCAAAATATTATCTCTCCTTCGATAGTGGATACGAAGCAATGGCAATTAGTGCTGCGTTACATCTTGCTATGAGTGAAGGTTTCAATAACCTGATCATTGAGTTAGATTGCGATGAGACCATTCATTGTTTGCGCTATCCTTTTCATCCCTATTCCAGCGATGTTATCCCCATCAGAGAGGACATCTTTTGGCTTGCATCCTTATGCTATCAGGTTTCTTTTGTCTCTGCTTCTAGAGATGCCAACAAGGTTGCTCATAACCTAGCTAGGAAGGCAGTGACAGTTTCAGGGATGTCACTTTGGCCTATCTCCTCTCCCTGACTTCAGATTATGTATACTAATGAAGTCTCGATTGTATCCCGATTTTCTCTTGAATAAATTTTTATTTACCAAAAAAAAAAAAAAAAAACATAGACTCTATATGAAACAGGGTCAACACCAATCACAAGATAGGTGAGGATAGGAATCCCTGCTGCTCAGAGATCCCTTGCTGATATGAAATGGAGAAAAGCTTTTAGGGGTGCAGACAAAATCAGAATAATAACATATGTATAAATATTCATGTTTATTGTAGAGTATTTCATGATTAGGGAAGCTTTTATTGGCCAATTTCTAGTTTTATGTGATTATAAATTCTAACTTGATTGGAAAAAGTTTCTTCCAAATATGGTTGAATGTTCAATCAAAGAGATATATGACATGATTATGAGCAAACTTGGATTAAGAACAGTAGAATCACAACTAAAATCAGTTTTGGGATGAACGGCTTGGTCTCAAGGATGTTGTTGATGCTGGCAATCAATTTCCCTTGAGTTTTGACTGCAGAGTTTAGATGTCTCCATGGATGTCACCTCTTCAAAAGCCACTTGATAAAATCAGAATCTTGGGTGCCTTATATATGTGAGAGTCCGTCCACTTACTAGCTCGAACTTTTGAATTAGAAACTTAACACTCACCGTATTGGAAATTTCCCCTTTGCTTTGGCAGTCCAAGCTAAGTTGTCGTTGGTTGACCTCGTAAGATAGATTCTCTAGCGAGTAAAATCACGTTTGCGAAAAACCCAGAATGGGAATCAGGTCTTTTCTTTCTCCAAGGATTCTATACAATCATCTATGGTAGAGATTTTCGTTAAACAAAATAATAAATGAGCTTGGAAGCCTTGAGGAGTCTCTCTTGCAGGTGGTCTGGATAAGTTTATGAGAAAGCTTGGCGATGCCCATCACGCAGACCATCCTTACCAAGTCCTCACCAATGAACTCGCCCCTAACATGCGCGACTTTTGGCACACTGCCACCTTCCTCCCCCATACCAAGAACCTCAGCTCCTTCCACTACTTTGTCATCGTTTATCTGACCGTCTGCATCTTTCTTTTAGTCTTTCGTATCTCTCTCTAAAAAACTCTTGAAATCTTCCAAAACTTTGTTATGATTTCCATCTCTACTTATGAATTGGGTATATAAACAAGGGGTTGCTAAAGACTTCTAAAGTATTACATTAAGAATGAATTACATTGACCCCCACCCAAATGCCAAAGTGGAAAATTAAAAATTCTAGGACTACAGGAAGGTTTGTTACACAAACATGGGGTGCATGTCAATTCTTGAATGAGGATATGATTGAATTAAATTAAAAATTTGTCACATGGTCCATCCAAAATATTTTATGTTGATTTAATGATTTGAATTGTCATATCATCATTTATCATGACACAACTTATGGATTATATAGATAAACAAAGGGTTGCTAGTGACTTCTAAAGTATTCCATTTAGAATGAATTATATTGACCCTATGAGTTTATGTTCTTCGCGTCTTAATCAACCCCCCTTCAATTAAGCACGTTTGTTTATAGGTAAAATAATTTCACAGAAAATTTGTTAATAAATTTTAGGTGAAGGGTTTTCTTGAGAAACAGCTTTGTAGGCCATTGGATAAAAGAAAAAGGTATTATGGAAACTTCACATACAAGAGAATGGGGGTTTTGCACTTTTTTTTATAATGAGATACTCTAATCGCATACCCCTCTTTATCCCTCCTTATCGTCGCGGGGGGACAGAAATTTTTTCCTCAATTTTACTTGTCCATTTCTTGTTTCTTCCTTGGAGAAATTTGTATTTGAGGCCTACCTACTTTACAAATATTTGTTAACAAAATTGTCCACATAAATTGCCATAAATTTTTTGAATGAAAATTTCCTTGAAGCCTTTGTTTGAAATGGCTTTACAAGGACAAATAAGTTCCCTCAAAATTATTTTTTTCAACTATAGACTTCTATTTTGTCTTTAGTTTTTTTATTATTTAATAACTAGACTGATGCATTTGTCCTTGTATTCGAAGTCTCCATCCCTTCCATATTGGGCTCAGATACGATAAAAATAAAGGTGAATTATAATAACACGTATTTAAAACATATAAAGAAAAATGAATGAGATATATCAACCCTAAGAACTTATAAAATGAATTTTAAATTTGTTAAAGGGATTTTCTTATTGATGCAATTTAAGGTATCAAATAATTTTACACCTTACTTTTTTGCCCTTTTAGTATAACACATTTGGTTTTATTAATGAGAATAATTTTTGTCATTTCACGTGTCTATTCCTTACAACATAATAACAACAATATTAATGCAACAAATGAAAAACTTATTTTACCTTTGACTTTAAAACAATTAAAGCATAAGACAAGCAGTAATTAAAAGAAAGTGTTATGTTCTAAAGACAATGCTGCGTCAGTGCTGCCCTCAATGCCAAAAAATATATAATGCAAAATATTCTAAAAGGAAGAAAGATTCAAATTCAGATTAGACTCAGGCCCAAATAACACAGCTCAGCCCAAAAGCTTTCATAAGAGCAGGAGCAGCAGTACATTCACAGTGAATGGGCTTTCCCTCAAATTATAGTTGGTTCACCTGAACCTGAACAATTTGACAAACTCCCCAAGGTTAAACACTAACACAATCCACTAGTCCCAAAATCCCAGAACTAGTTAGGCCCATTAATGGCTTTGATTGGCACAGCCCGGCTTTCTTTTTCAAATTGGTAGCCAGTCCACCCTCCCTATGTTAAAACAATTGGAGAACAGAGGCCTCAAGCAAAGTCAAAATTAGGTGATGAGAAGGTATCTTTATTAGTAACCAATTAGATGAATAACTTAGATCCATCACTATAAACAGAGAACTCAACAAGGTATTCTCCTGGGTCACAGGAAGCTAGCACAGGTACAACCCAAGACCATGTAATTGGATTAGACCATTTGATTTTATGGTCCAAAACCAAGAAGTCCAGGGCCCGGTCACTGGAAGCAACCACAGCTCCAGGTTGGCTGGGCTGGGTCAAGACAATCTGGGTTAGACCATGTAATATACAGAAGTCCATTAGGATTCAGCATTAGTGTCCAAGCCCAATTAATTTACTACTAATTTGGTTTTTATGGCAAAACCCAAAAAAATGCTTTTTCTAAGTTGGGCTCGATGAACCAGCCGGCCAATGCTTGTTAACCATACCTTAGTTTAAAGGAAAAAAAAAAAAAAAAATCTCAAATTAATGGGTTCTTGGAAAGTAATCTCCAAACACATCAATTGGGGTCTCACATGACTTTTGATTTAATTTTTAATGGGTGAACGAATAAATCAAAATCAAACCATTTATTAAAGAGTTTCAAACACTTGTCAAAATTTATTAATAACCAATTCCAGTTTTTCGGTTTTAAGCAGTTTTGGACGAAGGGACAAAAATGAAGTCTGAAAATAAGGGGCAAATGGGCAACATAAGCTCATTCTTTCCCTTCAAGAATAGCAAGTCATAGCATTTATAGAAAAAAAAAAGAAAAAGAATGAAAGCCACAAGTTCTGTTTGCTGTCCACATTATTTAAGAACCACATATCATGCACCACCATTGCAAGACTCAAACTCTTGCAACCAAACCCTAATTTGTTGCAGAATGAGGAGGACCATGAAGAACTTTCTTGTCCTCTTCATCATTGCATTGTCCTTGTCTTCTGTTGTTCATGGTAAACAACATGTGACCATCATCAACGATTTGGGTCCGGGTCCCACAATGGGTCTCGACGTCCATTGCAAATCGAAAAATGATGATCTTGGGCAGCAAAAACTGTGGTATGGTCAAGAGTTCAGTTGGAGTTTTCGTGTCAACGTCGCTTTGTCAACTCTGTACTGGTGTGACTTTCAATGGGGGGGAAACGTTCACGCCAGTTTTCTTATCTATGATGCCAAGGTGGAGTTTTTGAAGAAATCAACTCTTCATTTTCGGAATGTGACAAAGGAAGGTGTAACTTTCAGTGATAATAGTGCGGAAGATAAACCTCACGCATTCGACCCATGGCCACCTGCTTCAAAGTAGGTCATTTTCAAATAAGGATCTCATCAGCTCTTATGTGTGAAAAACTTCCTTATTTTTTATCAATAAAATGTTGTACCCTTGATGCTTGTTAATGGAGTTGTTAAACTAATCATCTCTGTCCTCTCAGAACCTCTTGTAATCGATCTCTCATTCCGTGTGCACCAATATAGAATCCATACCTTACCCAACGGTTATGAACCTTTCTCCGTAGAGGAAAGGAATAGCGATTTCATTTTATGGAACATCTAGGAACAAGAAGATTTAATTGGACGACGAATTCTTGCATGGTCCAAGGAAATCAAAGGTCTGCTCCCACGATTTCATCTATATCCAATCTTAATACCAGAATTGCTTATATAGTCATGATTCAATTCAGGTCCATTGACTTTTGATTGATTGACGTCGTATGAAAGCTACCATATTTCATTAGATACCTACGGTGAAAGGCTAATTATTTTTAATGATCAAATTAATCCTTTACAAGGGTGAAGTACCGTTTTTACCCTTATTGAAATAGGGTATCTAACTCTGTTATCCACACCATCGATCCTCTCCCTCCCTTCAACGATTTCGCTATCTACAACCTCTGCTCTCGCCAATGTCTCTTCCACACTCCACTCACCGATCCCACCTCCGACCGTCAAATGGTTAACGACATCACTGTCAATTATCAGGGCAACGCTTACATCACCAATTCCTTCAGAAACTTCATTTGGAAAGTAAATGTTGACAAAGAATCGTCCATCTTGTCAAGATCAGCTCACTTTACTTCCCAACCAATGACAAGGTCCATAACATTTCTCAAATGATGATTACTCTTCTCTCAGATGATGCACCAAGTTTTATGAGGACATAATGCCTCAAGAATCCAATTTGATGCCCTCCATTAACTGCCATTCATCAAATCCACATTAAGAACTAGCAGTTCGGTAAGACTAGAATTTAAGAATATTAATCTTAATTGTTAAGGGTGGATTATGGGTTTAATTCATAATCCCTCAGAAACAGAAACAGTGGGAGCTAGTCACCAACAAAATACTAAGAACAATTGTGAAATTCTTTCTACAGTTAAAAGTGCTTCGCTACAAAAACCGAGTTACTATGAGCAAGAATAACTCTTTCTAGCAGTATTATGTAATTGATTGAAGTCCTTACCGATCAAGAGAAAAGCCAGTGCTCAAGCTTCTTTCATGCCAACAAAATGCACAAAAGGAACATAAATCAAAGCTATACAATTATTTCAAGGATCTTCCTTGCTTAACCCCCCAAAAGAGAAGAACAATAAATACACGAAAGAGCTTCAAAGAGGAAAACACGCGTTCTGGTATTTAAATTGTGGATGAAAATCCAACCTTCGAAGCAAAGTACCCTGTGGCCAATTGAGCAGCCCAGCCAGCGTTTGCCCTGTTTGAGTGCAATCATCCTGCACAGGAAAACAAGCAGACACAAGCAGCAACTCGCAGCATGAGAATCGCCAAGGAAGGACATCTCCCACAGAACCGATTCAAGTAGGAAGAAATCGCATTTAACACCCACACCCCAAAATTTTTACTTAAAATTCAACATGGAATTCCTCAGCACCAATTTCGGGACAGTAATTCTATTTTTAGAGATTGATTTCCTTTGAAAGTAGATCTTGGATGAGATTGCCACCTGGAGATCACTGTACTCCACGTCAGCAAGATATATCTCCTAATATTTTACCCAAAAAAGAAAAGAAAAAAAAGATATATCTCCAGATAAAGATTTTGGGTTCAACCTCACTTATAATGAGGTTGGGTTTTGGTGTGACGGTAAGGTTGTTATATTGCAACCTGGTGATCAAAGGTTCAAAACAAAGAAACAGCCTCTCCATGTTGTAGGAATAAGACTGCATATATTCTGCCCTTCCTCAGACCCTGTAGTAATAAGAGCCTCGTGCATTGGGACATTCTTGTATACGCAATGAAAGCCCAGCCCAATATCTGATTCAAGGTTATTATTTATGTTAGGGAAAAAGATCCCCACACATTCTCTCTTTCTTTCTTAATTAGGTGGGCCTCATGGTCATTTTTCTTACTTACTTCATATGGTTGGTGTGGTGTGGGAAATTCCCCCAAACTATAGGAGAAGCCCTTTGTAAATGTATTCCACATGGGATTTCATCAACATTGATGTGGTGTGAAACTCACCTCTAGACGATAAAGTGACCCATAGAGGATACAAGTACATTCAGGTGAACTATTCGTCTTTTTTTTATTTATTTTTATTATTTTTTATTATTATGGTGCCGATTCATTGGGTGGAGCTGTTGCTTGTGTTGACCAATGGATGTAGATGATGATGACCGAAAAATCATATCAAAGGAGTGATTGGGAGTGAAGTGTTAGCATAGCTCCCACTCTACCACATTCAAAGAACCTTCTCCTTTTCCTTTTCCTTTTCCTTTTTTCTATTTTAGAATTTTTTTTTTTTGCGAGTAAAGAGACCTATGGTCCATCGGAATTCAAATTTAAATGGCTAAATAGTTGAGTTGAGATCCTCTCCCCACATGGTCCATGTCCAATAGGTTTCACATTATAAATTGATTCTCACACTCTAAAGGTGGGTCCCAAACCTCAAGGATCGTGCATAATCCATAGAAAAGTATCAATGTGGGGAAGAAGCCAGACTAAAACATTTGTGGCGGGTGAGGAGTTATTTATTTCTGTTGAAAGAAGTCTTCTTATTAGATACTTGATCTAGGTTATCTTAACATTAATTCCTTTTAGCACACAATCATTGGGTCATGACGAAAACCACAATATATAAGGGGATAATTTTGATACTAGGGACGGGAGAGGTGAAGGGGCTTTTGCACAATCCAACAGAGTCGATGACACCGGATCTGTGTCAAGAAAAAAAACCCTTCCACTTCCACTAAGGCCTTAATGATGTTGGAGATGAGTCGTTTTTACTGTTGCAATGTGAGTTTCCCTCCCATTGTGCAGACATTTTGAATTTTTATGCCCAAATTGCAGGTTCTTGAGCTCACACTACATTATTGAAAGGTCCTGAATATCAAGAAAAACAGAGAAAAGCCTCCAACCCAGTCCTCAAAACTCAGCTTTCCTTCTTGTTTGTTGCACCACCTTCACGTAATCTGTTAAGGCCAACAATCCATTCCGCCCATATTCTGACATTTTTTTGCCCTTGCTTCAGTTGTCATGTCTTCCATACCTGAAACCTGATGCAATAACCAGTCCTATAGGATCAAGAACAAAAGGCCACCAGTGGCCTGAATCTCCCTTCTTCTGCTTACATGCAATCCGTTCTAGGTTTTATTTATTTATTTCTTGATGAGTAAGGTTTACTTTTTACTGTATACAAAATGGAGGCTCTATGTGAAACGGGGTCAACACATCAACCATAAGATAGGTGATCAGAGGTCCAAATCCTCTCCTCCTAGTGGTTTGGGAGGAGAGGCGGCGGCCCCGTTAGATGGCTAGCATCTGGGACTCAGATGAATCGAAGCCCTCCATCTGAGTGGACACCCCCTTGTCGGCTTAGCTTGTCGGTTTAGATGGAGGGCTCGAATTCACCCAAGCCCCAGGTGTCGGCCATCTAACGGGGCCACACCCTCTCCTCTCGAACCTTTGGGAGGAGAGGATGTGGATCCCAGGAAAACCTACCGCTCAGACATCCCTTGCTGATATGAAATGGAGAAAAGTTTGGAGTGCATTAGAGCAGCTTTTATTGGCCAAATTCCAGTTTTATGTGATTATAAATTTTAACTTGATTGGCAAAAGTTTCTGTCAAATTTGATTGAATGTTCAATCAAAGAGTGTTGAGAACAGTTCCACATTGCTTAGAGACTAGAAACTTGGATGCCTTATATATGTGAAAGTCCCTCAACTTATTAGTTTGATCTTTTGAGATAAAAACTTAACAAAGAGATATATGACATGATTAGGAGTAAACTTAGATTAAGAGCAATTGAATCACAACTAAAATCAGTTCTTGGGATGGACGGCTTGGTCTCAAGGATGCTGTTGATGCCGACAATCAATTTCATTTTGAGTTTTGACCGCACAGTAGATGTCTCCATGGATATCACATCTCCAAAAGCCAGGTTGGTAAAGTCCAGAATTTTAAATGCCTTATATATGTGAGAGTCCATTCATTTACTAGTTTAAATTTTTCAGTTGGGAACTTTGACAGTCACCATATTGGAAATTTCCCCTTTGCCTTGGCAGTCCAAGCTAAGTCGTCGATGGTTGACCATGGAAGATAGATTCTCCGGCAAGCAAAATCATGCCCGTGGAAATTACCCATAATGGAATCAGGACTTCTCTTTCTCCAAGGATTGTATTTAATCATCCATGTTAGAGATTTCCATTAAACAGAATAATAAATGAGCTTGGAAGCCTCAAGGAGTCTCTCTTGCGGGTGGTCCGGAAAAGTTTATGAGAGAGCTTGGCGATGCCCATTGCGCAGACCATCCTCATCCAAGTCCTCACCAATGAATTTGCCCCTAACATGCTAAGCAGCAAGATGCTCAACTTCCGGCACACTTCCAACTTCCTCCCCCATACCAAGAACCTCAGCTCCTTTTGCTACTTTGTCACTATTTATTTGACTGTCTGCATCTTTCTTTCACTCCCTCGTATCTCCCTCTCAAAAACCCTTGAAATCTTCCAAAACTCTAATACGATGTCCATTCGTTTTTGTAGATTTAGAGCTTACAATTTATCATTTTAAAAATTGAACCAAGCCGAATACTTTCAATTTGATTTTCTTGGGTTAACTGATTTCGATTTAGTTCATAAATTTTGGTTCGAAAGTGACCATGATTCAAGTAATTAGTATCAGATTTACTGACTAGTGACAAATAAGTCTCGTAGTATTGGTGGTTTCAACTAGACAAAACCCAAGTATAAAATCTCTCAAAACTTGAATTAAGGGGAAAGTTTTCCTTCAGGTAGGGTAAAGAAAACCAATTCACCCATATGTTGAATGTCAATAATACCCCTATTTTTCAAGGATTTTAATTTCAATCCCATTGAACACCCAAGGTGAAGATATTCTTCTACCTCATAGAAGAATAAAAGTTTGACACCTCTAATATTTAACAAATCATGCTATACCCATGATAATTAATTTGAGCTAGGATTTTCCGTCTTACTGTTCCCCTTGCATCCTCTCGCATGAGGGGGTGAAATGACTAGAGATAATGTAATTAAGGGCTGTAATCAAAAAGAAGGCTTTCTACCTATTAATTATTATAGAAATAAATAAAGCATGTGCCAAGTATAGAAGTTTAACCATGACACTGCTGTGAGAAACCAAACCACTGAAAGGGTGAGATATAGAATCATTCAGAAAGAGAGTATCATTAATGGTCCTATGGTTCATTATTGGGGAGTTTCCCATCCTCATTTATATGTTGCAGACCACCTTGGTGCTGGCCTTGACTGTAGCCATGGTGGTAAAACATTACCTCCCTCAATGTCAGGCAGAAAACCATATGTATGGCACGAGCCAACTGACAGGTAAAGAACAAAATTCTAGTATTTGAATATGGCCATAAATGAACAGTTATGAACGCAGTTAATTAAGTGAAATAATTGACTAAATCAAGTCAAAGATTGGACGGCCCCTAAACACGTGATAACATGTGTTTCAGGACCACCATTGCTGAAATTTATAAGATATCTTACTTCTTAATTACCACCTGATCTTAGTTTATATCTTTCTTTCAGTTCTCACCAGTCATCTTCCCTACCCAAGATAAATTACAGAGACATGACTCATGGGTCACAAAGGTGACGTCCTGTTCCTAATAGACCGTTCGAATATGCCTAAACTATGCATGCTGCCACTAAGCACGTGACACAATTCAACGTTACCGAAACGTGACAAGTGGATACTATTAATTACTTGTCTGCATTTTCCTAGTTGGTTCCAATATCCCATGCAAATAATGGACATAAATTTATAAATAAATAATAACTTTTTTCTTGTGTCTCCCACCACTTCTCTCCAACTCCATGTGATTAGGTGGACACCCCTAAACCCTTTCTTCTTTTATGCATAAAAATAATCTATAATTCATCAGCAATCAGACAATTAGGTCAGGGGTAATACAGTTCTAAACAGATTTTAAATCCATAGTGATGGCCCAATGTCTCAAGCTGCCGTCATACACGGTTAGGGTCTCTTCGTATATATAGTTAGGTATTCATATGGTAAAAATATCTGATAACTCATTGATAATTTACTATTCTTTTTACTCCAAACATTTACTACTGATAGCATCAGAAAATCACCCTCGGACCCACGCCGGATCCTCTTTATTGCTTGGTTCTGGACATTGCAGCGCAAGTCTCCTTGTCGATGTGTTGGTTTCAATGGCAATACTTCCCATGGTTCAAATAAGTGGAATTGGATAAGGCAACGGACTCGGCCGCTGTTGATCGATTTTTCGAATCATAAATTAGGTAGAATCGGTAATGTAATCTAATTGATTCTGATCTAAATCGATGGAGCCCCTTATTAGCTTTAGATATTTTGTTGAGTGGATGTGTTCCTCGTGTTGCTAAGGGTCATCAATATTGTAACTCCCTAGTATTTCCATTACTTCTAAATCTACCTATACTTTTAGACCAAAGTTTTTTCTGATTTATCGACCACTTAAAGGGACTCCATAGTTTGGAATCATCCATCCTAAAAAACATATAAATCCCTACTTCTTCTCTCCTCTTACTTTAATAATGTGGCCATGTCAATTCTCATCTGCCATCTAAGCCACCCTAACAAAGCAACTAGAACCATATATATGATCTTCTCTAGCTTCTCCTCAAATTCAAGAGATGGTTCATGAGGAAAATTCATGAACTGCAAGTCAACCTAACTTGAATACTTCCAATTAGACATATCCCATCTCAACACTCAAAAGGAAAATAGACCTGACAGAGGAGGCCTATTCACGTGAAGTACTCACATCAAATGTCGGCCTACAAATGGACAATTATGGAAAGTGCATGCAAACAGTCTCCCCTTTATGTTCGGAATGTGAGGAGATTAAACCCTATCTTGAATTTTGTCTTCCACCTTGATGCTGACGGGTTGCTCATTCTTTTTTTGTTTTCACTGAACCAGCCAGTGAGAACTCATCACTTGAGTCTTAACTGATGAGATGAGCAAATTGTCAGGTACTCTCAAACTCAATTTCTGGTTAACCACAGCCCAACCTAACCAAAACCTAACATTTTGCTCAGGTTAGGCAGGAATTCACAGGTTTGGCCTGTGGTGAACTTAACATGATCTACGTCCAATCTGAAACAGCTCTTTTGAACATGTCAGTCCATTATAGTTCATATACATTATTAGTACAGTATATAGATATATATGGGGCCTTATCATATGGTTCTTGTAGTAGTGAAGAGTGTTTTCAATGTCATTGCATGGGCTTCACCCAAGAATACACCCCTCCCAAAAAAAGAAGTTTTGTTTTGGTGGGTTCATATTTGTTCTGACTTTTGAGCTGATTAGTTGATCATTAGTTAGCTAGCCAGTTATTTTATATTGATTATCTCTCATTTTTTGAACACTCTAAACAAGATCACAAGTGATGATCTAAGAAAAGGTTGTATAGATCAGTGAACTGGTTTCAATCATCAAAGTGTGTCACATTATAAAGAGGTTATTAATGCAAACACCAAGAAACACTAAGATATAAAATGATTCAAGCAAAGCTGACACAGAGACTTTACTTGGCTCGCACACAAATATGATGTGTTATATCTATCGGTGAAGATGAAGATGATTCATTATATAATATGAGGTAATAAGATGAAATCTCTCAAGAACACCCAAAAACTCAAAAAGGGTAGCAAGACACGAAAAAAAAGCGTATATATCTTGGACAGTGCGGGTCGAACAGTATCCCCTATCGGCACAAGCCCTCTGCTACTATCATAGTCCATATTTTATCGAAGCGGGTCAATCTTCAAAATTGATACAATAATTCAAGACACACGCACATAATAGAGGGCCACGAGACAAGTGACATTAGAGAAGCGATGGACAGTTTAGATTGCCCACCGAAGCCAAAACCTGAGTCTAAATTGCTCTATAAAAAGCACTCCAGATTTCAGACTCAATCAATGTGAGATTATTCTCAACACTCCCCCTCACGTGTTGCCCCTCTTTTGAATGACAGCACACACGTGGCATGTGATCCCTCTTATGGGTGACCGTAAGGAAAAACCTAGAGCTCTGATGTCATATTAAGTTTTCATCTCAAAAGTTCGAACTATTAAACGAAGAAACTCTCATATATATATATATAAGACACCCAAGATTCCGAACTTAATCAATATAGATTATTCCCAACAACATATCATATAGAAAGTATAAAAACCTTGAGAATCAAGTATGATTTCTAACGTGAACTCAAAAAATGTGTTATGGTCTTCAAAGTGTAATTTAAGCAGAAAATTAAGGAAGAACTTTCTTCCCCATTTATACTGCTGGTCCTCAAAATATTTGAATAAAATAACAATTCAAATCTAGAGAAGAGGAAAAGAGATGGAATCAATTTCTTAACTCCAGCCTCAAATCTCTTTCTTTCTGTTTGTCTTATTTTTCTCTAAACTCAGAAGTCCATAGTCTACACTATATAAAGGACAGACATTACAGTGTGTCGGTTCTGTATTTTCTCACTACTTTAATGCATTTACACGGTTTTGACTTCTCATCCAGAAAACACGTTCATATAGACCTCTCTGTAATGTGGGTTCCATTGAATATGGACGGTGATTATACCGCGGAGGATAACACGTTGAAAGGGACCCACTCCCGTTTGTTAGGAAAATGCTACACTGTAATAACTGTCTACTTTAGAGTTTCGATAGGAACAGCTGTGGCAGTTTATTTTATCCTGCAATGAACTTGAATTCTCTCGTCAAATAGTTTCTCTTCAGTTCAGGTGTGTAGTGCCCACGAAATGCTAGGAAGATCAATAACTACAACTTATCTGATTAGGGTCCCTCTCTGCAACTCTGTTCCTCTTTCTTCCTGAAAAGGTTCAAAATTTTAATGTCAAGTCTCAAGTTTCTTTGTTCCGATTAAAACCCAGTTGGGTTTTCTTTTCTTTCTTTCTTCCTACCCAACCTTTCATTTCCTCTGTTTATGCTTCAACTTTGGACAACTACAGATCATTTAATGTCTATTTTCCCAAAAGTTTCTTCATTAGATCTTTGAACGGATTGTTCTTATTTATTGCAACTTCAATCAAATCACGGTTTTTCTGATTCAACATCTCACTTCACCAGAGCATTTAATGGCATTCACATCAGTTTCTCATTTCCTTCCACAAGGGTATACCTGCGTTTCATGTCATTGACGTCCCATCAGAACCCACCAACCATTCTCGTTCCTTCTGCTTCTCTGACGACCTCTCAGTTGTTTCATTCAAGCCCACTTAGGATTTTCTTCAAAAGTTCTTCCTTTGCTAATGGATCCGATGAACAGATTTTATCAGCAACATGGAAATCAAGCTTTTCCTCCAAGCCAAGAACAACAGATGATTCATGGGCCACCCACGTTTTCTTCTTCGAACACCAGCTTCCCCATCTTAGCCATTGCAATATTAGGAATCATGACCACTGCTATTCTACTGGTGAGTTACTATGTCTTCGTCATCAAATGCTGCTTGAACTGGCGTCGTTCTGATCTCCTTAGACGCTTTTCTATCCGTCAAGCTCGACGACACCAGGACCCTTTAATGGTATATTCTCCGGCAGCGGTGAATCGTGGCCTGGATGAAGTACTGATCCGTGCAATCCCCATTATTCAGTTCAAGAAGGGAGGAGAAAGCAGAGGAAATGAAGACATGAGCTTTGTTGAGTGTGCAGTTTGTTTGAATGAGTTTCAAGAAGAAGAGAAGCTAAGAGTTCTTCCTAATTGCTCCCACGCCTTCCATATTGATTGCATCGATGTATGGCTTCAAACCAATGCTAACTGTCCCCTTTGCAGATCAAGCATTTCTAGCACAACCCGAATTCACACATATCAGATCATTGCTCCCACCTCTTCTCCTCAAGATCCGACTCCATTTATGGAAAATAGTATTGGTGGAGATGAAGATTTTGTAGTAATTGAATTGGTGGATGAACAGAGTGGTAGTCAAACAAGCCATAGACGTTTAAGAACAGGGATTTCAGGAGAGCTTTCAGAGAAATCTGTTAGCCCTTCTCCAAGGAAGCTAGATCAGAGACTAGTACACAAGAAGGCAAGGAAGTTCCATCATATGTCAAGCATGGGAGATGAATGCATTAATGTCCGAGAGAAAGATGATCAGTTCTCAATCCAGCCCATCAGGAGATCTTTCTCTATGGATTCTTCGGTTGATCGACAGCTCTACTTATCTGTCCAAGAGATTATACAACAGAATAGGCATCTCAATGAGGTTAGCACTAGTGAAGGTTGCAGCAGCAGAGTACGCAGATCGTTCTTCTCATTTGGTCAATGCAAAGGATCCAGAAATGCAGTTCTTCCTATTCAATCAGAGCCTTAAAAGTGAAGAAAGATCATCTTTTGCTTCTCCTTTTTTTTTTTTCCATTTCAGATACTATGGCATTCAGATTGTTAGGAGGCCATTGAATAGTATGTGATATAAGTAGAGGATCAGTTTGAGTTTATTGTATAGGAATTTGAGTTTTAGGTATATGTGAAACTGAAGCAACAAAACTAGAAAGGAGGATGAAATGAGTAGTAATGGAATCATGACCATGATTATAAGCATCATCACTCAATCCACTAAGAGTGGATAGGGTGTCTGCAACCCTTTCTTTTTCTCTTTCTATTCTTTTTTTTGGGTCTTTAGATTCTGAAAATGAAAGTGATTAATTGAGTGATTGTCTTTGTTTTCTTCTCTCTTTTAGAAGAAATGAAAAAGAAGTTTTTTTTTTTTTAATTGGGTTGGTGGGGGGTCAAGAAAGAGGGTCCCCAACTTTAGAAATGATCAACTTGGTTCCAACCAAAGATTCCAAACCAAAGATTCCAATCTTGGTGGGGGAGAGAAATTACAAATTTTGTAAGTTTGAGTTTTATTTTTTTGCTTCAAATGATTTTACAAGAAGAAAAATGCAGAATGGGGTCAACTAGCTGTAATTGAGGGGAAATTTCCTCTAAGCATTACCTTCCAGAAGAAGAACCCAAGAATTCCATTCAAGAAAAAATATACCAAATTATTGGTCAATGGCCAACATGAACAGCTATTTCTTCCTGTCTACATCCTTGACTAATGGCTCAAAGATAGAAGCATCCGGTATAGTTTCTTTTTTTTTTTTTTGAAATCCAACCCAATAAAGTCTTCTTCCACTTGTTTTCTTTTTATAATCAATATATAGTCAATAGACCCAGAATACAACTTTAAGGTTTAGAAATTTTTAGAACAGAAACAGCCTAGTGTATATCTCCACCCACCCTCCGTTCCATAAAAAAAAGAGGGTGGGACTGTTTCCTTGTTCAAGAAGCTCTGCAGAAAGCTTGGTAATTGAAACAGAAAGATGGGATTTAAATGGGTTTTAACTTGGGTAAGAATATATAGTATTTAAGGGGGATCTGAAAGATTACAGCGGTGCAAGCAAGAGAACAGGAACAATAGGTTACTGGGGACACCTCTGTTGCAGGGAATGGATATTAATGGGGGGTGAGTTGTTAAGGCACAGTGTTCTAGAAGTAGAAATAAGATACATTGAACTGCAGCTTCTCCTCGGTCTATGTATAATTGGATCCAATCTCACTCGATTCAGGATTGGCTATATTGGACAGTTTATGTCTCTGATTATCTTTGAGATCTGTTACATAACCATCTTATATTATCCTATATTATTTCTACCCTAAAAAAAAATAAAAAATAAAATAAAAGGCTTTGTTTTTTCTTATCTACTTCCCTGAATCTCAATATCAGTTTTCTTCAAGTTTTCATTGTCATAAACACTAGCACTGCCCTACCAATAAAAAAATAAAAAAAAACCCCTGGCACTGCCCCCAAAACATTATTTTAGTGAGGTGCTTAATTGGTTCCATCATCTTGCAACTTTGTTTTGATTTTGTTTTTGAAAAAATGACTCGTGTCATCCCTAGACTTTGGTCTAAATACATTTACTACTCTAAAGTTAACAACAATTTCAATCATACCTCAATTTCTAACAGTGTTAAATAAAAAATTTTAAAGATAATTTTACCCTTATTGCATTTACAAACAAAATAGGTGGAATGATTTTTTTAATCCTCTATAAATATGAAATGATGAATGATCAAAGTATCCACCCAAATCTTTATAAAAAAAAACACTCTTGTTCTCTGATTTTACACTATTATGTTCTTTTTACAATGCCCATAAAGGTATTTTAGACCTTAAAAAAATAAAATTGTACTAACATTAGCAATTAACAAAAAAAAAAAAAAAAAAAAACCCTAACAGAATGGGCCTCTGTGTAATTATGTTTGGTATTTAGGGGTAGTGAGTGTAATTGTTTTTAACTTTAGGGTAGTAGGTGTATTTGGACCAAAGTCCAAGGGTGATATAAGTAATTTTCCTTCTTTTTTTTTTGGAGAGTCACTTGGGTTTGTTGAGAGAGAAAAAAATTGCATTCCAAAAAGGAAGAGAGAGAGAGAGAGAGAGAGAGAGAGAGAGAGAGAAGGTTCAATCCTTGGTTTTGAGGATCGGGATCAGCTCAATGTAGCACCCCAACCCGACAAAGGTGGATCGGAAATATCATGACGTGTCAGCCAATTCCAACAGAGGTTATGGTGGATCCCGAGTCCATGCACCTGAACCTTGGTTCCATTGTTGTGCTTTTGAATTAACAATAAGGCTGTGTTGGGGATGGGAAGGAGAGAATGAGGGCGGCCACTTTCTGCAAGAAATGCGGAAGCGGTTGCATGGTCCTCCACCAGTCGAGAATGTCTCTTTTAATTTCATCTTCAGATTACTGTAAGTATGCATGAACATTCATGGAGATGCATCTCTACATATGGAAGTATATTTAATTGAATTAAAATATAAAATTTGACATGTGACTATCTAACACGACTAGAATTGCCAAATCATCATTCCACATGACATATTAAGGTAAACATTCAAATGAAAATTTCCACTAAAATTAATATTAATTATATAATAAACATCAGTCATTTAATATCTTAAAGTCTTCTAGATATACATAATCAATGGCATGTATCCATGTAAGCATGTACTATAAAATTAGGTCGTGCCGTGGTGGACTATGCATGATTTTTGAACCCTTAACCCAGCCCAGCCTGTAACCGAATAAACAAAAAAAAAAAAAAAAAAAACAAACCTCCGAACCAAAAACCTTCAGATGTTATCTCTCAACGGTAAGCTGCACCACAGGCTGGAAATCACAACCCAAGCCCAGAAAAATGCTAGGGTGGCTTGGGTTTTTTCATCCTTTCATTCCTGGCCCAATCATTGACAGGCCCACTAGGTTGGTGAGTTTTTCAAAATTTGAATAAGGTTCCTTAATAAGACCATATTTTTTTATTCAAATAATCAAGCAATTTTGTTGATAAATGAAATAATATTTGATTATTATTTAAGTAGGTATTGCTGTCACTACAGTTGTGATGTTTGTTTAAGTCACAAGACAGATCTTGATAGTCAATTTCATATTTTTCCTACCCTGGTGAGAATTGGAAGGGTGCATTCATGACCTTCATAAAATGGCTATTTGATGTGGTCATAAGCTTTAGACATGTGACACTTGAGAACTATTAATCCCTCGTCCACGTTTCTTTTTAAGTGTGTATAGCAGTGCATGTGCAATCAGGACATTGTATGAGATCTAGCACTTGGGGACAAAGGTGCTTTGATAAGGGTATGGTTAAAGATGCTGTAAACAATTGGCGAGGACTTTGGTGAAATTATTGTATGCCACATTACACAAACTAATGGGTCAGTAGTCTGACACGGTACATGGGGCTGATGATTTAGAGATGAGCGCAATATGAGTATGGTTCAGTTTGTGAAGGAGGTAACCACTATGGAAAAAGTATTCCAACATATGTTAGATATCTTCTCTTAGAATGTCCCAATAGGTCTAAAAGAACATCGCCTTGCCGGGTAACCATCAAGACCTGGTATTTTCCATCCTTCTATTTGAAAGGCTGCCTGTCCATTTTATGATGTTTCTTTAAGTCACAAGACATATATAAACAGTCAATTTCATATTTTTTCTATCCTAGTGAGAATTGGAAGAGTGCATCCATGACCTTCATAATATAAGGCCATTTGATGTGGTCATAAGCTCATGTGACGCGTGAGACCCATTAATCCCCCGTCCACATTTCTTTTTAAGTGTATGTAGCAATTCATGTGCAATGAGGACATTGTCTGAGATCTGACGCGTGGGGACAAAGACGCTCTGACAAGGTGAGATGAGGGATGGTAAAAGAGGTCATAAACGGTTGGCGATGACTTTGGCGAAACTATTGTATGCTACATTACACAAAGTAACAGGTTAGTCTGACACGGTGCATGGGGCAGATGATTTAGAGATGAGCACAATATGGGTATAGTTCAGTTTGTGAAGGAGATAACCCATGTGGAAAAAGTGTTCCAACATATGCCAGATATCTTCTCCCAAAATGTCCCCATAGGTTTGAAAGAAATTGCCGGGTAACCATCAGGACCTGGTGCTTTTCGTCCTTCTATTTGAAAGGCCACATGTCCGTTTTGAAAGCCAGCTGTTAAGTCACAAGACAAATCTAAATAGTAAATTTCATATTTTTTTCTTACAAAATTTACTATTTCAAAATTTGTGACATGACAAGATCTAAGTGATTCAAAAAAGTAAAGTAGCATTGTGACAATGATGTTTCACCTTACTCGCGAAAATCAATGAATGCTAAAGAGTGCATGGACATATAGTGATAGACATCGAGTGCATGGACATATGGTGATTGACATCGAGTGCAGATCCTCTCCCCACCGGGTAATCATTCACACCCTTGGGAGCCTTGGATGAGATGTAGGATGGTTATGATGAGATGTAGGATGGTTATCAGGTGGGGAGAGGATATGGACTAGATGATGCCACACTGTGAGGGCTGCCATTTCTTTGGAGATCAAACATTGTAGATACTGGCCTTCACTGGAAGTCGTAGATTCAACCTTATAACTAGGCTACATCTGGCTGTCCTTGGTGTCCTCCCTTCTCTTGCCCTCCACCCCTTGAGCTTCACCTTCAGGTAATGGTGGGTGTCGATTAAAAAAAAAAAAAAAAAAAAAAAAAGGTATTGGGAAATGTTAGGAATTAACAATGCATACAAATAATAACAATAATAAAAAGAAAACAAAAAAGAGAAATGGAACTCGACGAGTTACGTAGTTCACTCGCATAAGTTGCATGAGCTATATTCACAATAAAGCTATATCAATCAATCAGAGCTTCCACTATTTCAATGAAGAATTATAGACCTTCACAACACATCTTTACGAAATTGTAAAAAGAAAAACGAAAAAAAGAAACAGAACACAACGAGTTATGTAGTTCACCCGCATAAATTGCATGAGCTATATTCCCAACAAAGCTACATCAATCAATCAGAGCTTTCACTATTTTCAACGAATAATTATAGACTCTTACAACACATCTTTACGAGAGATATATATATATATATATATATATATATGTTATTGTAACAAGGGTTTGTTATTTTTTCAAACGTAATAAGGAATTTATTATGCCACATGGGCAGATGATGTGTCCATTCCAACCGTTAGATAGAAAGAACATGGTCTAGATTACCCACAAGTCGAATTTTAAACTCTAATTCAATCAAATACCCCTATGTATTGGCATGCATCCCCTATATATTCATGCATGTGTACGAATACTCTAAATATTTCTATAACACTCTCCAAATTTAAATGAATTAGATTAAAAAAATAATAAAAACAAATGATCTAGATTTATTTTGTTACATTTTCAAACGTAACAAATCTTGTTATAATAACAACAACCCTATATATATATATATATATATATATATATATATATATATATATATATATATATATATATATATATATATATATATCCTAAATCCAAAAAATAGAAAATTACATTAAAAATATAATTTAATGACCAATCAAAACCTCTCCCTAGACGTCAAATGACCAAAGTTTCCACGTCATCGTGCCATGTGGACATCCCCAATTATTCGATTGAATTCGGCCAATGTCCAACGGACTGGAATGGGAATCCATGGGGACGATTTGGACTGGTTCCGAATCTTTAAAAACCTCGTCATAAGAGAGGATCAGATCCTGATCCACTGGTATATAATGCCTAAAATGTCAAATAAATTCCTTAATTTAATGATTCTCCAATTCCAACGGTAGTGACGTAAGCAAATGGCTACATGTACACCTCATCACGAATCAAATCCCAATCCCCTAGTAAGAAATTTGTATTTAAATATCAAAGTGGGTCCAAAGTGTTGAAAATTGGGTTCACTATTCCACGTGGCTTGTGGGTCATAGTAAAATCACATTCCTATGATAGAGAAACCACCATGTGTCAAAAAAAGCATAAGGCCCATGTGATCTAATGGGCCCACCTTAATCTGTGGTTAAAAAAAAAAAACACGAGGCTAATTTAGTTCACCCTCCCTACTAACTTACCCTAAAACCTTAACTAATGACTAATTAAAAAGATAGATTAGATTTTTATTCTCATAATCTTATACTCTTTTCTTTTTCTTTTCTTAATAATCACACACACACACACACACCACAATGCAGAGCTATCACTTTGACTATCCATGTACATTGTACTAAAAAAAACACTTTTTCAAAGGTTCTTTAACACGTGTGAATAATTCTCATCCATTGGATCTTCCACGTCAATGGATCTAGACCCTCCAAAGTCACCAATCAGATACGTCCACCTTCCAGCTTAAATGGTAAAGAGGGTCTGTTACCATTTTAGCACAGAGGATTTCATCCATGGAAGAAGATAAGGAAGCAGGAGAGGGTGTTAAGTACAGAGGAGTGAGAAAGCGACCATGGGGTAAATTCGCGGCGGAGATTCGTGATTCCTCCCGACATGGTGCGAGAGTCTGGCTGGGGACTTTCAATACTGCAGAGGAGGCAGCAAGAGCTTATGATCAGGCAGCTTTTCGGATGAGAGGTTCTCTTGCTATTCTTAATTTTCCAGATGAGTATCCTTCTTCCCAAGCTTCTGGTTCTTCTTCTTCAATGCAGAGAGAGAAGAAAAATCATGGGAAAGAAGTTATTGAATTGGAGTACTTGGATGATAATCTGTTGGATGAACTTCTTGCTGCTCAGGAGAAGAAGAACAAGAAAGGGTGAGATTCTGGTTTTTAATTCCCACTTGGATTCTCTTCTCTATTGAAAGTAGAAATTTTCAAGGGTTGGTTTTACCCATTTTGGGGTCATCTCTCATGGTTAGGTGTTTTATTGTTGTAAGATTGAGTCTCTGTAAAATATGAGCTTCAACTTTAAATATATTTCTTGTGGAAGTATTTATTAAGGGTGTAAATTTATAGGATCCATGCAAAGGGGTTTGGTTAAAATTTTTACAATGCTGACTGCCGACCTGAACCACCAATCTTAATCCTTTACCTGGGTTTGAGACCAATCTTAATTCTTCACCTGGGTTTGAGACCAATCTTAATTCTTCACCTGGGTTTGAGACCGACAGGATATATTTAAGTGTATACTCTAGATATCATCTTCAGACTGTATGAATGAAAAGATGGTATGAAAACTTTATATGGTATCAAAGAGGGTTTTCATTTGATGATGTATTATTGAAAATATTGACTTTGATTCTTTTACAGTGGGATTCGACTGCTTTTGTTAGCCATCAAATTTAATTAGGAGTTTCCTGATGGAGAAAGGCCAAAATTGGTGATAATATAGTTGATGCTTTTTCCATTATGATCAGGGTATGGTCTGATGATTTATTCCAGAGACTGGGTTGAAATTTTCACTTTTGAGTCCTCGACCTGGAGGATGAATGTGACATGACCATCTTACATGGGCTGCATAAAGATTTGTGAGCCCATTTATGATGGGAACTTGAAAGACCACTTGAGCTGGATTGGTTCTTCCTTGAGAAAGGTTTGGCCTGGTCCATAGCTCAGTACTAAGGAGTGTGCTGGGCATGAAAATATTTTCGAAATATTTTACTGAAACTTAGGATGTTAAATAATATGGTTTGGTTTTACGGTACAGTTAAAATTCAGTTTGGTGCTTAAAAGGGTAATACTAAAACTGAACAGTTTATCAAACAGTTTTAAAATGCTTATCAGAATCGATTATTAATTGATTTTGATTTTTCAGTTTTTAAAGGTTTTCTATTTAATGGTTCTAAAAGGTTTCCTCTCTGACCTACTAGTTTTGTTGTCAAGGATAAAGACTTGTAGAAAAGGGAGGGGAATAAAACTTTAGTCTTGAAAGAGGGGCAACTTGAGCAATATACTTATTCTTCACTTCAATATAGAATTATAAATGAAATCCCCCCGTGAACATCATATATTCGATCTAATCGGTTTTAAACGGTTTAATTGATTAATCAGTTAAAAAAACGTATCTCGCTGTTTAACTGAACAATTTTTTTAATGCTTTATTAAACAGTTTTTTGTCAAACTAAAATCAAACCATTTATTGATCGAGTTAATGGTTCTAACTTAAATGGTTCAATTCTATTTCGATAAACGGTTTAAATTCTCTTTTGACACCCAAACATTTGTTAGTGCCTAAAGAATTCATTTGTAGAAAGAGAGAGAGAGAGAGAGAGAGAGAGAGAGAGAGAGACCCAAAATATTCGCAACTACTTGGTGAGTTCTAAACCCAAAATCGAAATGCATATCTGATGCTTTGGAAAGTTAATTAGAAAGCTAAAATCGGCATGAGGTCTGGTATCTTTCTTACAGTGTTAGATGAGGTTCCGATACAAAATAAAAAATAAATAAAAAAATTCAAACCCCCATGAAAGGGGAAATGTATTATTTTTCTTTTCTTTTTTTGGTAAAAGGAAATCTTATTGAAGAAAAGAGCGGGTTACAACCGAAACCTCACGATAACAAAGGTCAGGAAGCCAGGGAATGAAAATTGGTCAATTGATCATCCCCGCCGATGAAACAACCATCCTTGCTAGGGTGTCAGCTAGCTACCATATTGACTTCCCTTGGAACATGAATAAAAGGAAGAGCTCTCGCATAGAGGGATTCACATCGTCTCCTCCCAGTCATTCTGGGAGGATGCGGCAGCCTGTTTCGGATGGCTGCCACGTGGCTCTCGGGTGAATCCGAGTCGACATCCCCTTTCGGCTTGGCTTTTCGGCTGGGTGTCGGCTCGGATGTGGGTCTCGGATTCATCGAGAGCTACGTAGTGACCATCTAAGGCAGGTTGCCGCTGTTCTCCCAGAATGACTGGGAGGGGAGGATGCAAATCCTGCATAGAGAGACCAAATACAAAATGTCCTCATGGATAAGTTGAACATTAGTGTCAGAAGGAAGGAAGAAATTTGTGATGAAGTTAACGGCCTTCTTGTAATCCGATTCAACCTGGATTTGGAGAAAACCATCGTCAACAACAGTCTTGAGAGCGGAGCAGATGGCCAGCATGTCTCCCATTTTAGTTGAATTGATGAAAAGCTCTTGAGAATAGGCTCTTATGGGAAATCACTCCATTGCCGCTAGAAGTAGAGTCATCAGAGAATGATGCATCAATGTTCACCTTGACAATATCATTTAGAGGAGGCTTCCATTTTGCAGCCGTAGGAGGATAAAAAAATCATGAACAAGATGTTGCAAATGATCAGGCGATGCTTGAGAGAACTCAGTGAATAGTTTCTCCGCTTTCTGAATAACCTCCATGGGCGACCAATAATGTCCTTGAAACACAAATCATTCCGGGCCTTCAAGATAAACCCACAAATGAATGAAGCCAAGCTCAAGTTCTTGCGAGTTAATTTTTTGGACCGAAGAAATTGCCCCAACTCAAAGCCAGTGATAAACCTTGAAATCTGAATCCTCAGGGACCAAATAAGAAAAAGATGATCCAAACCAAATGACTCTTGTAAATGAACAAGAGAAAAGAAAGTGAGCATGGATTCATTCTCCATTCCACATCTTTTACATACCGGATCAAGAGGAAGTTGTCGGTACAACAAACCTTCACCTGTAGCAAGTCTATAAGACCCGTATCGTACTAACCCGGTCTTACCACCTTGTATCAGGTCTTCCTATCATGGTCGGACCAAGCGGACCAAGTGCGTGAAGAAACCACAAGCTAGGTCTGTAATTCGAACCATAAATCATCTAATTGAGACGTGTGGTCGACGGATCCTGCGACCCCACGTGCGACCACACGATGGTATAATTGACTCCGAAATTAGGAAACCTTCCTAATCTGAAAGGGGGTTCTTTCCTAATCAAAGTGGGACTTTATATGGATGTTTCCCTCTATATATAGGACGTCCCTTAGCCTCTTTCATTCTTTTAGCCTCTTTCATTCTTTTAGAACTCAAACTGAAAGAGAGAGAAATAGAGGAGGAGGAAGAGAAGGAGAATTGAAGAGGAAGACTAAGAGAAGGAATTTCAGAGAGAGCTCTAATTCTTCAGCAAGTTTAAGGTATGGAATCATCCTACATTAGTTGAATGCCTATAATAGATCATGGAGAAAGTATTGAGTCAAAGTAGGATCTCAACCATGAGACCCATAGACGAAAACTCAAAGAAAATCCATGAAGAGTAGGTTAGAGTAGATAATTGTAAAAAATATAAAATTAAGGCCATAGATCAATCATAGGAAGGACCCTAGTGATAGTTCAAGGAATCAAATCATGAAGAGGTTAGACTGAGAATGAAAGTCGACCAAACACTCATGTGGTCACAGCTATGGTCGACCACATGAGGCACATGTGTCGACCACACGCCCTCGGGAAGTTTTCAGGGAGGGTGTGGTTGCATGTGTGTTGTCGCATGATATGCGACCACACGTATCGACCACATACCCTGTAGTCGTAGAAACTGAGACCACAGGTGCAGCCACACCTGCGACCACTCAGCTTCTGGAGTTCTGATTGATTCCAGATGAGACATTTAAATACTGTAATTAATGAATATGAACTCTAACTTAAAATCCATAAATTTATTAGGTTTCCAAGTGGTCCAAAAGTGATTTACAAAGCCTGGAAGAGGAACAACCATTGATCAAAGGTGAGGGAACAAGACCTAAACTAATTGGATAATAATAAATCGTTTACTTTATTGAGTCCAATGCCATGATTAATTCTATGCTTGTATGCTTGTATTGTGCATCTCACATGTCATCTAATATTCCTGCTATTATTGTTCATGCATATTTAATTTTGTTTATTTATAGCATGATGATGATGATGATGATGATGCTAGGAATAAGCATGTGAATGTATGTGTGTGGTTGGTGTGTCGGATGCGAGTGGAGCATCAGGGGGAGGACGTGTCAGGGTGGTCTTTAACCTCATCACCAGACTCTAGCTCTATCTCTACTCAATTTTTCTCCACTAACATCGTCGTATCGCCATTACCTTAGTAAAACTATTACGTCGTAGGGCATCAGGGGAAGTGGTCTCGGACCGTGTGATCTCTGACTCTACCGGGGGGCTTTAGCTCTATCTCTATGGATGTATTGAGGGATGTTGGGGTGATGCCTTGGATACACTGTTTGACATTAGGATTGGTTAATTGTGAGTCCAGTTTGTAAGCCCTCGCCAATATGGGCTTACGTGTTGGTATGGATAGGGCATCAGGAGAAATGTTGGCGATGTTTGATCCAGACACTTTAGCTTTATCTCTATTCCATGGTGGGTGCATGTGTGACGACAATGGTGTTTGATCTATTGGGCGGATTCACACACTCATGTATAGAGGTGCGGCGGCCACCAAACCTTTCTATAGCACATTTTAAACTTCAAAATCAGACCAAAGATATGAATTGAATACATGCATATGTTTGTTGCAGTGTTTTGTTTGCTCACTGAATCGTGATGTGTGCTCACCATTTTGACGTCGAATATTTTTAGTTCTTGATGCAGGTCCTACTGTTGAAGAATATATGAATGCGTCGACGTATGGACACGTTGTTGCGATGGAGGTAGAAGCTGAAGAAAATAGGCATGATTCGTGGTGCGAGTGCAACTCATGTGTTTTTTATTAGCTTAGTTGTTTAGTTATGAGAACATGTAATTGATTATTTTACTTTATTTTATGTCTTGAGGTATATTGGAGATAATTGGATACTTAATTATGCTATCACTGTCAAATACTCAGTTCATTGTATTAAAGACTTCCGCTATCGTTTATTTGCTTTGATTTTGCTTGTGGAATGTATCTGGTTTACTCGAATGGGCACAGCCTATACGAGATCCTGGTTGAACTGTTGGTCTATGGACGATTTATCACACCATTCTGGTTAATTCAGAATTAGGGTGTGACAAAGTCCCTGGGCGCATGCTCTCCACAAGAAGGAAAGAATTTTTAGAAGGATAAAGCAAGACCATATTCATTTCCAATCCTCTTTTGGAACAAGTTTCCATTGGCTAATTCTTGAGGAAGAGGCTTGTTGCTGATCATCCTCCTCCTGTAAATTAGATTTCAAGTGGTAGACAGATCTTACTAAAAATTTTCCATTATGATCTCCTGTTAGGATGCCTTGAATCCTAATCAGTTATGAAGTTTGTCCACATTATGGCACCCACTCACAATCATAGCTCGTGTGGGACTTTGTGACCTGCATAATTGGTGCAAGACTCTTTGACTACTGTTGTTGAGTTAGAATAGGACTTTACAATTCTGTATGGGAGTTTTATATAAACCCCTCTTATCTTAGGGTTTTAAATTATTCAGTTTTTTGTGGGAACTCTCTCTCTAATCAGTTTTCTTCTTTGAGATAGTAAAATTTTCGATCTGCTGCAGCCATGGACGTAGCCCTCACATATTGTGTGGGTGAACCACGTTAAATCTCTGTGTTCTCTATGTGTGATTTCTCTTTTCTATTTCTGGATTCTGTAATAAACTGGTATCAAAGCTTGTTTGTTCCACATCTGTTCATCAAGAGTAGAGATGACTTCACACAATGTTAAGATCGATAAGTTTACAGGTAAGAATAGTTTCAGTTGATGGCGTATCAAGATGAGTGCCTTTCTGAAGCAACAGGGCATCTGTTTTCCGCTTTCGAAAAAGAAGCTTGAGTCATTGGAGGATTCGGAATTCGCACAATAGGATGAGAAAACTCATTCAACAATCCTATTATGTATAGCCGATGAGGTTATTTACGAAGTAGCTGATGAAGAATCCATTGTCGGTCTACGAAAGAAGTTGGAGACATTTTATTTGACGAAATCCCTTACCAATAAGTTGTTATTGAAACAACGTTTGTTCACCCTTAGTATGAAAGAAGGAATGACTTTCAAAGAACATTTTAATGAATTAAATTCTATTTTAATGGATCTGAAAAATATAGATGTTAAAATCGTTGATGAAGATGCAGCTCTTATTTTGATGGTCTCCTTATCTCCGTTGTATGAAAATTTTGTAAACTCTTTCGTCGTGGGTAGGGACACTATTACTTTGGAAGAAGTCAGATCTGGTCTTCATTCTCATGAACTTAGGCATAAGGCCTCTAAAAACGATACAGAAAATCAGACAGTAGGATTGCTTGTCACAAATTCTGATTTTGATAAGGGAAGAGGGATAACAGAAAAGAAAAATGGAAAATGGAAAAGTAAGGGAATGTCTAAATCCAAAGGATGAGATCCTAAGGATATCTGTAACTACTGCAAAGAATCAGGTCATTGGAAGAATAAATGCCCTAAGAAGAAAGGAAAACCCTCAGTTGCAACAGTTGTGAAGGACGATTGTAGTTCAGAGAATGATCTAGTTCTCTTTGTGACTGACCATTCACATCTCTACGATCAGTGGGTTCTTGCCTCTGGTTGTTTTTATCATATGTGTCCCAACAAGGATTGGTTTTCAACATATGAAAATATGGATGGTGGCAACGTCTTAATGGGTAATGATACAACCTGTAAGACAATTAGTATTGGCTCTATTCAGATCAGAATGCATGATGGCATGATCAGAACCTTAACAGAAATAAGACATATTTTGGATTTAAAAAAGAACTTGATCTCTTTAGGAGTTATGGACTCCAAAGGATATAAGTACAACTGTGAAGGTGGAGTTTTACGGATCACTAAAGGAGCTTTAGTGATAATGAAGGGACTGAAGCATAATTCACTGTATATGTTACAAGGGATAACAATTACGGGTTCAGTCTCATAGCATCTCCCTTTGTAAGACCCGTACTCTATGAACTCGATCTAAACCTTTAATTCATGTCGTAACAGGTCTTCCAATCATCACCGGACCAGACGAGACGAGTGGGTGACAATCAGGTACGAAAACGGACCAAATTGATAAAAACTGTCATACCGGTTTCATCATACCGGTTTATATACCAGTCGATCAGTATGTCTACGCAGGCTGACTAGTAAGATCCGAAAACTGATCTTTGTCGGTCCCACTTGCCAAATTTTGAGCCTAGAGACTTTCCTAACGTAGGAAAACTTCCTAAATCGCAACCTAGTTTATTTAAAGACCCTTAAACATCCTTAAACCTCTTTGATTGTTTCTCACAAACCCTAGAGAGGAGAAGGAGATCCGAAGAGGAGGAGGAGCTAAGAAAGGTAGGAGAGGAGCCGTCATTGGACGAAGAACATCTTAGTTGTGAACCAACGATAAGTGCTTGAACTTCTCTTTAAGTTAAGTATTATAGATGATTGATCATGACTTGATCAATACCATGCGAGGCTAGGTATTGATCTAAAATCTCTTAAATTGCTGTTAAACCCTAATTGTTCGTTAAACCCTAGATTCGAATTCTAGGCGAAGAAATCATAGAAACTAGGACTTGAATGGAACTTAAGACAACCCTAACTCATTGCTCAGGCCTAGAATGCATAGGAGAAATCCTAACAACTGTAGTGGGTGACCGACGAAAGGCGAACACCAAGATGGTGGTCTTCCGAAGGCATACCGATCGACGATACCGGTTGCATATGTGCAACCGGTATTGCGATCGATACCTTTCGGGAGCTGGTCTGTGGGGGACCGGTCGACCATACCGGTCGCACTTTGCCCCACAGTGATGCGATCGATACCTGCGATCGATATGCACTGTGAGGGTTATTTCAATCTCAGTTGATTTTTGACCAACGTAAACCCTAAAAAACTAATTTTAATTCAACCCTAACATCGTGTAGGACCTTGTGATAGTGAGTTTGGATTCTGTGACGTGGAGCAAGCTAGCAATCAAGCGTCAGGTAAGGGAATCGGACCTAAACCCTAATAACTTAATAATAGTAAAACGTTGTTAATAATTATGATTTTGTGGAATGGTGTTTGTGCATACTCACATGTCATCTTTACTTTCAGTTACTATATTGTTCATGCATACTTGCTATGCTAGGTTTGTGTGTTAGGCATGTGATTGTTTTCATTGGTGTGTGGAATGAGAAGGACGTGGGGTCTTGGATCATTCCTCACACTAGCACCTTTTCGTATCACTTCTATCTTAGCATGCTTGTGTGGATAGGGTATCAGCGGGAGGAAGTTGCACTGTGGTCTCTGGCCTGACCACTAGACTCGAGCCCTATCTCTATGCCGTAGGGAGCTGTGCTGGGATAGGACCTACTGTGATGACATATAAGATTTGTTAGTTGCGAGCCCAGTTTGTAAGCCCTCGCTAATAGGGGCTTACGTGTTGGTATGGGTAGGGCATCAGGGAAAGTGTTGGCGGTGTATGATCCGAACAATTTAACTCTATCTCTATTCCATGGGGATGCATGTGGGATGACAGTGATGTTTGATCCATTGGACGGATTCACACACTTGTGTATAGAGGTACGGTGGCCGCCAATCCTTTCTATAGCACATTGCAAACTTAAAATCAGACCATACTGTGAATGTTAATCATGCATGTTGTATGTTGCATTGTCTGATTTTCTTACTGAGCTAAGTTGTGAGTTCACCCTTGTGTACACACTATTTTTTAGATATTGATGCAGGTTACACTATGGAGGACTACGTGGATGCTCCAGTATATGGAAGAGTTGCTGCCCTGAAAGTGCAAGCAGGGGAGGACGAGCATGATGCTTCATGCAAGTGCCCTTACTGCATGTACCTCTAGGATGGTTTTAATTTATTTTATGATATTTATTTATGTTTTGGTATTTTAATAATTGGATAACTTATTTAATTTATCAATAGAGTACTCAATTCATTTAATTTAAGACTTCCGCTGTATTTATTTATATTCTGATTATGGTTATGTGCAATGGTTTGTGTTAGTGGACACAGTCTTATTAAGATCCTGGTGTGAACTATTGGTTTAGTGATGGTTCACTCACACTTCTAGTTTAGTCAGAATTGGGGTGTGACACCCTTAGAGAAGTCAGGTTCTGATTTAACCAAGTTATGGCATATGCAACTTGGTTATGTTAGTGAGAAATGAATGGTAATTCTCAGCAAACAAGGTCTTCTTGGGGGTCAAAATGTAGCTGAGTTGGGTTTCTGTGAACACTGCATTTTCGTTAAGCAATGTCGAATTCGATTTTCTAAGGCAGTCCATAGAGAACAAAGGCAACACTTGACTACATTCACTCAAATTGTTGGGGTCCTTCTAGGGTTCCATCCTTAGGAGGTGCCAGATATTTCCTCTCTATTATTGATGATTACTCAAGGATGACTTGGGTATTCATTATGAAGCACAAAAGTGAAGTTTTAGAAACCTTCAAGCACTGGAAGATCCTTATTGAGAATCAAACGGGTAAGAAGATAAAACGTCTTCGTACTGATAATGGGTTGGAATTACGTTCGAAAGAATTCGATGGGTTCTGTAGAGATGAAGGGATTGCTAGGCACCACACAGTCAGAGATACTCCACAGCAAAATGGAGTAGCAGAAAGGATGAATATAACATTGTTAGAGAGACCTCGATGCTTGCTCTCTAATGCTGGACTGGGAAGGAGCTACCGGGCCGAGGCCATTATCTTGTATGCTATCTGGTGAACCGTTCTCCTGCCATTGTCATTGATTGTAAAACTCCCATTGAGGTATGGTCCAGTAAACCTGTTGATTATTCAATTTTGAAAATATTTGGTTGTCCTCCCTATTATCATGTTAGTGAGGGTAAATTGAAACCAAGGGCCAATAAAGGTATCTTTATGGGATATTGCGATGGGGTGAAGTGTAACACTCCTCCCAAGAAATGGGTTCGGATTGGTGGTCGGGTTATTATTACCCAAGCATACATATAAACGTGTTAAATTTTTTTTTTCATGAACAACCAACCATAAGACAATCTACATATACATTCATCGATAACAACAGCGGAAGACTTAAATATTTTTATAATAAGAAAACTGGTGGCTATAAAAAAAAAGTTCTGTAAAAATGAACACAAGTGTTTCTTACAAAAGTTGGGCACAACTCAAATAAGGCTTGCCCAAATACAAAAACAAATACAACCACAGATAAAATATAGCAAAATATAGAAGAGTGCCAAGGGGGTTAATCCTCCCACTTGGTCTTTTCATCCTTATGCTTCTGGTTCTTTAGTATCATCATCTGTAAAAACAGTTAACATATGGGGGTGAGCCAAAGCTCAGTGATGGAAAAACTATCCTGGCAAGAGTACATACATGCATACCAGTATAGTATAAAAAATATCATGCTTAAAGAGACATAACATACATCTTGGCTTAGCTTACAGTAATTGCTTATTATAAATTTTTTTTTGGACTTACTTAATTTTATCATAATATATTTCCATTCTTACACTTTCTATGACTTTTCTTTTACTACATAAACTTATTTATTATGGTGCCACTATTGTTTATTTCTTATGCTTTACCTTTTCATGGCATTTGCTTCTTTTCATATCAGTTTGCGTATTGGGCTCATCGGGTTAAATTACTTATCTTGCCCATCCTTTGCTTTCTTTTCATGTTCTTACATATCATTCAAGAAAGAGTGTATTGGACTCACCGGGTTAAACTACGTGTCTTGCCCTGATACACCCCACCACAGGTTTCCCGTAGGCTCTACCTGTCAACAGTTACCTTGTTTCCTTTGCCTTTCCATTGAGTGGTGTATTGGACTCACCAAGTTATCTTACGTATCTTGTCCAAACACATCCCGCTGTAGGCTTCTCGTAGGCTATACCTGACAACGATTGACTTACTTGCATATCTATTCTTTGAGTGGTACACTAGGCTCACCGGGTTAATCTACGTATCTTGTCCAGGTGTACCCTACTTCTTTCTTTAGTTGACCTTTCTATGACTTTTCTCTTTTTGTTCTTGCTTAGCAAGTTTGTTGCTATTCCTTTTGTCTCTGTCCATGTCTTTACTATTCAATTCATAATACTTAAAATAATTCATTACTTTTCATTTCATGTCTTAGCAATGCTTACCTTTTATTTCACGTATTCTTATAGCTTTTGTAATTTATAGTTTTTCTAGTAGTAGTTAAAAACTTCCATACATATCTGAACATGATTTCAGCCTTAATATTTTATCTTGAATCAGTTCATGAAGTAAACTTATCACACACTTGAGAATTCAACATTTTATTTCAATATATAAAGAAATAGTCCAAGTCATTTCATGTCAAGATTTCTTCAACTAGCCACCAGTCACAGCAATATATGTTCTTACAACTTTATATATTTTTGTAATATATTCATACATGTAGCATCATATCATTAACTTAGCAAAACATATCAAAATTACCCAGCACTATCTCACCATATCAATTAAACTCATAAACTTAGCATAGACTAATTCATCATTTTCATTCCCAAAATCATAACACTCATAATTCCACACATTTCTTGTCACCCAATCTCTTCAACTCATAATATAGGCCTGCTACAGGGGAAGTGTTTCCTCACCTTAGGTAGACAAAAAGTACTTGAACTTCAATTGATAGAAGGCTTTGACAAATTTCAGTAATTACTAGAATTCTTTGCATAAATGGAGAATTAATTAATATTTAATGTACCTCAAACGATCTAACTAAAATCAGGTATACAATTCATTTTAATCACCATAAACAATTCTTACCTTTGCTGTCCACAAAACTTCAAGAATCCACAAATAGCGAGTACCCTCAAATTTCAGCTTGGTAATACACCTAGGCAATACCAATATAAAGGGACATCAAATAGGGAGGATTTTATCAATCAAAAACTCAGCAAAAAGGTTTCACATCAACCCTTGGGGCTTGGGGAAAACCCCCCAAGAAAACGAAGCCAATCCTTGCCGGAATGGTCATGCAGTTGACCAAGAAGCTCTCTTTGAGCTTCTGGTTCAGCCCTTTAGGGTACCAAAAATTTTGGTGCTTTACCCACCCCCTCCATGACACCTACAATCACTTCCATAAACCTATTTTAAACCATTCATTGAATCCGCATGAACTTATATTAAGAAATCTAATCACATAGCCATCAATTCATATGAAATGTTAAAAAAAATTCAATTTTACAATATATGTGATTCATTCCTTCTAAAACAGAGCTTCTAAGACATCTCGCATGCTCTGAAAATTATCTATGATTCAAATAGATAGTATTAGAATCATTTAGATATGATCCCCAATACTTCCCACAACCCAAAATTTCAGTTTTGAAATCACTAAGCTCAAACCGTTTTTTTTTTTTTTTTTCTTCATTCTTGAAATATCTCAGCCATTAGGGTATCTAAGAGAGTCTAAAATTTACAGAACCCTCAACAGATTCTTACATGCATTACATTTAGACTGTAGAAAGTATTGTAAACTAACCTTCAAAGTGGCTTGTTGCTCCCAAAACTGATTCACAGTTGCCAAGTTAACAAGAATCGAATCTGGTTTCCTTTAGAAACTGAGATGAAAGTTGCAGCAACTTGAATCCTCTCATCCAAATGTTTCCAGCTTAAAGACCCCCCAATAACAGTCCCAAAACTCAAATCCTTCTCCCACAATAATTCTTTAACTAATCTTGCACAAAGATCTCACAAGGATTATCAACTTCTACCAAAAAGAACCAAGAACTATTCCTCTTTCTCCAAGTACGTTTCCAGCAACATCCCAAAGAGTTGAAAGGTTGTTTTAATGGTTCTTTTATATTTTTCATGTTTTCTTTATTTCCATAAATAAACCCATTTGTGAAATGGCCTCAATGCCCCTACACTTAACCTATTGCATGGGTTTTATGCCCATACCTATAGGGAAACCAACAAAAACGAAATGCCTTTTAAGCCCTTCAAATATTCCCTATCAAGACCATGCATTGAATTATTTTTCATACAATAAGGTACCCTTTTAATTTAGGCACCACCTTTACCCTTTTCAAAATCTCTAATTTACCATTTGCCACTCCATTAAAATATAAATCTTAAAGTAATCCTACCCTATAATGGACTGCCACCTCTAGTGGATCCCATACCAAAAATAAATCAAATGATTGAAATAAAAACCTTAGTTTACTAGAGACATGAACCATAAATCATTTGGCATCAACACCATTAAGATCTAAAAAGAAACCACTATACTAGAATTTAAATGCTCCTTGATTATGTAAATCAAAATGCCTAAATACCACATATACTTAACATTGCAAATAAGCCTAATATATTATATTAAAAATATTTCATACATTACAACATTTAGCAACATGCTAATACTTTTAACTTAATTTTAGTCTTCCTATTTCATAAAAATAATTCACTACTTAACTAATCCATAAAATAAAATCTATTTACCTTCTTGATGTCATTCATGGTAGGAATTTCTAAAATACCCTTATCACTCCATTGGGCCTCTTCCACTTGTCAAAACAAAAGAAAAGTATAAGTTATCTAGCATTCTAACTTGACTGGGGTGTTACATGAAGGGATATAGAATTTGGTCTCCATCTGAGAAGAAAGTAATTTTGAGTAAAAATGTCACTTTTGATGAGAATTATATGCTTCACCCAAAATTAGACTCCGTTGATTCTGAGAAATCTGATAGTGTTCCCAAGCAGGTGGAGTTTGAGATAACTCTTAGTGACAATCATGATGTTGATGTGATAGTACAGACTGATCAGTTTGGTGAAGACATTCAAACTGAACCTGTATCAGAATTAAATCAAGAACAGGAGCCTAAGCATAGTATTGTTACTGCTAGACCTCGTAGATAGATTAATGCACCTGTGAGATATGGCTTTGAGGATATGTTAGCATATGCTTTACAAGTAGCAGAAGAGGTGGAGTCTACTGAACCTTCCACCTATAGAGAAGCTATTACAATGAAAGAACCTAATCAGTAGGTTGTTGCTATGGAAGAGGAGATAGAATCTCTTCATAAGAATCAGACATGGAAATTAGAGAAACTACTAAAGGGAAGAAGGGTAGTTGGTTGCAAATGAATCTTTAAAAAGAAAACATGATTACTAAGAACTGAAAATACAAGATTTAAAGCACGTATAATTGCAAAAGGGTATAGTCAGAAAGAAGGGTGGATTACAATGAGATTTTCTCACCTGTTGTAAGACACAGTTCCATTAGAGTGCTACTTGCCTTAGTAGCACATCAAGATCTGGAATTAGAGCAGCTAGATGTGAAGACAACTTTCTTGCATGGAGAGCTTGAAGAAGAGATTTTTATGAGTCAGCCAGAGGGGTTCTCCATTCAGGGTAAAGAAGATCATGTCTGTAGACTTCAAAATCTTTATATGGTTTGAAGCAGTCACCAAGACAGTGGTACAAGAAGTTTGATGGCTTTATGATGAAACACAGGTACAAGAGGAGTTCATATGATTGTTGTGTTTATCATAAGAGAGTTGCTGATGGCTCTCTTATTTATTTGCTCTTGTATGTGGATGATATACTCATTGCGGCTCGAGACATGACAAAGATTAAAAAGTTAAAAATACTTCTTAATGCAGAATTTGATATGAAGGACTTGGGAGCTGCCCAAAAGATTTTAGGTATGGAGATTCTCAGGGACCGAAATCAAAAGAAGCTTTTCTTGTCACAGAAGAGCTATATTCAGAAGCTTTTATCACATTTTGGTATGACAACAACAAAACCTGTGAATACTCCATCGTCTATAAATTTTTACTTTTCTACAGTTTGTGTACCTCAGACAGAAGCAGAGATATAATATATGTCTAAAAGACCCTATGCTAGTGCAGTAGGGAATCTGATGTATGAGATGGCATGCCCAAGGCTTGATATTGCGCATGCAGTTAGTGTTATGAGAAGATACATGGCTCAATCTGGGAAAGAGCATTGGGATGCAGTGAAGCGTATATTCAAGTATGTTAAGGGAACATCCGATGATGGTCTTATTTATGGAGGTGATTCAGAGTGCTTGGTTGCTGGGTATTCAGACTCAGATTATGTAGCTGATTTGGATGCAAGAAGGTCCTTGACAGGATATACTTTCACAGTTGGTAGTTCTGTTGTCAGTTGGAAGGCTATTCTTCAGCCTTCAATTACCTTATCTATCATAGAAGCATAATACATGGCTATGACAGAAGCATCTAAGGAAGGTATCTTGTTAAAAGGGTTACTCAGTGATCTTGGTTTTCATCAGGACCAAGCTACAGTTTATTGTGATAGTTTGAGTGCTATATGTTTGGCTAGTGATCAAGTGCATCATGATCGGACTAAGCACATAGATGTCAGATATCACTTTATCCGTACAGAGAATAGGGTCAAAGTGAATAAGGTGGGCACTGAAAATAATCCAGCAGATATGTTCATCAAACTGGTTCCAAGGGACAAGTTTAAACATTGTTTGGATTTGTTTATTGTTGACAGTTGGAAATAGCCCCAAGGCGGGGTGTTGTAGCAGTAGTATTTGTAGCTGTCTCTTATGGGTATTTGAGAGGATTCAATTCAAGGTGAAGATTTGTTGGGATCCATTGAATCCTAATCAGTTATGAAGTCTGTCCACATTATGGGACACACTCACAATCATAGCTCGTGTGGGACTCTGTGACCTGCATAGTTGGTGTGCAAGACTCTTTGACTACTGATGTTGAGTTAGAATAGGACTCTACAATTCTGTATGGGAGTTTTATATAAACCCCTCTTATCTTAGGGTTTTAAATTATTCAGCTTTTTCGTGGAAACTCTCTCTGTAATCAGTTTTTCTCTCTAAGATAGTGAAATTTTTTATCTACTGCAACCGTGGACGTAGCCCTCACACATTGTGTGGGTAAACCACGTTAAATCTCTGTGTTCTCTGTGTGTGATTTCTCTTTTTTATTTCTTGATTCCGTAACATCTCCAATACAAACTAATATATCTTCCACCAGTATCATTCTAAGTTGGATTTTTAGGATCACCTTAATCTCGTCTTGCTGATATAAAAAGTGAAGTAGCTCCACTCTCTAGGATCTGGTCATAGGATCAATGAGGTCCAAAACGAAATGTAAATTACAGCTTTTAGGTTTAGGGCTACATGGTTTGTATCCCTTGATAGAAGGTATCCACCTATAATCCAAAATTCTGGTTTTTGTCCTCATACCAACCTGCCATAATAATCCTTCAAGAAGATTTTTTTTCGTCCTCGAAGAAGATTTTTCTGCCTTCAAGTAGGCTCCTCCATGCCCAAGATGGTTGGTAGCCCTTTGCTTAAAAAAAAATCGGTGTTGGGAAAATAGGTTGATTTGACAAATTACCCCCAATTTGAAAGAGGAGAAGACCATAGGCGTCATACTTATTTGGTGAGGAGGGCAAAATTTTGAATGTATGGATCATGGAAACTAAGTCCTCCCCTTTCCTTGGATCTAGAAAAGCGACTCCAAGAGAACCAATGGATTCCTTTTTGTTTGTTACCATCTTTCCAGAAAAAATCCACAATTGTTTCTTCTTTTTCAATTTTTAATAGAGTTATGATGTGTGGAAGAGAGCTTGAAAAATTGGACATTGAAAGAAACAAACTTTAAAAGAACTTCCTGGCTAGTATGGGAAAAAACTCCAAGTCCATCCCGTCCATCTTTGAAGGTGTTTTTTTTTCTGACACCACAACTTTTGAAGTTAACCAAAATACTTGGTCGGTCCATCATCATAAGGCATTTTCAGCAACCGAAAAAACTATCTCTTGATCTGAGCTTGGGTATTAGGAGTAAAAGTAATGTTGGACTTCTTTAAATTAATACATTGACTTGATGCTGTGTGGCAGTTCTCTAAACAATCTTTTAAATTTGTAATTTCTCTCAAGTTCACTTGAGATAACAACAAACAATCATTTGCAAAGAGAAGATAGGTGAAGGGGGTTGATCTATTTTTGACTCTAGTGCCTTTTATGAGACCCTTATCAGTTGAGTCTTGAATGATGGAGAATAGAGCTTGGGCATAAAATATAAAAAACTAGGGAGGGGGATGTCTTTGTCTATTCCCCAATGGTTAGGTTAACCTTACGTCTCTCAATGCCATTGACAATAAATGTTTTGCATAATAAAGTTAACCCAGGAAAGAAAAATCCCAGCTTGAGAAGTATCTTTTTATTTTAATAAAAGACCACTTCAGTCTATCATAGGTTTTTTGAATGTCAGAGACTTTTTTGTCTGGTTAGAGGCCCAGTGGCACTAACTATGGTGACACTGCAGACGATAAAAAAAAAAATAAATAAATAAAACTTTGGAATAATCGTAATTTCTTATCATTGACACATGATTAAACAAACCGGCTTTTAAGAATTCAGACTCTGAGCTTAGAAGTAGTTAAATGGAATTCAAACTCAGTTTGATTATGCTTCTGTGATCTATCTTTCTTCAATACTTCTACTAAATAGGAACCTACGTGATGGGTTCTACTTCTTTCTTCCCTTGATTAACACCAACCATAGCAGAACTCAAAAAGAAACATCCCAAGCACAAAATAATCAAAATCTCTTTCCATTTCTATTACCATAATAAACCAAAATTTAAATTCAAAGAACAAGACACTACTAACAAAAAGAGACTTGATCAAACAGAGAAATTAAATAAAAGTTTCATTATTCTTGGTGTCTTCCTCTGTTTCAAATTCAAGAAGCTCCTCCAGAATCTTATCATCCAGATATTCAAACTCAATCACATCCCTTTTGCTTCCACTTCCAGATGAGTAACTCCCCTTCTCAACATCTTCTCCTCTAGAAGTAACAGCAGCAGCAGCAGCAGAAGAAGAAGATTCATAAGAATGGCGTTCATTGGGGAAATTAAGAATGGCCAAGTGACCTCTGAAAGAGAATGCAGCTCGATCATAAGCTCGTGCTGCATCTTCTGCAGTATCAAATGTTCCGAGCCAGAGACGTGCACCACGCCTAGATGGATCACGTATCTCTGATGCAAATTTACCCCATGGACGTCTTCGAACACCTCTGTAACGCACTTCTTTCCTTTCCATTTCTTCTTCTTCTTCCTTTTCGTCTCTCTCCCTCACTTCCTTCCCTTTTGAACTCGAAGCTTCCTCTTTCATGATCCACTATTAGTTAATGGATGGTATTTGCAGAGCAAACAAAGCTGGAGCCCTCAGCCCATCATCTTCTGTCGAGCTTCCAAGTTCAAATTTGGTGGCAAATTCAAAAGAACTAATTAATAATACCCATTAAAATAATAGTGTCTGGTGAGAGAATTTGTCTGCGGTTTTGGGTTTTTTTTTCTCTTTGATCGAATGAGTCAGGTTTGACGGTTGGAAGTTTCTGTCACTGGGAAATCAAACATCTCACTTCTGCAACCTGCGAGGAAGCTTCTTTAATCATATTATATTATGGAGAAAAAGAGTGATATTCAAAAAGGGTTCAATCAGTCCTTGGATTTTCTAACAATCAAATTCAAGGGTCAAATTTCCTTGTCAAGTTTCAACACCTTCTTCCCACTAGAAAGCATTTTAAAATAGATTTCCTTTTTTCTTTCAGCAATCTTGCTCTTCTTATTCTCCTAACCTTTAATAGAACACGTGCGGAAAAAATCCGATGTATCAGTATCAGTCTATGTCTATGTCTTTATGAGGAAATACACTGAAAGTCTAAGGGTGGACTGGGTCAATCTCTTGCATTGTTTGCCTTTTATTTTCATTCGCCTCCTCGTGTAGACAATATGTGAATGAAAGTATAAACTTGCCTGTTGCATGCCTTCATGGATCTGACACTGGTAGGGCCATCTTATGTTGTGTTACATGAATCAGGTCCCTTTTCTTTTGGAGAGGGTCTGATATTCAGGATCTATTGTTTTCAAGAGGAACAAGAGAGTGATAGTAGCAGAGAGAAAAAATGGGGAATTGAGAGAGAGAGAGAGAGAGAGAGAGAGAGAGAGAGAGAGAGAGAGCTAATTCTCAAGTAGTTTGAGGATTACAATGGTATCCTTTATTGCTAATTCTCAAGTAGTTTGAGAATTACAATGGTATCCTTTATTTTTAACGATTTTTTTTTTGTTTCCCCTTGCATATAAGAGTTTTTATTTAATAATAAAAAAAAAGGATCAATTGAGGTCATATGTAAGGAGGTTGTTTTGCTCATCAAAGTTCGGATCTTCTCTCAATGTGGAATTCAGATTACTTGCATGTACTTGTATTTTATTTGGGATTCTATCACCGTTGATGTAGTATAAAACCCACTGCTGTTGTGTGGACCTACTAGATTTGATTGGTGATGAAATCTCAAAAATGATATAAATATATGTAGATAAACTATTATCCTCAATGTACCAACTACTGCTACATTCTTAAGAAATAGATATAGGTCCCACATTTCGTCCACGGCTTTAAAGAATATGAGGTGATTACCAAATGGAAAGAACTAGGATCTGCAAGGGATTAGGTATTGATTTTTTATTACTTGAGGATGGTGTCTAGGTAGCATCCTCGATTGAATACAGATGTAGCTTTTAAACGCTCTCCTTCAGCCTTCAACTCCAACTCCTACCCTACACTTCTGTGTGTCAGCTGGTGGCGCCCACTTGTTTCGCTCCCTAATACCAAAAGAGGATCCGGGTCAAGCCACGAGGAGTAGGTCACTTGTCATGAGTACTAATTCACAAAGAGGATCCGAGTCAAGCCACGAAGAGGAGACCACTTGTCTTGGGTAGTCATTCTCAAAGAAGATCCCAGTCAAGCCACGAGGAGGCTAGAATACGTATGGAGTCTTTAATCCGTCATCAACAATTGATTACCTTGCACTGCGGTTAATTGGTTTAATTAATCGGTCTTCATTGAGGATACATAGACTTGTTTATATTTAATTCGATTAGTCTCGATTTATAATTAGTCTTATGTTAATCGATTTAATCTATTTATTAATGGACTTCAATGATGCAAATCAATATGTCTATAATCGATTATGATATTTTTCAATTAAGGGTTTATGAAAACATCCCTCTTAACCGCCTATATATGATCGACTACTAAACTGTTATGTTTGATTATATTTTCTTAAGTGGGAGTGAAAAACCTACTTGAATAAATTACAGAATTGTCAATGGAGCATCATGGTCTATCAAAACTACAACATCATGGTCTACCAAAACTACAAGCTATAGATCTATGATTATGCATTATTGGAAATAAAAATAAGGGTTCTTATGTACATCAATGATGTCCGTCAGCCTTAGGGGCATAAAAAAAATGGGGGTCCTAAATGAGAGGGAGAATGAGAAATTAGGCCTTTAGGGATTTAACCTTTAGTAGTTAATAGTCATTTAATTGGTCAGTGCGTTTAGACGATCATCGGGCTACACCCTTGCACCGTAAATGACCGATTAATAATCGATACGTGCCTAAGCCCAACACGTTTAGTAATCAATGTGAGTTTTAATCAGTCGGTCTGATTTGGAAGAGACAATGCGGGCCAAAAATGACACCCCTAAACTCTTGGGTATCTTTCTTATTTTTTGTTTGTATGTGTTTGGTGTCATTTTCTAGTGTTGTTTTTGAGGGGAAAAAAAAAAAAAAAAAACACTCTTTGATTGTTTTTGTTCAAGAAGTTAGTATGTGTTTTAAGTGTAGATAAAATGGTAAAATCAATACTTTTTTATAACATTACCATCCCATCGAATCCTTTCTTCTTTTCATTTGCTTCTCTCTCTTTGCCCCTCTTTGTTTTGTGGATTCGACTATCATAAAACGTTTTTTTTGGCCGTCTAACTTTCAATTCGTTCCGATGGATGTCAAGTATAGCAAAAAATGGTAAGAGTTTTCAAATTTCAAGTTGATCAGAGAGGAAAATCATTAGATATCAAGATTTGAAAAATTCTGTAATTTAAAGAAATCTAACTCTTATTCTTGATTTCGGTCACCTCAGTTGTCCTTTTCTAACCGTTCAACCTCCGATCAGATCCGTTGGATATCAAATTTAACCCAAGAAAAAACGGTAAGGGTGTCCAAATTTTAAGTCAATCGGATACAAGGATAAAAAAAAATATCAATGCTTAGAAAATTATGCAACTTGAAATCCAAACTTTTTTCTTGATTTCGGCCAACCATCCAACTTCCGATCAATGTCAAGGCCAGCAAAAAATAGAAAGAGTGTCTAAATTTTAAGTCGATCGGATAAAGAATTACTAGATATCATGGTTTGAAAATTTTCTTATTTCTCATTCTACAATCTATTGTGTATAGTAATTATCAAACAACATTTTTCTTTTTGATAAAAAAAATTTAAAATATCTTTTGATAAATAAGGAAAACTTAAAAAGATAAATAATACCAAAGAGAGCTTTAGTGAGGATTGAAAAATCCTTATTCTTCTTTCAAATTATTAAATTCTTATTATTTCTTTTCTTTTGAAGTACCGCATGATTTTAGAACCCGAACCGGACATCAAAATGGGTCTAGTTTGGTTTTTAAAGTGAATCCCAAAATTAACCCAAATGAATACTAAAATGATTAAAAAATCAGAAAAAATGAAAGTGATAGGGTTATAAAGAATCCATCGATCAGAAAAAGGACAGGTCTAATACCAAGCACCAATCAAATGAAAGCACACGTATAGACATGTGGCAAAACAACATTGGCAACACCTCACAGGACGGTTATATGAAAGGCTTATCCACGTGATCATGAGGATAACCACAAATCCACCCTAATTGAGGAAGATCCATTATATTCGGCCACGTGTTAGCTATCTAAGGCTTCCATGAACTAAGGTCTTGGGACAGTTATGGAAAGTCTATCAAGAGATTGTGATCCAAGGGTAGAGAAGCTCTCTTACCCCACGTCCAACCCTTATTTTTAAGGGATTAGATTGTGAGTACACTAATCTGCCTTATCCAAAAGCCATGACAATTCATATATGATGGCACAAGATCTGGGACGTGCCCAAGATCACGCAAATCACTTGGATCATGTCTGCAATCACTCTACTCTGTGCTTCCCTACAAATAGACCCCAGAACGAAGGTTAACGGATTGTATTTTGCTAATTATACTCTTACTTGTCATTCTGCTAATCTATTCTATGGCTTTGATTGGTTGCAAAGGGAATTAAAAAAAACGGAAGTAAAATTTTAAATTTTTTTTATTTTACTTACAAAATAACTTTCTTAATCATTACACCACACATACTATCAAATGATTATTTAACTAATTCCAAATCATTTTATATTTAATTATTAACTTACATTTGTCTTTGCATCCAAATTCCTTGCATTTAAAAAGTAAAATAAATTTTACATCTAATAACTATCATTATTTATTATGATTAGAAATTTAAATAATTTATACAATCATGTTATATTATATCTATATAAGTTTTCTTTTTAGGTTTAAAAATTTCATTTCTTTTCCCTTCTAATTTCCCTTGTAACCAAACTGAGTCTATAGGAAATTTCGTTCTTCCTTTATAGAGCTCCATCTACTAGTTATGAATTCTAACTTGAACATTATAGTGGCCACTAGGGAGGTGTTGCCACGAGGAAGCTTCCAACGCGAACCAGGGACAATTTAAAGAAAAATCAGAAATATTTTCAAACAAATACTCTTATAAGTAGGACCAATGCAAATCATTTAATAAAGGCAAGGGAGGATAGAGAGATAGAGAATGTAAAATGATGGCATAGCTCCTACTCTGTCGTTTGGATAAGAGACAAAATTTGACACTCAAATTTTGATGTGCTAGTGAAAATTTTCAATGGACCAGTTCATGGAGAAAAGCCCCCATCCATATTCTTGCATGCATACTAATTTAATCAGTCATGTTGATTAGTCTTAAAGTCTTAACCTAACCTCATTATAAAACCAATTTTTTTTTGGATCACCTGATAAACCAATGGATCTTTTTGTATTTAGTTACAAGCTTATATTCATGATCATGTAAAGTTTTTGTTTTGACTAAGAAAAGAACCAATTGAAGTGGAGAGCATCTTCAAATAACAATGACCTGAATCAATTATTCAATCAGATAATATTGACCACGTTTTTGAAACATAGACAGACCTTCAATCATGCAAGCAAAGCTCCCAAATACATGTACCAGTTGCCTTAATTTGGTAACTTTTGTGTTAATGGTCATATAATACTGACAATAATCAATTTTTTTGAAGGTGTTATGCTTCTTTGTCAAATCCTCCAACCATATTGTGAAAAAAAATCGACATTTTTTAATTGCAAATCTAATCTTGTTATACTGAAAAAGTAATTTGTTAATCTATTATGTGGATTAAGATTAAGTTACCATTTTCACTTTTGGCTATGTTGGTTTCAATATAAATTTTTCATGCAAATAATATTTTACATGAAAATTTTCTTACTTTTTCAATATATTACTTTACATTCTACATTAAACAAATAACAGAAAATCCTATTTAAGGGAAGCCTTCTCTTTTCCATCATTTTACATGGAAAAAATGGATTGCTATCAATGAAGCATGTGTTGCGTAACTCAGCAAAATAAGGGTGTCAATCAGTCAATTAGGTCCGGTTTCGCTTTGGTCCAAATCCGTGTCATTCTTATATTTGCAATCTCAAAACCAAACCATCAAGAAAAAACCCAGTTCGGTTTTGTTTTTTATCGGGTTGGTTTAATGGGCTCTTATAGGCTTTTTATCGGGTTGTTATTGGTTCAGTTCCTATATACATTAAAAGATTGGATTAATGTGTTCTTATTGGTCCAGCATTGGGTTGATACCAGTTCAGTTTCAATTTCGATTTCTTATTGTTAGGGGAAAACAATAGTAGATACGAAATCTGGCCGTTGGAAGAGAATTTAAGATGATCCTTGGGAGAGAGACACGTGGCGTACATCCAAGGGATGAGGTATGAGAAGAAAGAAATGACAAAAAATGTCAAAAAGAATTCATGTTCGAACCCCTATGCTGACTCAGATAAGATATGACAGATTAATGTGGGTAGTTGGACCATTAATGGTTTGTCATTAATACTCATAAATGCTGACAACAACCATAAATGCAAGGTATGCTGACTTGAACACCCAAGTCACCATATCATGGACCGAATCAGCATGAAGCCAGACCATTACTTGATAAAAGTGTAAGGACAGAAACATGCATCAGAAGGTATGGGAGATATAGTTCAAAAGGGGGGGTCGAAGAAGATCAAGGGGGATTGTAAGCGCCTGACAGGACGTCCTAGCGCTGTCCTAGGGGGTCGTAGCTGCACGAACCTACTATTCTCTAAGTAACTGATGATTGAAATAGTGATAGGTATGGAGGAGCTTGCTGATGAAGCCTCCTATTGAACCTATATATGTAACAAGAGGACATCAATGAATGGATTGAGATTTACTCCATCACCAAAAAAAACTTCTCATCTTTGGGTCTCACCTGTTGTTTTTCATTTTTCTTTCGCTTCCTATCTCAGCGGAAGGGAAGATTGTTGCAGTGCCAGTATCTTAGGGAACCCTTATTTCTGAAGGAACTCCGGTGTTTCACTGAGAGTTTCATATTGTATGTCTTGGGAAATCTAGTCTTACGGATTCCATCGACAATAGTTTGACGCCTACCGTGGGGGCCTGACATACTTTGTCTCTTGAAGTCTTTCCTTTCCCCTGAACTAGTTCAAAAAGAAAAGCCTCTGCTACTCTCTTCTTATTTTCTACCTTACTTCCCTTCAAGTCACTCTATACCTTTCCCCCTTGGCATACTTTTACAGATGGCACCAGCAGGAAGAGCCGAAAGTTCCTATAACCTATGGGAAACTCAAGCTCGTCGTACTGAAGCGAATATATCTTGAGAACAGGTGGATATCCCTATGGGTCCAGACCCGTAAGACGTTCTACCGAAGGAGCCTTCTACCGAAGGAGCAGGTGGTCCCAACCATGATCCATCACAGTATGTCACCAGGGTACAATTTGATAGATTGGCCCAGCAATTGGCAACCTTGACGGAGTTGTTGCAGTAGCGACCCACAGGTGTACCGGCCTCTTCAACACCTCCAGTTGATGTCCCGAAAGTCCCCCAGAGATCTCGGCAATCCAGACGCTTTGTGCCACAGGCTGTGCCCCTTAGCCCAAGGAGGGATAGTCCTTCGGTTGATTCATATCACAGTAGGGGTCGAAGCGATCATTGGGGAGAGCCTCAATCTTAGTATGTTTTAGAAGTCGATCGTACTGAAATCATCGAAAGCAGCCATGAGTCCCTGGCTATCTCTCAATGGTCGTCTATCTTAAAAAGGTTGGAGTCGAGACAGGGAGACAGGTAGGCCAGAGGCAGGATGTGATGCGGAAGACACAAAGGGGGGTCGACAAAGCCAAACGTGCCTGAGAAGATGCCCAGGCCAGGGTCGACGCTGCTCGACAAGCCCGAGAGGATACCCAAGTGAGGGTTAAAGAAGCTAAGCGAGTCCAAGAAGAAACCCAAGCAAGGGTTGACACTGCACAAGGAGAGAGAGCAATGGCTATCTCGTCCGTTATAGCACCTTTGCCAGTTTTACCTGTGGCAACTGTTCCCTCGGCAGGTAGCACTCCCACGAACGATGAAAATACAAGCCGCTTAGAAGGTCTAGTGAAAGATTTGATGCATCGGGTGCAACATGTTGAGAGGGGGGTCAATCCGACGGCCCTCTAAGAGTATGCCACAGAGACTACTTTGACAGATGAGGTTATGAACTATCCTCTACCTACCAACTTTGTCCTCCCAAATGTTGGATGGTATGATGACAAGATGGATCCAGAGAAATACTTGGATAATTTTAAGCTGGGAATGGTCATCTACAGCCACCACGACGCTTTGTGCTGTAAAGCTTTCCCCTCCATTCTACGAGAAGCTGGAAGGACATAGTTAAATAATCTTCCCCCTCAATCAGTGGGGACTTTCAAAGAGCTCAGCAGTTTGTTCCTCTCCCACTTTCAGGGGAATCGAGCTCAGAAGAAGAACTTATCCCATTTGATGGCGATCAAACAAGGCGAGGGGGAGCCTCTTTAACCCTTCATCACCCGTTTCTTGGGAGTAGCGGGAGAAGTTAAAGACCTACAGTCAGATGTGGTCGTGTCGACCCTGTCCAAAGCTTGTTGGGATCCTCAGTTGGTATTTTCTCTTAACAAGAAACATCCTAGAACTCACGCGGAGACTTTCAGTCGATGCGACCGATATGCATCGGGATCCCACAGTTATTGGTTACCGACAATGGTCCCCAGTTCTCAAGCCGAATCTTCCATGAATTTTGCCTCGACCACAGAATTGGGCATAGATTTGCGTCGGTGGCGCACCCAAAAACTAATAGACAGACAAAAAACACCAACCACACTCTGCTGCATGGCCTAGCACGACGCGTGAAAGAGAAGAGGCAAGCATGGGCTCAAGAGTTGCCCAATGTGGTATGGTCATATCGAACCACCCAAAGAACGGCTACAGGAGCCACCCTTTTCAAGTTGGCATTCGGTTCTGAAGCCGTTATCCCGGTCGAGGTAATGGAAAAAAGTTACAGAGTGTTGAACTTCAATGAGGATACTAACAAAGACGCCCTCCTGATGGATCTGGACCTTCTAGAAGATGTTCACAAGACTGCTTGACTGCATATAGCAACGTACCAGTAAAAAACTTTCAAGTATTACAATTCTAGGGTCAAGGAGAATTTGTTCCAAGTGGGTAACTTAGTTTTACGATCGACGACTGTCACCACTTCTACTCAGTAGGGCAAGCTAAGTCCAAATTTGGAGGGACCACATCAGGTTATGAAAGCTACCAGACCGGGGTCGTGTCACTTGGAGACGATGGATGGGTCGGCCCTACCACACATTTGGCACTCCAAGAACCTCCGGAGATACTATGTGTAAGGCTCCTTTTCTATTTATTTAATGGAACCTCTATTTACACTTTTTCCTTTCTACCCCCCATTCATGCGAGTTACAAAAAAAAAAAAAAGTCTACGGGTCTCAAAAAAGAGAAAAAGGCCTACGGGTCTCGAAAGAAAAAAAGGCATCCAGGTCTCGAAAGAGAAAAAGGCCTACGGGTCTCGAAAAAGAGAAAAAGGCCTACGGGTCTCGAAAGAGAAAAAGACCTCCGGGTCTCGAAAGAGAAAAAGGCCTAGGGGTCTCGAAAAAGAGAAAAAGACCTCCGGGTCTCGAAAGAGAAAAAGGCCTACGGGTCTCGAAAGAGAAAAAGGCCTATGGGTCTCGAACAAGAGATAAGGCCTCCGGGTCTCAAAAAAAAAGAAAATAAAAAAAAAGGGGTAAGGCATGCGGGTCTCGCAATAGAGGTATGGCTTACGGGTCTCTCAAAAAAGAAAAAAAGGTCTACGGATCTCGAAAAAAGAGATAAGACCTACGGGTATCAAATACATGAAACGACCTAGGATCTATTGTTTTGGTCTTAAATGATTGGTAGAGCACAATCATATAATGCCAAGGGGCGTGGGGTACTTAGTGAAAATACTTAGTGAAAAGGAAATTTCAAAAACTCAAAAAGAAAATGTATTGAGTATTACAAAGTATATTGAGTATAGTGTACAGTTATGGATACATCCTTATAAAAACAAAATTTGTGGCTAGTTCATGGGTGCGGTCATTCGGTTAAAGGCGTTTCTATTGAAGGAGCACCAGAGGAGGTCGTACCAGGGGTTTCTTCTGAAGGAAGAGATGAGGGATCTTCGGAAGCCTTTCCTGGGATATCCAGAGGAGGAATAACAGATAGTGGAGCTACCTCTTGAGGAGAAGGCATCACCACCAAGTCAATATTGGAGGCCGTTGAAGGAGGGAGACTCGAGGACTGGCCAAGCTTGTCCTGAATCACTGTACTCATAAGGGAGATGCAGGAAAAATCGAAGGCCGAAAGGTGAGCAGACATCTGTGAGTGAACAATAAGGAGAGCTTCCCTGGTAGCTCAAGCTCTTTCCTTCCTGAAGAGGCCCTCCATCTCATCAAATTCTAGCAAGGCTCTCAGAGTATTCTCCTTTTCCTGTGCTAAAGATGCATGGGTCCGCACCAGTTCTTCGATCATACGGGTCATGGAAGACTACATGTCGACACTTTTATCCTTCATGATGGCTATCTCTCCTTTAAGGGCTTCCTCCCTGGTTAAGGTGTGGGTCAACTCAAACTGCAACCTGTCATTCTCCGTCGATAAATTGGCCTTCTCCGTTACTAATTCATCACAGGCCCCCTGGAGATCTTTGACTTCCTGTTTTAGTTGATTGTTGAGGTCGGTGGTCGCTTTGAGTTGGTCCGTCATGACCCCATTCAATAGTCGCACTTCAGCTAACTCTTTTTTGGGCAGCCTCGAAGACTTTGGCACGGGTGGTGAAGTGTTCATCCAATCTCCTGTACCTGATCTTTTCATCGAACAGCCACCTCCGGTTTAGTTCCAAAGATGCTTAGACGGAGCGCCATTTTATGTCAAGATCCTTGGCCCGATCATCTGCTTCCTTGGCTTGTTCCTCTGCCTCTGTGGCCGGGGTCTCAATGTCATCTCTCTCCTGCTCGACCACTTTCAGCTCAGAAGAAAGAGTATCTTTCTGTTCTTTCCAGCCTTCCTCGGCTTCAGCATGGGCTGCGATGGTGGAGTCTCGATCCTGGATGGCTTGGTTGCGCTCCACTAGGGCAGTCGAAAGATGCTTGTTACTTTGCTCAACAGAAGTGTGCACCTCTTTCAGCTTGCATACAGAACTCACCAGCATCTTACGATAGTAGTTTGTTCCACACATTAGCTACAAAGCATGACAAAAGAAGAAGGAGAGATATTAGAGATGGACTAATCAGAAATAGAGAAAAGAAAAGGAAACAAAACCTAATAAGTACAGAAAAAGGTACTCACCTGGTATAGGGCTGCGCATTGGCCCTGATTGATGTTCTCAAGTTGAGCTTACTTAATGAAGTCTACGTCGACGGGTAGACAGGCATGGTGAACAATCTCCTGAGGAGCGATTGAATAGCCCCGTGTCTGTCGGAAGGACCTTCCAAGGCGGAGTGAATAATGTTGGCTCAGCGACAGAACTCGAGCTGGCGGTAGAAAGAGTAGAACCGACAATAAAGGGTGTGGAAGAGCTCATAATGGGGGTTGAAGCTGGACCTTGGTTCGTGGCGGCCTGGTGAAATGGCAGGGCCTTTGCCTTTGGTACTAACCTCAGCAGGTCGGCCGGAAGGAGAAGATTGTACTGGCATGAAGGAGGTGGTGATTTGTGGAAAAGTGGAGGGGGCTAGCGGAGGCAAATCTTTGAAAAGTGGGCGAAAGGAAGTCACTATAGTTGAATCTATAGGGATGGAGGGTAAACTTGTAGGGGTTGAAGGGAAGGCCTCCATTCTCGAGTCCTGTGGTGTTGTTGCTACTGTGGTGCCTGTGGTAGTCTGTAGGGAACTAGGAAGAGAACCGACCGCAAGACTTGCATCTGTAGTACTGGGAGGGTCGTGAGTGACCCCCAAGATGATGGCTATAGTGGGGATGAGAGAGGTACCACTGGAAAGTCTAGCGGGCACCAAAACAACGGGCATTTCTGCCAGGTGCAGAGATTGCAGCGGCCGAGGACCGGCCGAAATCCTTTGCAAAATGTCCTGGGGAGTGTCCTCAGGATAAATGAGTCTGGGGGTTTCAGAGACAAGCTTCCTCCTCTTTGATCGATGTAGCGTCTCTGCAACAGTTGCCTGATTGTCATCCTCTACATAAAAAGAGAAGCGAAACATTCAGAACTATAATGTTGAGGGGTTGATACTTTAGAAGTAGAAGGTATGAGGGAACAAAACATACCTTCCTCTAAGATGTCGATGATCGGAGGCACTGTCGGCTCCTCTGTGAAGGGGGGAGGGTCGAAAGCTTGCGACGAAGATCCCACCATTGGCTCAAGACCGGTGGGCGGATCAACCAGGGCCACAAGGTCGGAATGAGGATGTGCTTCTTCTGAAGGCGGTGGAGGGATTTCGGCAGGAAGGGTTGGAGCTATGTCGGCGGCCCTCTCAAGGGCCTCCAGTTTGCGGGCCACGGAGGCAATTATCTCCTCCCTATCCCTTTGTTAATGACAGAACAAGTCTGTCCCCATGAGATCCTCCCATATGCTGTCGTCAAGACCTTCCACTGCATCAAGAACCAATATTGAACTGTGGCTTCGATTTCGATCCAAACAATGGAAAGAAAATGACCTATTATCCACAGCAGATCCCATATGAGAACATCTGGACGCTTGTTGCGCCTAACATGCGACGCCCTCACCGTCAAGCGGTTAGGGGTCGAATTGAAATACAAAAGTAAAGTCGAGAAGGAAGGACAGGTCAATGCTATTAGGGAACTTACTCAGCCCGTACAGGAACAAGAACTTGTTGTTGCCCAGGTCATTGTACTGGACTGCCCTCCTTCTTTCTTCTACCCTTTAAAGGGTTTTCATCTCAAGCGACATTAAGATTGGGGTGACCCCTACTACTGAGGGGTCGATGAACTACCATCGATTACCGATGGGAAAGGAACGCATACCCATTAGACTATGGCCCTGTTTTATTATAGCCCTGTAGAATTTCTCCTTCCAGTAGGGGACTGAAGAGGGGGTGGTCTCGACCATGGGGGAAACCATTTCTAAATTCCTGCGAAAGAAGTAGTAGATGCCATTTGTGTCACACCCCAATTTCGGCTAAACCAGAAGTGTGAGTGAACCGACTCTAAACCACGGTTCACACCAGGATCTCAATAGACCATATCAACCAATCATTCCCAAGCAGTCTAACAAAATCAGAGATATAATACATAGCAGCGAAAATAAATAAATGAGCCGAGATCTAAATTGTAATTTAAATAAATATCCAACTTATTCTATCATCCAGCAAAATTTAAATAGTAATTATTACAAAGCTTTAACTGAAAATAAACCTATCATTGAGAAAAGACACAGAACGAGCACTCGCATGACGCATCATGCTGGTCCTCCACTAACTGAGAGTCCAAGGCAGCCACTGTGCTGTAAGCTGGAGTAGTCATGAAGTCGTCAACAGTGTACCCTGCATCCAAATCTGAAAAAAGAATATATATATATATATATATATATATATATATATATATATATATATATATATATATATATATATATATATATATATATATATATATATCTGGTGAGCTCACAACATAGCTCAGTAAGTACAAGACCAATGCAACAGTACAACATGCATGAGATAACATTACAATTTGAGCCTGGTATAACTTGCAAATGTGTTATGGTAAGGTTTGGCGACCACCGCACCTCCATGCACGAGAGTGTGAGCACACCCAACAGTCAGACACCTACCACACTACTGCTGTTGCCCCACATGACTCACTCCAGTATGAAGATAGGACTCGAGTCTGGCGGGCAGGAAGAACCACAATCCCACGTCCTCCCCCTGATACCCTATTTGCACCAAGTCCGCTAAGGTAACCCTACCCCAACACAACCCCCTACGACATAGAGATAGGGCTCGAGTCTGGTGGGCAGGAAGAACCACAATCCCACGTCCTCCCCCTGATACCCTATTCGCACTGAGTTTGCTAAGGTAAGGGCGATACGAGAAAAGTGTTAGCTGTGGATATATCCAAGGCACATCCCCTTCACATTTCACACACTAACGAAAACATACACATGCCTAAACATACAACAATCCTAGCATATGAAATGCATGATTATAATAAGATAAAAGAAAGCAACTACATGGCATGTGAAATGCATAGACATCAATCAATATGTATTTACAAATACAGAAATATATCACAGAGGTTTACTGTTGATTAGTTATTTAGGTTTGGGGTCTTGTTCCTTACCTGACGCGTGATACTGATCCCGTTCTGCGTCAGAGAGCTTACTCACAGTGTCTACAAGTCCTACATAATCACATATTTATGTTAAAATTCATTTATTAAAGTTTCAGGGGTCGGAACCAGGTTTGGCCAAGCAAACTAGGCTCGGAAACCCATACCGATTGCAGGTACCGGTCTCACCATAGTGAGACCGGTATGTGCCACCGGTATGTATACCGGTGGCACCATACTGCACCATACCGGTTGCACATACTGCAACCGGTATGTGCAACCGGTATATACCGGTTGCACATACCGGTCTCACTCAGATCTCACTGAGTGAAACCTGTATGTGCCTGCGGTATATACCGCAAGGCCATACCGCTGGACCTATAGTCCATCCGGTATACCCCACGGTTTGGATCCGAGAGCGAGATCTCGGATCTCCCCTCCTTGTCGGCTAGCAGTTAGGTCTCTAGGGTTTCCCCTACCCTTTACTAAGGTCCAAACCCTCTAGTGGTCTTCGGATCTCGGCTACACCGTATCAAACCTAGGTTAGATTCGAATGAAGAAGAACAATGGAAACTATAATCCTTTTGGATCATTGCGCTACTTCGTGGCTCCGATCCGATCTCCTAACATTATTAACAGTACAGAGCACTTACCGGCGTTGTCGGTTGGCGGCGTGCTCTTCCTTCCTGGGCGGCCTCCACCTTCTTGCACCTTCTTAGTTCTTCTCCAGACAGCCAGGGTATTGAGAAGGAGCAATGGAGTGTCTCCTTCTCTATTAATAGAGGGAGACCATCCATGGAAGGTTTTTCCTCAAAATGGAAATTTTTCTAAGTTTTCATTCTGAGAGACAGACTCACTGGAGTCTGTCTACAGTCGGAGTCAGGCATACCGGTTGCACATACCGGTTGGAGACCCCAGACTCACTCAAACCGGTATAGTCCAAGTTTCGAAAAGAAGAGAGAGAAGGAGAGTAGTGATTACCATAACGATAAGAAATCTGTGAAAACGTCTCCACATGTTTAGGAAAGGATTATTTTCCCATAAATGTGTCTCCTTCAGTCGAAACGACGCTGAGGATACAAAGTGGTTTTATTAGGGAAAAACAATAGTAGATACAAAATCTGACCGTTGGAAGAGAATTTAAGATGATCATCGGGAGAGGGACACGTGGCGTACATCCAAGAGATGAGGTATTAGAAGAAAAAATGACGAAAAATGTCAAAAAGAACTCATGTTCGACCCCCTATGCTGACTTAGTTAAGATGTGACAGATTGATGTGGGTAGTTGGGTCATTAATGGTTTGTCATTAATACTCATAAATACTGACAACAATCATAAATGCAAGGTATACTGACTTGACCAGCCAAGTCACCATATCATAGACCGAATCAGTATAAAGCCAGACTATTACTTGATAAAAGTGTAAGAACAGAAACAGGCATCAGAATGTATGGGAGATATAGTTCAAAAGGGAGGGGTCGTAAGCGGCTGACAGGACGTCCTAGCGCTATCCTAGGGGGTCGTAGTCGCACGAACCTACTATTCTCTAGATAATTGATGATTGAAATAGTGATAAGTATGGAGGAGCTTGCTGATGAAACCTCCTATTGAATCTATATATGAAACAAGAGGATATCAATGAATGGATTAGGATTTACTCCATCACCAAGAAAAACTTCTCATCTTTGGGTTATACTCACCTATTGTTTTCCATTTTTCTTTTGGTTCCTATCTTAGCAGAAGGGAAGATTGTTGCAGTGCCAATATCTCAGAGAACCCTTATTTCTGAAGGAACTCCAGTGTTTCAATGAGAGTTCCATATTGTATGTCTTGAGAAATCTAGTCTTACGGATTCCATCGACAACACTTATATGTATATTTATTAAAACATTGATTTAATATGCTCTTATTATTACCGGTTCAGTTTCAGTCAATTTAAGTTGTTCTTATCTGTCGGTCCAATCTGGCTTCAATTTTTTCATCGGTTATTAACCAAAACCAGCCTAGCTAATAAGACCAGTTAAATTTTGATTTTTGATTTGGACTCAATTTTGACAGCCAATGGCAATAGGTGGATGGATCAGCCAAATTTTGACATCCAATGGCAATAGGTGGATGGATCAGCCACATTTTCCTTGTTTCTTAGGATAATTAATTATAAGTGATGAAAGATCAAATTATTCCTAATTATGACAAATTGAAGTCAATATAATGCTTGAACCAGATTGAAATGTGAAAGATTGAGCCCATAGTTTCATTATTCATTATCAAATTTGATCCGGGTCAAACCCTGATAGCCACAGGAATATTGCAGGTACCTAATTTACAAGTAAATTACAATTAAATTGCCTAAAAGTCGGTGACACTGAGAGTATATGGACTAATCACAATTCTCCATCTTTGTTGAATGAGGTTTACAGGTTCATGCACCATCCCCAAAAGGGTTAAGCCAAGCATGCGTAAACTAGATTCTTCCATAATTATCCTCTTTCTTTTTGTCTGAGTGAAATCCTCCCAGACTTTCACATGAACATGATTTTCCGACCCTGATTATTATTTTTAACAATACAGCTTCCAACTTATTCAAAAAATCCACGACCTCCGTGTCACAATTGAATAACCTTACTCTCACAGGTTTGCCCTTCAGCGAAGGGGCATGGTCTGGAACATCTCACCTAAAAAGGTGCAAATCCTCCAGACACTTTGTATTTGAAATTCTCATAATATCTTTCCTCTTTATCTAATCGTCTACAAAAATCTCTTTTTGAAAACTGATCCCTTGCCAAACTCTTCCCCGATGTTTTATTAGAAAAAGTTGCTTATGTGGTCTTTAGACGTCAAAAATAAAGCTAGTTGACTGGTAATTGTTCATACAATGATTTATCGTAACCATTGTTTCCAAAACTGGCTAGACCGGATGATCAAATCGGTCCACATTTTGCTATCACAAGAGTTTATGATATGTTTTCAAAAGTCATAAGATACTAAGCTGTCTATTTTCATGGTTTTTCCTAAGAACACATGTTAGAGTTGGGAGAATCAATAGTAATGGTTAGATATTGGTACACATACATGGATATACATGAATTGCATGCAAATTCATCAAGGTATGCAAATACATCAGGGTATTTGATTAAATTAGATTATGAAATTTAATAAATTTTAATTTCAGACGATTTACTTTGTATCCAATGCTTGGAATGGATTCAAATCGTCTCCTCCTTGAGATTTGGGAGGAGGGATGACGGCCTGGATGGATGGCCTACACCTGACTCTCGGGTGAATCTGAGCCGACCGTCCGAGCCGACACCCTAGCCGACAGGCTGAGTCGACAGGGGTGTTGGCTCGGATGGATGGCTCGGATTCACCCGAGAGCCAAGTGTCGGTCATCCATCGAGGCCGCCGCCCCTCCTCCCGAATCTCAAGGAAGAGACGATGTGGATTAAACGGAATAGAGACATCATTTATCCACATGACAAAAATAGATGCCTTGTGATGTTTGAAAAAGAAATAGACTATTGTAACAATAATATTTCATATTTTTAAAATTAAAAAAAAAAAACTAACAAAAATATGTGATTATGACTATAATTAGTGCTGTAAAATAGATAAATCGAAAATCCTTAGGAGTATCCATATCCGTTTAGGAGTATTCTTATCCATTTAGAAGCATTTAGATACTAATTCAGTAAACTAATAATAAAAATTTAGTAGTTAATAATCTTGAACGTTCTTAAAAATTTCGATAGGTTCTAGAAAATGAAGACAATGTAAACATTAGACAAAGCTAATTGAGAACATGCAAGAGATTAACAAGACCAAAAATATGAAAAAAGAAAATAGAAATAACGAATGAAATTCTCAAATCCAATGATATTTGGATATCCGATATCTAACCGTTATTCAAATCAGATTTTTTTTTTTTTTGGGTTTGAACCCACCACCATCCCAAATGGATGGAGAGTAAGGGAAATCAACAACAATCGGATGTTGACCCTGTAATCTCCAACACAGTGTGAATACTGTCACATCTGTGCCGTATACGATCCGTTTACATCCCTAACTATCGATCGTCTAAATTTTGGTACATATGCTTTACAAATTATCAATAAATTTTATTAATTGATTGTGATTGAAAATTGTGATTGAAACTCCACGTGGTTAAATTAATCAGAAACACCGTTGGTGTGTCCGTACAATAAACGCCTATAATTCTTTTAGGTAAGTTGTAAATCTAATGGCCGTTATGATTCTGAAATCAGCCAATCTTAATACTTTTGTTTTTTTAAAGGGGTGTGGTGGGACCCACATAAATTGGCTTTATACTAATTGGAAGCGGAGGATGGCGGGCTGGGCTAAGTACGGAAGAAGAGATAGGATAGAAATCCTATCCTTCTTCGGTATTGGATGGAGAGGGGGCATTCCCCTTAGACATGTAACATGTGGAATTTGGGTGAATTCTAGTCGGTACATAAACAAATAGGGGGTATCGACTCACCTTATCGATTCCGATGGAATACTTGGATTCTCCTGAACCCCACGTATTACACATCTAAACAGGCTGCCCCTTCTTCATCCCTCTCCTTCCATTACCGAGGATGGAGAGGGTTTGAATCCAAAAAGATAGGGTAGGGACCCATCCAAGAGGATAAAGAAGGAATCGATCCAAGTTCTCTGAATCTGTAACAAAAGCCAACCTCTCTGGTCTGGTCACTCTCGCCTAACGAGGAGACTAGTGCAGTCAGAAACCAGCGACGACTCGCAAATTATATTTATTGGTGGAGCCCAATGTCACTAATCTGGGTTTTGGGCCCACTGGATTCACCAGACCCACTTCATGTGTAGTTTGAAAGAGGAGATCAGTTGGTAAAGACCAATGAATACCTCATAGAGGTTATGAGTAAAATAATAATAATAATAATAGCAAGGAAAAATTACGTATACTATCCTTGAACTTTAGTCTAAATACACCTAGTACTCTAAAGTTGACAACAATTATATTTACTATTCCTAAATGCTAAACATGGTTATACATAGACTTACTCTGTTAGTTTTTTTCTTGTCAGTTGCTGATGTCTGCACAATTTTATTTTTTTTATGTCCAAAATACCTTTACGCGTATTGTAAACCGTCGAACATTAGAGGTTGGAGTATAAACTAAGGGAACAAGAGTGGTTTTTTATATAAGGGTTTGGGAGGGTACTTTGGTCATTTTATCTTCTTATTTGTTGAGGGTTAAAAGGTCATTTCAATAAGGATAAAATTGTCTTTAAAATTTTTTAGTTAACACCATTAAAATTTAGGGTGCAGTTGTAACTGTAGTCAACTTTAGGATAGTAGATGTATTTGGACCAAAATCCAAGGACGGTATAAATAATTTTCCCTAAGAAAATGTGTGATAACACTCTAATGAATGGTGATCAAAACTAAGGTTGTAACTGACTCAATTCCAATCATCAGAATTGGTGTAGGATCTCTTCAAATGCACTCTCATATTTTGGCATTTTCTCTTTTTTACCTAACCATGTGGACGGGTCTATTGATGATACCATTTCTTGCGCTTCCATTGATGTAACATGGCGAATTCTCACACGCTAACATTATAAGAAACTCTCTCTTATAATTAAATGATTGAAAATGTAAGAAATAGCTTCTAAGAGCTTCCAAAAAAATTTCAAAAACAGTTAGCACACCTCATTGATTTCAAAGATACCCATGGATCAAACCCTTTCTACTTTGAGAAGATATGAGTAGTCTTTATCCGGTCACTGAGCTGGACACTTCCATTTTGGAGGACTTTTTCTTTGCAAATTTCAATATTTCAGTCATTTCTCCAACTTATAAGGACCTTGAATATGATTTGTTTAATTCCAAATTAAAAAGGGACCTGCATCTAGACGATTTAATTCAAACCCACTGTCATCTTCCGTTGAAAAATTAAGATGACAGAAATGCTGAGCTTTATCACCTTAAAATATGGATGGCTTATGATGATCATCTTACTTATAACTTGGTTCAAATTAATTCCTTTTCAGATGAAACCCTTATACATGATTCTATGTTTGAAAATTTGGGTTTAATAATTATTAGAATTTTAATGTTCTACGTTATAATTTTATCCAATCTATTTCTTGTGGGTAGGATTTTGTATATTCTAAAGTTTCAAATTTCAACATTTGTAAGCACTTTCCTGGAAACACTTCTGTTATTTCCTGTATGTTTCCGATGAGGTCTACATCCTAGGACTGTTTTCTTTTTATTTATTTTTTTCCTTCCTTCTCACCTTATTTTCCTTTTTTTATTATTATTTAGAACAAATCATCTATGTTTATTAAAGATAATGGAGAAATTTTATTTTAGTTAGGACTTGATATTGTGTACATCACATATACTGGAACAAGCTATATACATTAAGCAATCATCATCAAGTTGATTGTAACTGTTTGTTTGTTTTCAGAAAAAATGACGGAAAACATTTTTTTTTATTTATAAAAAATACGATTTTTCATTTTTTGTTTTAATATAAAATACAAAGAAATTCAACATTTAAAAAAAGTAGGAAAGCTTAAGGAAAATTTTATATAAAAATATCATTTGCATGAAAAATTTTACAACAAAACTAATATGGTCTAAATAGGGCAACCTCACTTGATAACATGGTTTGAGTCAGATCGATTCATTCCATTGATTTTCAACAAAATTCCTAGAGTTTGGACAATTCTAATAGATTCTGATTGGGAGGCCAATTCGGTTCCTTATTTTGTTACATTGAACTATGCTTGATAAAGCATGATGGTTTTCGAATTCTCATTGTCAAATTGATCGATACCTAGTCTGAATCCTCTCTTCGATGAAATATCTCTTAATAAATTTCATCACTATTCATATCTAGTGGATCCAACACCCATTAACAATGATGGATTCCTTCGAAGAAGAGAGGATCCGGTCTTATCTATACCCTCTTTTTTATTTTCTTTTCTTGGAGAACCCATTTTAATAGCATAACTACACTTTAAGGTCCTACAAACATGACACGTGGGCCTATCCAACAGAATGCCCAATATAATAAGAAAGCATGAGATCATCGAAACTATTTGATGTCATCAAGAATTTGGAATCAGACCCAGCCGCCATGCTTCATTTGACCCACGTGCTCTATAAATCCTAGAGAAGTGGGGTTTTTTTTTTTTTTTTTAATGTTAGTGTATATACTATATACCAAACCACTTGGCACTTGCCCTTTAAAATTGGTCCCTACTTGGAATGGCTCCCTCTTCTTTGTGTATTTAAAGGTTGTGGGCTTCAAATATTCCTACCAACTTCAAAGCTGCATCAGCTAACTGATAAAGAGACAAGAGAGAAAGATTCAAACCATATACCTTCATTTGAGAGATGGACTCTTCTTTCTTTCGATCCCAAAACTCCGACTTCTCGCCGGAATCTTCATTTGGCTCATCGGAATGTCTGTCATGGGATGGGTTTTCTTTCAAGGAGGAACCCCTTCCTTTTAATGAGAATGATTCAGAGGAGATGCTCCTCTTGGATGTTCTCACTGAGGCTGCTCGAGAACCAACAGATACCCGGTGCACCACCAGAATTAAAGATGAAGAGGTCAGCTCCAAGGAGAAGGAAGAGCACAAAGCTGCAAAGGAGAAGGCCTATAGAGGTGTCCGAAGGAGGCCATGGGGAAAATTTGCGGCCGAGATAAGAGACTCAACTAGACATGGCATCCGTGTTTGGCTGGGTACTTTTGACAGTGCAGAGGCAGCAGCTCTTGCTTATGATCAGGCTGCATTTTCGACTCGTGGATCGCTGGCTGTCCTCAATTTTCCGGTGGAGAAGGTGGTTGAGTCACTAAGAGACATCAAGTATGGTTTTGAGGAGGGTGGTTCACCTGTGGTAGCACTTAAGAAGAGACACTCCATGAGAAGGAAATCCATAAGTGGGAAGAACAAAGGATCAGGTCAGGTGAGGATACAAAATGTGGTGGAATTGGAAGATCTAGGGGCAGATTACTTAGAGGAACTCTTGAGTTCTTCTGTAGGTGCTAGTCCTTGGTGAATCAATCAGCCAAGCACAGCCCACATCACGTCTTGGAGGAGGGTGATTTTCTTTATTTTCTTTATTTTTTTTATTTTTTTTATAGGGGTTATTTCATCTCTGGGTTTTTAGGTCAATTTTGGAGTAATCCAATCCATCTTTGTTCATTATTTGACTTTTTCTTTAGTTTGCATTACAAATCATGCTTTCTTGTTCAAATGTAAAGTTGAAAGCTTCTTTTGATATTTCTTTATTTTCTTCATCCTACAGTCTTTTTCTTGTTGGGTATACTTCAACTTCATGGATATGTGGAATGAGACCTTTATAAACTTGTCTTTTCTTATGGAGTTGGCAATTTCAAGAGTCATCCACATCACTTATATAAAATAAGATCTCAAAGAGAAAAGAGGTTTTGTTGTGTGGTTGAATGGAGAATCATTTGCATGGCCATGGAGGCTTCATTAACGACCAATGAGGAAATTCGGTTACCTTGAGGCAAAAAACTGCATCTCATGCATATATAATAGACATTTCACTTGATTGATGCAGAAACTTTTGTACGTACTCTATCCCATGTATATAAGGTGGTACTTAACATGAGAGAGAAAATACAGATTTGTCCATTATAATTTTCATAAAATTATCTTCATAAATAACTCGGGGCAGTTTTCTTTCACCCATGGTAAAGAGAGAATTCCTTCTGGGGTTGAAAGCATCAGATGAGTGTCTGGGTACAATACTGAGGATGATTATTGGGAATTCGTATACATGGGATACAACATTTGTAAATCCTGTCGGCGGCCAGTTCCTTTTTAACTCGAAAATATGAATAAATCTTATCAGTGACCTTAATTATGGCTTTATGTGCCTAAGTAAGATGAAGAAGCATAAGGCCCAATTAATTACATGAAGCAAATTAAGCAAGACAAGATCACCCTCTAATTAGAATGTCACATTTTTATATTTTTGCGAAAATTTCACGTACTACCCAAATACTTTGAGAAACATCACCTACCACCCAAAATTCGACGTTAACCTATTAACTGACGGGAAAGAGTTGAAATTTTGTCTAGATGTTTATACCCTACATAGGACCATCATCCTCACTGGATGTTTGAATTTGGAATCCAACGTTTCTGACATGGAGCTACACATATCGTTGGGCCCTTCTTCTTCTTTGCGACAACGCTAGCGACTTCTCTGATTGTCGTCTTCTTCCATGATAGCAGTAAAATCTTTTCAACCTGAAAATTTAGGACAAAGTTTCTAATCCTCTGATTTTTGAAACTTGACCAATAAGCTTCTGTAGATTTGCTTTGCTGGAAATTCTTGATTTGCAGGTTTGGTCATTATTTAGTGCTCGAAATATGCAAATTTACAGTTTTTCCTTATTAGAGATTCATCTGCGGGGTCCATTTTGAGTTAGAAAATTTCAATTCTTCGGTGGCTCCTTTTCCCATGCAACCAGTTCATCTCCTCCGGAAGTCCAGCCCTCTGCTCTCCAGCTTACATGCTTGAAAGAAACATTTTAAAGAACTGATCTGATTCCTCGTAACTGATCTGATTTCGTGGGGTGGGAAGTTTTTGGTTCATTCATTGCTTCTCTCTTCTTCATCCAAATTCAAGATGGAAATTCGTTTGCTTTCTATTCTATCGTCCACCGTTAAAATTTGTTTCAAGCTTTTAAAAAAGCTGCTCTTTCTCTCTTTCCCGATCTTATAAACTCCTGCTACCCTTTTTTTTATAAATATATAAAAAAAAGTTACAGTTCTGTTTTCGCCATTGATAAAGCTCCTTTCAATGTGGCTTAACCATGGTGGTAGTGGGTCTGATCCTAGGTTTTGGATTATTCTGGCATGGGTTCCAGAAGAATCACAAGTGCAGCGGCGATAGTTGTCATTCTCCAGAGGACCAGCAGCCGGTGTTCTCTAACCCTTGCAGTGGCAGCAACTGCTTCCCTCCCCATATGCAATCCCAAATCCAATCCTGGCGACAGAGAGGAAGAAGAAGATGATTTGGGGTACAGTTAAAAAATCACGGAAGGGTAAACTCGATTTTTTCCTTTCAAATAAGAGTATTACTGTCAATATAAAAATAATTTTGAACTGACATCAGCATCTAACGATTCCGTCTTAACGATTCGAGTCTTCTTGATAAACATTTTAAAATTTCGAGTGGTAGTTGATGTTTTTAAAAACCTTAGATGGTAGGTGATGTTTCTCAAAACTTTAGAAGAGATACCCTTTAAATCTTTATTATTTCACACCCATTTTCATATGATCGTGGATCTCTAGGGGAAACTTGAATTGCCCCCACATAATCAAATCATGTCTAAAAAGAAACTAGAGTTTTATTCCTCATAAGATATTTTGTATTGCTAGGGTACTTTATGCATTAAACTCATCTAAAAGGAACACCTCAAGCTAGGTTTTAGACAGATTTACTTTCTCAATCCAATGAAAAATTAGGACCATATATATATATATATATATATATATATATATATATATATATATATATATATATATATATATCAATTAATTTTTTCCCTTTCTTAGGAGGATATATATATAGTAAGTGATAGGTATCCTGAGTGACAACATGGTGTAAATTGGTGTCCCACAAATTGAGTGTAGGTATCTAAGAAGTCATAAGTCCAATTCACCTATCTCACATTCCAACCAATTCTAAGTAATTGTAGTCAAAATCCCATTAGACAAATAGATAAATAAGACGTCAAGAAAAAAAAAAAAAAAAAAAGGTGGAGGATTCACTACAAAACCCTAAAGGCCATTACCAATAATTGGTCAAAGAAAGACTAACAAGAGAACACTTCAGAAAGTTAGGATCTAAAGAGCATAGCCATCTTATGAGCCCCCGTAAGGTGTCAGATGTCTTGTATTCCAACACTTGAGTTTGTGGGCCGATTCGGAAGGGTTGTGGAAGCTTGTAGGGCTAGAGACACTTGAGTTTGTGGGCTAATTTGGAAGGGCTGTTAAAATTTGTAGGGCCCAAGGGCGTAAGACTCTGAGGGCTATATGTTTATTCAATAAATGTACCAATATAGGTTTTTTTGTTATAAATTGATGGCGTAAGAATTTTCCTAAAGACGAGAGATGTGAGGGAAAAACAGTTGTAACTCTGTTCTCTAGTGAAGCATTATCATATCATATTAGACGTAGGAATTGTACTGAATTCAAATCCTCTCCTCCCAAAACCACTAGGAGGACGGGGATGTCCCCGTCGGATGGCCAACACATGGGTCTCGGGTGAATCCGAACCCCACGTCTAAGCCGACACCTGAATCGACAAGCTGAGCCTACAGGGGTGTCGATATGGACGTAGGACTCGAATTTACCAAAGACCCACATGTCGACCATCTGACAGAGACATCTCCGTCCTCTGAGAAAAGAAGATGTGGATCCGAATTGTACTTGCCGAACCACGTTAATTCTTTCTTTCTATTTGATTTTAGTATCTTGAAAATTTTTTCATTAGGATTCTCACCAACTAATATTCTTAAAAATATTTGTCAAAATATACCCAAAAAGATATTCCCAATTATCCAATCCAATCCTGCCACATGGACATCACAGATGGGTGGTTAACCACCGTTTGGGTCAGTTCAGTCAGATAACGTAGATGGTAGTCTCTTTTTGTTCAAGATTGATGTCTCCCTTTTTATGGGTTACGTGAAGGCAGTGCCTTGTTGATGGACAGTCCTTGTTGTCAATTATCAGCATAGGTGACACTTGTTACTAAAGGAGACTTACTTTTGAGACCAAGCCAAAATTCAAGAAATTGAACCCAACCTTGGCTTCACATTCAATCCCCCCAATGGATTAGTGGGCCCCACACATATTTGTTATGAATATATATTCCATTCTCTTAATCTTATTCAATAATATAAACAGTATTTTAACTGTTCTTGTCTTGTCAGATTGCGATGAGATTGTCCACTGCTTGTGCTCTCCTCGTATCCTTTCTCCTATTGATGTTATTCCCATTACAGAAGATATCCTCCTTCTTGCTTCCTTGTGTCATCAGGTTCTTTCATATCTATCTCTAAAGCGGTCATCAAGGTTACCCATAGCCCAACTAGGCAGCAGTGATTATCCTTTCTCCTATTGATGTTATTCCCATTACAGAAGATATCCTCCTCCTTGCTTCCATATGTCATCAGGTTCTTTCATATCTATCTCTAAAGCGGCTATCAAGGTTACCCATAGCCCAACTAGGCAGCAGTGATTATTTATATATCTGGGATGTTATTTTGGCCTGTCTTTTTTCCCTAGTTTAATAACTCGTGTACGGATGATATCTCAATTGTAGCCCGAATTTCCTTAGAATATATTTATATATTATGATTATTATACTTTGTGGTGAGAAAGGATTTGATGGGGTCAGTTGCCAAATACCAATAATTACCACCATCTAACCACAGTTAAAGACGGTTTGCAGCACACAGTGATCACACAGTCTTTAAAAATCCCACCTGTTTTGAAGATCACAGCTGAGCAGTTGGATAAGGCCTTTCGATAACCAGGTCTTGGGGTCCCCTTTTTATTGGGGTCACCATCAACAAATTAATGGAAAGATAATGTAGCAATTCGAACGGTGGAATAATAACGGACCCCACACATATCGACTGGTCAAATTTCGAAGCCCAATTTGGAACCCTTTTTTTTTTCTGATTTAATTAAAGCTATCCCAAACATATGACCTGCCATTTGTTAAACATATCTGCTAATTGTCTGTTGATTTATGACAATTGATTTGCTGAAGGCTAGCTGTATCTTATTGACTAAGAAAAGGTTGACATGAACTACTTCTAGTTAAATTTGACCACCAACTTTATTGTCACGTGGATAATAAAACTATGAATGACAATCTAGAGTTTCTATATCTTAATTAAGCATTATCAACATAATGTATTTTTAAATTATTGTAGACCTCGGACCATGCTAAGAGATATTGTAGTGGGTTAGAGAAGAGAGAGAGAGAGAGAGAAAATGGGGTTGCATCTTGACTAAAATGTGAAGTTGCTTATCTTCTAGATTGTTTGTACACACTTTTATACATAAGTTAGATGTGAGATAAAATTTTGTGGGCTAAGTAGATGGTAAGATTCATGCTCACGTGTCATTTTTCACTCAAACGAAATTGCCGAAGTGGAAAATTAAAATTTCTAGGATGACAGGAAGGTTGGTTACACAAATATGGGGTGCATGTTAGTTCTTGGAAGAGTATATGATTGAATTAAATTAGAAATTCACATGATCAATCTAAAATACTTTGTCAATTTAATGATTTGAATTGTCATATCATCCTTTATCATGACACAACTTATGGATTACGTAGATAAACAAGGGGTTGCTAATGAATTTTAAAGTATTACGTTTAGAATGAATTACATTGACCCCATGATTAGTTTATGTACTTCGCGTCCCAATCAAACCCCCCTCAAGGCGGCTGTCGCGAAGTGGAAAGTTAAATATTCTAAGACAACAAGAAGGTTGGTTACACAAACATGGGATGCATGCCAATTCTTGAAAGTTTATAGGACTGAATTAAAATGGAAAATTGACACATGAACAATCCAAAATACTTTATATCGACCTAATGATTTGAATTGTCATATCCTTTATCGTGACACAACTTATGGACTATGTAGATAAACAATGGGTTGCTAATGACTTCTAAACTATTACGTTTAGAATGAATTACATTGACCCCATGAGTTTATGTTCTTTGAACCCCCCCCCAAAAAAAATGGAAAATTAAAAATTGTAGGACAACAAGAAGGCTGGTTACACAAACATGGGGTGCATGTCAGTTCTTGAAAGACTATATGATTGAATTAAACTAAAAATTTATCACATGGTCAATCCAAAATATTTTATGTCGATTTAATGATTTGAATTGTCATATCATCCTTTATCATGACATAACTTATGGGTTATATAGATAAACAAGGGGTTGCTAGTGACTTCTTTGACCCCCCCTCTCTCAAATTAAGCACGTTTGTTTGTAAGTAAAATAATTTCAAAACAAAAAATTTATTAATAAATTTTAGGTGAAGGGTTTTCTTGGGAGGCAGTTTTGTGGGTTGTTGGATAAAAGAAAAAGGTGTTATGGAAATTTCACATACAAGAGTGTGGAGAGCTTTGCACTGTTTTTTTATGGTGAGATACTCTAACCGCATACCCCTCCTAATCTGGGGGCAAATAAGAGAAATTTTTTCTAAATTTTACTTGTCAATTTCTTGTTTCTTCCTTAGGGGAAATTTGTATTTGAGGCCTACATACTTTACAAATATTTGTTAACAAAATTGTCCACATAAATGAGGCATAAATTTTTTTGAATGAAAATTTTCCTTGAAGCCTTTTATTTGAAATGGCTTTAAAAGGACAAGTAAGTTCCCTAAAAACTATTTTTTTAACTATAAACTTCTATTTTGTTTTTGGTTTTATTTATTTATTTAATAACTGGATGGTTGCATTTGTCCTTGTATTCGAAGTCCCCATCCCTTCCGTATTGGGGCCATATACGATAAAAGTAAGGGTGAATTATAACAACATGTATCTAAAACATATAAAAAAAATGAATGAGATATGTCAACCCTATGAAGGTATAAAAATGAATTTTAAATTTATTAAAGGGATTTTCTTATTGAGACCTTTGAAGGTATCAAATAATTTTGCACCTTACTTTTTTGTCTTCTTGGTATAATGCCTTTGGTTTTATTAATGAGGATAATTCTTGTCATTTCACATGTCTATTACTTACAACATAATAACAACATTATTAATGCAACAAATGAAAAACCCATTTTACTCTTGGCTTAAAAAAAATTTCAAGCGTTAGACAAATAGTAATTAAAAGAAAGTGTTATGTTCTAAAGACAATGCTGCGACAGTGCTGCCCTTTATGCCAAAAAATAAATAATGCAAAATATTCTAACCGGAAGAAAGATTCAAATTCAGATAAGGTTGTCATTATACTTGGGCTTATATAACACAGCCCAGCCCAAAAGCTTTCTTAAGAGCAGGAGCAGTAGGGATAGAAATCCTCTCCATCCGTCCAGCCTTTCAACAGAACATCGGACGGCTGTGATACACCGGGCACACATCCAGATGCAATCCCAGCCGTCCAAAGTTCAGCTGGACGGATGGAGAGGATTTTTATACGGAGCAGCAGTACATTCACAGTGAATGGGCTTTCCCACAAATTATGGAGGATTACTTGAACCTGAACAATTTGACCAACTCCCAAAGGTTAAACGCTAACCCAGTCCACTAGTCCCAAAATCCCAAAACTAGTTGGGCCCATTAATGGCTTGATTGGCCCAGCCCGGCTTTCTTTTTCAAATTAGTAGCCAGTCCACCCTCCGTATGTTAAAACAATTAGAGAACAGATGCCTCAAGTAAAGTCAAAATTAGGTGATGAGAAGGTATCTTTATTAGGAACCAATTACATGAATAACTTGAGATCCATCACTATAAATTAACAGAGGACTCAACAAGGGGAAGCAAGCACAGGTACAACCCAAGACCATGTAATTGGGTTAGACCATTTAATTTTATGATCCAAAACCAAGAAGTCTAGGGCTGGGTCACTGGAAAGCAAGCACAGGGCCGGGTTGGCTGGGCTGAGTCAAGACAATCTGGGCTAGACCATGTAATGTACAAAAGTCTAGTAGGATTCAGCACTAGTGTCCAAACCCAATTAATTCAATACTAATTTGGTTTTCATGGCAAAACCCAAACAATGCTTCTTCTAAGTTGGGCTTGATTAACCGGCTGGCCGATGCTTGTTAACCTTACCTTAGTTGGAAAAAAAATTATCTAAAATTAATGCGTTCTTGAAAGTAATCTCCAAACACATCAATTTGGGTCCCACACAAACTGGGGCCATGTGTTAAAAGTACAATTCCAATTCAATTTTAATGCGTAAACGAGTAAGCCAAAATCAAACCGTTTATTAAAGAGTTTCAAACACTTATCAAAACCGATTAATAGACAATTTCAGTTTTTCGGATTTAAGCAGTTTTGAATGAACGGATAAAAATGAAGTCTAGAAATACGGGGCAAATGGGCAACATAAGCTCATTCTTTCCCTTCAAAAATAGCAAGTCATGATTATATCTTATATAGTCATGATTTCATCTATATCCAATCTTAATATCAGAATTGTTTATATCATATATAGTCATGATTCAATTCAGGTCCATTAACTTTTGATTGATTTATCATTTTTGGGATCTGATTTGAACAATGGAGAACTAGGAAGACTTTGGCGATTCAAAATGGGATATCAAGAATATCTATGTCCCAAGACAATAAATATGAATAATGAAGCATGAGGAGGCACTGACAACTGTAGTGATATAGCAGTCCTCCTATTACCAAAAAAAAGATATAGTAGTCCTTCTAATCAACTACAACTCATCATAATGAGAAAATATTCTACTTTAAAAAAAAATAATAATAAATTTTAGTTTTGTAGAAAAAAAAAAACCCTTTATCGGATTTGAACCAATGACTGACGCCATATGAAAGCTACGTGGCTCTACCAAAGATCAGCATCAATGCTACATGAAACTAACTACGAATGTAACAAACTAAGAAGATGTCTATAACCCAATTGGGCAGGATCATTCGTTTTTGTTGCTTTTTGAAGCTTTAATGAAATCTTTTTTCCTGATACAAGCACCAACCCACCCCCTACTCCATTTGCTGCCATTTTAATTTACCACATCCATGCCACGGTTGCCACTTCAGTATCAATATAGGATTTTGATGTTTTGACACCACTGGAAACGTATCCTCTAGTGTGCAACAATGGTTGCGAGACACTAGCCGAACGGCCACCTTTTCCCAAGGCATTTCAATTGCTGGTCTACACTGCTATATGTGAACTATGAGGTGCTCTCTCTTTGAATCAACACGAAAACCACAATATATAGGAGGGGCAGTTTTGGTAGTTGAGAGATACTGATATCGACAGTCTATCTCAACAGTCACTGGATCAATGCCAAGAAGAAAAACCCAGTTTTGGTATTTTTGGCACATCTCATATGGGATCTTAACCTTAGGTACAAGCCTGTAAGGTAAAGGATTCAAATCGTCTCCTCCCTCAAATTCGGGAGGAGGGATGGCAGTCTGGATGGATAGCCGCCACCTCGGGTGAATCTAAGCCATCCATCCGAACCTAACAAGGGTGTCGGCTCAGATGGATGACTAGAATGGATAGCTCAGATTCACCCGAGAACCAGGTGGGGCCATCCATCCAAGCTGTCACCCCTCCTCCTGAATCTCAAAAGAAACGATGTGGATCCCCAAGTAAAGGTGCAAGTTTAGCCTGACAAACCCAAACCTATCGAAATCACTCTGAACTAACAGCTGGAGCCCGAGTTGGGTTTTTCAGTCCACGATCTGAGCCATGGTTGAGATTTCCAGGCTTAGGTAGGTACGGACAGAGCTTTAGCATCTATCTGAGCCTAACCCTAACCTATATATATATTGCTCAAATGGTGTACTTTATGCATTAAACTCATCTAAAAGAGAATACTGGTAGGCCTTCAGACAGTGACAAATGAAATGTTGTCTTGTTCTGTTCACTAGCTTATCTAGTTCAAGTTCCAACAACGTACAGAGCTCTTGGACTCCCTATATTTGCAATCAGGGCCGGTTTGGCTGGGCTGAATCAAGACCATCTGAGATTGGGCTGGGGTTTTAAAAATATCCAGCCCAGCCCGGCCAGGTGCACCCCTATTGCCAAGAGGTAACCTACGTAACTTTTATGTTGCCTACCTTAACTTGGTGGGATATTCTTATTGACATCGATCTATAGGCAGATCGATTCCACAAGTTTCCATTGAAATAGGATCTACACAAGGAAAATCACTTTCCATTCGTTGGGTATTAGGGCAGCCTAAAAACATCCAGGTAAAAATATAGCTTCCAAATTAAGTTCCAAATTAGTAGATGTTGCCAAAAGAAGTGGTGATGCCATACGCAAAAAGGAAGAGACTCATAGAATGACAGAGGCAAATAGAATCCTAAGGCAAAGAGTCAAGAACTCAACTGTCAGTTGACACCAACAATCGGTGTCCGACGGATTGTGCAAAAGCGTCTTCACCTCTCCCATGTCAATCCAAAATAACACCCTCGTATTTTGAGGTTACCATGATGACATCCGATGAAAGAGAATCATCGATGTCAATGGGCTAGTTAGATAATTTGTTGCTTGTTACGCATTAAATGAAATCCTACCATTGGCCATTCTATCAAATATCTGTATTACTATGAGTTTATGCTGTAAAAAAAAACCCTTCTTTCATGCATCATAAGAAAAAGATCATTTCTAGTCATCTTGCCCCTCTAGCAATGATCTACTGGTTGAAGTTCACTGGGTGTGCATCCTAATGATCCATTGGTTGGAGATATGCACAATGAGTGATCTCCAGCCACTGGATCATGGCTGGAGAGATGGATGATAGGAGAGGATCCAACATACTACGACTTTCTAAGAGTGTGAAACTATTACTTCTAAGCTGCCAGCATTGTTAGCCTACAAACTCTCTTATTTCCATACAGCAAGAGGAGGTGGAGTTTAAAACTGTTGGTTTTTTAAAAACACAAATAAAAAGTTTTAAATTTTTCTTTTTTGGGTTTTTGGTTATGAAAAATTCCCCCAATGTGTTTTTTTGGTTGGTTTAGTCTGTAGGACTCTTTTAGTCTCACATTGCTAAGGGAAACTAGATTGAGGAGACTTATATGGTGCAGGTGCAAGTATGGATAGATCTGTGGGCCTAATTATTATTTTAGAATATGTCTCTATATACGTAGAGATATGTAAACTTGAATAGATACCTATGAAATACGTAGAGGTAAGTATTCTTGAATAGATACATATATATGATTTTGTACCTATATGATTGAAGGGGTATGATCTCAATCGTTGATCTATATAATCATTGGGAGATCAAATCCAAGCCATCTATTCAAAGAATGTACCCATTCATTGTACTCCGTTGAATGGATACAACTATCCATCGTACCCATTGATTTGAAATTTCATCATCAATAAATAAGGGAACAGTCTTAAAGCCTAAGGTTACATTCAAGTTCATGTAGAACTTTCTCTTTTTCTCTCTCCCTCCAACCTTACTTTGTTTTAAATGCTAGAATAGTTCTGTTTTTCTCGAGTGTTAATTGTAGTCGTCGGGATTCTGACGAAGACCACTTCTTGGAGTGCAACCTAAGTGGAAGATGCTTCAAAAATACCGGGGTTGTTTTATCTTAGGGATTATTTCACAGAAACTCTTTGCACGTAAGGGGTGAATTTAATCTTAAGAAGAGTGACCGGTGACACGACTCAGCCCCATCTTATTGTTTCTTAATTTTCAAATACAGTAAGTGCATGATTTATTTTTATTCTTGTGTTAATTTATATGAGATCATTATATAGATATATGATTCTCTCCAAGTCTTAATCTTACTAATTTCCTACAAAAACCTTAGGTGCTTTATATAATTGAAAGTTTTAACTTTCTAGTTCAAACTTTTGAAATGAAAACTTAATAGAATTAGAGGCCTGGTGGACATGTGAACCAAGTTGTTGGGCAACAGGTTGGGTCTACCGGTCTGCTGACCCATTGTTCACCATCGATCTAGGTTTATCTTCACTTGGTAAGTGAAACGATTCAACCTTGGGGATAACAGTGTTGGGTGAGTTCAAACCAATCAAGTCTGATGCAATAACATAGCCAATCTACCAATCAAAACACCAAGAGAGTTAGTCAATCATGCATGAACGTCCATCCATTACCAACCATTCCCTACTCACAAGTAAATTGCTTTGCTTATTGTATAGAAGAAGAAATAGCCCTCTCAATGTTGAAAGTTGGTAAAGATGGAGTCCAAAAGGGGAGGGTTGAAAATAGAAACCCTTGATTCTTGGTATAGATGGAGTCCAAAAGTGGAGGTTTGAAATAGAAACCCTTGCTCCTTCGGTGGAGACGGTTGAAATAGAAACCCTTGATTCTTCGTAAAAATGGAGTCAAAGGAGAGGGTTGAAAATAGAAACCCACGATTCTGGCGTAGAGATACGTCTGATAAGGTAAGAAAATTCAAATTTTGTTGGAATTTTAAATTGATTTTAAATTATAGTTTCAAAATAGTATTTGTTGTTTGTTGAAGAGGTGTGTCTTTTAGCACCACCTAAATGACTTAATAAATGTGACTATTAATGACTTAATAAATGTGACTATTAATGACATGGTTAAACGGTCAACAAAAATGTCTTATGGGAAAGACAAGGTTTTTGAGAGCTTGTTTTTGGAGAGAACCTTTGGTGATCTCTCTCTCTCTCTATATATATATATATAGAGAGAGAGAGAGGGGTGTTGTAATCTATTTCTCCATCGGTGTGAACAAGTGTTTCAATCCCACACTCTGGTTTTCTTCTCTTCTTTTGGTTTTGAGTTTTACACATTGAGCATAACTTGAAGGTGTTCTAATGGGACCAGTCAATGATTGCAACATGGACTAGCTTGCCCAAAGGGCTATTTTATCTTGAGAGACTAGTTCACACCAACCTGGCTATACCATTAAAGGAGAACTAAGGTTTTATGAAAAGTGACCAATGGCATGATTCAGCCTCACTTATTCCTTAAGTTTCTAACCCATTCTTGTAGGTATTTGATTCTCCATGGTGTAGATAGTTGGTAACATTGACTATGGTTTGTCATCATTCATAGATAATTCTCTTATTCCCTTTTACGTTTATAGTTTAGATTAATATTTCCAACAAATTTCAAACAAGGGGATCTCAAGATCTTTGGAATTTTAAGGAACTATCGTTCGCATTAGAAGATACGAGGAGATAGGTAATAAGTTTGTCAAAATGGAGCACAAATCGAAAACCAAAACTACCCAAAATAAACCAGGCTGAAATCTTATTGGGCTATATTTAGGTTGTGTTTCTACAAACTGGTGTAAAACTGAAATCGCATCAGACCAACCAATAAGCTCAAATCAAATCAAATTAATAGTTTGAAACCGAAACCAAAGCAACCCGCTAATGGTTCGATGAAATCCAATAAGCCAATCTTCCATTAAATATACATATAGGAAATCATAAACGATCCGATAGTGAACCGATAAGATCCTATTAACCCAATCATTTAATTTGAAATCAAAGTTATATATATATATATATATATATATATATATATATATATATATATATATATATATATAATCAAATCAAACCAATAAGGGCCCATAACTTAGTCCAATAAAAATTGGTGGCAAGAATCCAATAACTGTACGTCAGCATAGTTAATTTGAAATTGGTGCCTAGGGTTGAATGCAGATACCCAAAAGTTATATCTTATGCCTTAAGGCACTATCTTAGGAGTGTCAAGTCCGTCTCAAGCTTTTTAGGAATAGCCTAAATCATGTCAAATAAGAGATTCAGGCTGGGGTGGGCTGCATTGTATATGTTAGTTAATGCGACGATCTAGTGTCAATTTGTTATCGGGCTGGCTTAATGGACTCGGTTTCGGTTTACTATATGTATATGTAATAAAAAAAGTTGGATTAATGGGCTCTATCGAGTCATTATTGGGCTGGTTTCGGTGTTAATTTCTTACATGTATATTTAATAAATGTTGGCTTAATGAATTCTTATCAGTTTATTATTGGGTTGGTTCGGTTTCAGTCTTATTGGTCCGAGCTTCTCAATTGATTTAGTCTGGTTTCACTTTTTTATCGGGCTCTAAAAACACAATCCAAATCTTATCCAATAAGGTTTGGGTCTGGACCAAATCAAGTTGGTTCGATTTTGGTTTTCAATTTGGGCCCAATTTTGACACCCCTACTCTTTCCCATATGCTCCGTTTGTTTTGAAGTAAAATTTTATCAGAAAATTTTGAGGGTAATATTTTATATGTAAAAAAAATTCAAAATTTGTTTCCATGCCAGTAGCTAAAAGAAAGACGAATCTTCCGTAGATATCACTATATCTTATCTCTTGAAAATAAACATTGAAATTTTTTTTTTTTTTACATATAGAATATCACAAGTAAAATTTTACGTCAAAACAAACGGTGCAATAGTTGTAATCAAAATTCTATTGGACAGATGGATAGGTAAATCCAAAAAGAAACAACATTATTTCAGATTTTTTTTTTTGAAGGAGGGATAGTTTGTTGATAAGTAAAATGAATGAAATTTATTCCAATAGAGAAAGGAGACCTAAGATGCAAGAAAACCACTACATTTAGCCTAACAACATTGAATTAGCATAGACCTCCCTACCTGAATTCTGTAAAGAGAGGTGGGTTCATGTGATAGAGAATCTCATATTAGGGAAAATTTCCCCACCTCCCTAAGGTATGCTTTTAAATCAACCACCTCCCATCTTGGCTCATAACGTCAACCATCTCTTCTATTTTTGAAAAGAAAAAATTTCATCTAGATCCCATCAAAGATTGTTAACATCATCTACACCCACAAGAATGCAAAAACATCATCTACACCCCGAAACTTTGATTGTGGTAATCAAAGAAGTCCACTCCGTCAGTTGATTCTTATTAGATGCTGACGTCAGGTGGATTGGATTGGAATATTTCAAAGACGATAATACATTTTTGACCTGTTGAAAAGATCATTATACCCTTTACCCAAACCCCTCTCTTCCACTTGTGTATTGCTTCCTCTCTCTCTCTCTTTCTTTCTCTTTCTTACTCTGTTTTTCGACCTGGGTTTTCTTCTCTGGTAAGCCCTTATTTAGATCTTTGAGGTTCATTTCTCTTCAAGTCTCTGAATCTCTGAGGTTCCTTTCTCTTCCGATTTATGTTTTTTTTTCAGCTCTTCATTCTTGTTTTTTCTCCACTGTTTTTTTCGGTTCTTGAACCTATTTTCTTCAGATCTGAAGTTTTCTGCATCACTCTTAAAACGTTCTCCAGATCTGAGTTTTCTTCTAGTTATTCTCTTTCTGTTGTGTTTCTCCCATTCGACGCATCTCTGGTTCCGTTAGATCTGTGCAGACTTGCTTGCTGGGGCCATTTTCCTTTATGCGTCTTTGCTGATATTTATCGTTCATTCTCCATAAGATAAGAGCGAAACAAAATGCTTTACAGAGAAGGACATGGCGTCAATTTGGAAGGAAGAACCCTACCGTATTGGGTCTCAGTTGCTTCGTTTTCAACCCTGGGAATGTAATTTTAGGGTCGATAAATGGCAAGTTCACTACGAGTCTGTGTAGATTCGCTTTTCAGGGTTCCTGGAGAAATAAATAATTGATTTTTAATTTGTTAGTTTCATTATTGTCATTTGTATTTTGACCATTATTGATGAGAATATTGATTTTTATGATGGTTGAATCATTAGGTATGAATCACCATTCTGTTGTGGATCCTCCGTTGAATCCTCCAAATAACTAATGATTCCATCTCAACCCCCATATCATGATATCGTGATTGAAGACATTTTTAGTAGGTTTCATTTGAATCACAGTAGTAAAACAGAAATTAAAGTTACAGACAAAATTACGACGGAAGAAACTCCAATGAATCATTCATATTTTACCAAAAAAAAAAAAAAAGAATCATTCATAAATCCTTACCAAGTCCATGAGGATTGCTTCTCACTACAGTGGACCAGAAAACAAAAATATCGCCTGGATCGGATAGAACCAAACCTGAAATCAAATCTCAAATGATTAAAGCTTGGGGGTGTGGGAATACGGAACCAATATGAGATCTAAAGATGAGAATTGAAGAGCTGATATACATGCTTCCCCCAATGGATTCATAGCTTTCCCTTATATTTTAGTAGAAGAAAAAGAAATCATAAGGAAAGGGGAAAAGAAGAAGAAGACGACACTATGGAAAAATAATCAAGAAATCATATCGGGCAAGGAAGAACCTTGAGATGGATATTCGTAGTCAGGCGGGTTGGGTTGAAAACCTTAGCGAAACCCGGGTTGGTCATGATAAATACAATTTTGATTTGAAGGATAAATTAGTAAATGAACATAATTTTTTAATTTTTTAATTTATAATTTGAGGGGTAAAATTGTATTTCAACAAATTTAATGATTTCCGTCAGTTAAATGGACCTAGGTGATATTTTTGCATTCTTGTGGGTGTAGATGATGTTAGCAATCTTTGATAGGGTCTAGATGAAATTTTTTCTTTTGAAAATATCCCCTCTCAATCCATTAGGTGATGAGATTTATCATCACTTATATTTTTATGACAATATTACCCTTAAAAATATCCTTTTTAACCATTTGTAATTTAGGTTTTCCTTTAAGTTAGTAACTTCTCTTCTTACTGTATACAAAATTTATTTTTTCCTTTTTTAACTTTCTTCTATTTCATGCTCTCTCACGGACTCGCTGACGTGGAAGAACACTGCGAAGAACTCCGGCACCATCATCATTGAAGTACGCCGGCTTAGGATATATCAAGCGATCCAATGTGGGCCGATTCGAATGGCCATGATCATCTTGCTTCAAGTGAAAGGAGGAAAGGGGGGAGGGAGTTGGCCGGTGGGCGGTGGCCTGTATCGTGTGGTTTTTGGATCTCTAACACTTCCCTTTCTTTTACTTACCCAAAAAAAAAATAAAGAAAAAACACTTCCCTTTCTTTTGGTTTTCGGATCCTTAATCAACCATTCTAAATTACTCTTGAGATGCAAAAGATTCCAATCCAATAGTTTCGAAACTTGATGTTGAGACTTTTGTGGTTGTAGAAGCCACCTCAGAAAGCTGTCGTCTTCCACCCGTCACTCCTCTTTCTTGTCTGCAACAGAAGCAAACATTGTAGTGAGAGAGAGAGAGAGAGAGAGGGTTATAAAGGGAGGGAGAGAGGTTGAGCAAATGGAACAGACATTGCCAACACCATCGGATGGCGACACTTCTCCGCCCTTCCATTGATAGAATATCAACCGAAGCATACAAATATAAAGTTCAAATGGATGCATCAAGAGAGAGGGAGATATTGTTAGACTTATATGTGGATTTAATTAATTACCTAAACCAGTTATTCAATGAGAGTCTAATTAACACGGTAGAATCGATTTGGTTTGGTTCGTCACACGGTATGAGATAGGTTTAGCAACCCTAATTCTATTGTGGGAAGGGTTTTAGGGTTATAGCAGTATTTTATAAATACTGAGTTAGAGTCCTTATAACCACAGTTAGTCAAGTTCTCTCTCCACCCATTAGCAAGAGACATCAGGATATCTTATGGAGGCTGTGGAAGACTGTAACTGAAGGATTTCGATCAAAGCTTGGAGCGTAGAGGAAGTAAGCCTTCACAGACATGTATGTCTTTATGTTCATTATTTATATCATCTCCATTGTATTTTAAGATAACTGTATGGATTGGGATGGGTTTGATTGAAACCCTAATCACAACAATGTCTAACAGTTGGTATCAGAGTCAACCATAAAGACATAAAATTTATGGTAGAATATTGTAAAAACCTACCCAACATATTTGAATAAATTGAAAACAAAAACTTTTGATTTTGGATCGGATCTGTCAGAGTGTCCCACTGACGAAAATTTTTTGATCAAAAAAATAGGTCATGCCATATACTGTTGGAAAGTTCTCAGAGAGACAGTTTCGAAGATATAAAAATTGTCGGTGTCGGCCATCGAACACGCTACCACTCGTCGGTGACAAAAACGAGTGCATTTCACTCTTGGGGGAAAGATTTAAAAAAAAACCTTGATTTGAAGGCACTGATTCGTCGCAGGGTCAAATCGACGCTGTAAGACCCGTATCGAACTAGCCGGTCTTACCACCTTATATCAGGTATTCCTATCATGGTCGGGCCAAGTTGACCAAGTACATGAAGAAACCACAAGACCAGGTATGGAATTTAATCCAAAAATAGTCAATTATGAGAGTGTGGTTGCATACCTAAACAGGTGTGATCGACCACACCTCAAAATAATGCAACCATAGGAATTTAGGTCGTATGGTCACATGTTTCAGAGGGTGTGGTCGATGGGTTCTGCGACCCCACCTCCGACCACATGAATTCCAGACAGAACAGAGTTTAGGAAACCTTCCTTATCCGAAGGGGGTTCTTTCCTAAACTCAGTAGGGCTTATTATGGAGGGTTTTTTTTCTCTATAAATAAGACATCTTTTAGCCTCTTTCACCCTTTTAGAACTCAAACTGAAAGTGAGAGAAAGAGAAGAGAAGGAAGAGAAGGAAAATTGAAGAGGAAGACTAAGAAGGGAAAATTCAGAGAAGACCTCTGAATCTTCAATAAGTTTAAGGTATGGAACATTTTCCATGTCAATTGAGAGCCTAGAATAGTTCATGAAAGAGATAGGATTTAGGTGAAACCCAAATCATCAATCTATGGACAAATTCCAAGAGAATCCATGGAGGGAATTTATGTGGATGTGGATTCTGTATAAAAATATTAGTTCTGAGCCATAGAACAATCATAGGAAGGACCATAATGATAATAAGCCAAGGAATCTAAGCATGAAGGAATTGGAGTTGAGAGTAAAAGGCCGACCATCACACGTGTAGTCGCACGTGTGGTCGATGATATGTAGTCGTGCGACCACACGAGACACACATATTCGACCACACACCCTCGAAAAGTTTCCAGGAAGAGTGTGGTTGCATGTGTGGTCACAGGATATGCGACCACACCTTGCGACCACACGCCCTGTGGTCGCAGAAACTGAGACCACAGGTGCTGCCACACCTGCGATCCCTTAGTTTCTATTAGTCTAAATTCATGGGAATTAATTCTAATTTAAAATCTATAAATTTGTTAGGTTTCCAAGTAGTTTAAAAGTAATTTACAAAGCTTGAACGAGGATCTACTATCAACCAAAGGTGAGGGAACAAGACCTAAATTAATCGACTAATAATAAACTATTTTTATTTATTGAGTTCAATACCATGAATGATTCTATGCTTGTATGATTGTAATGTGCATTTCACATGTCATCTAATATTCCTGTTATTACTACTTATGCATATTTAATTCATTTTATTTATAAAATGATGTTGATGATGATGCTAGTAATAGGCATGTGAATGTATGTGTGTGGTTAGTGTACTTGATGCGAGTGGGGCATCAGGGGGAGAACGTGACATTGTGGTTCATCCTGGTCACCAGACTCTAGCTCTATCTCTACTCAAGTATTATCCACTAACATCGTCGTATCACCATTACCTTAGCAGAATTATTACGTCGTAGGGCATCAGGGGAGGTAGTCTCAGACCGTGTAGTCTCTGACTCTGTCGGGGGGCCTTAGCTCTATCTCTATGAACGTATTGAGGGATGCTGGGGTGAGGCCTTGGATACACTGTTTGACATTATGATTGGTTAGTTGCGAGCCCAGTTTGCAAGTCGCCAATAGGGGCTTACGTGTTGGTATGGGTAGGGCATCAGGGGAAGTGTCATGCGGTGTTTAATCTGGGCACTTTAGCTCTATCTCTATTCCGTGATGGGTGCATGTGGGACGGAAATGATGTTTGATCCATTGAGCGACTTCACACACTCGTGTATAGAGGTGCGGTGGCCACCTATCATTTCTATTGCACATTACAAACTTATGAATCAGACCAAAGATATGAATTGAATGCATGCATATGTTTGTTGCATTATTTTATTTGCTCACTGAGCCATGATGTGTGTTCACTCTTTCGACGTCGAATATTTTTTAATTGATGATGTAGGTCCTATAGTAGAAGAATATATGAATGCTCCAATGTACGGGCATATTGCGACGATGGATACAGAAGCTATGATAGAGTCGCATAAATCATCGTGCGAGTGCAACTCATGTGTCTTTGATTAGATTTATTTATCGGATTATTCAGAACATGTAATTGATTAATTTATTTTATTTTATGCATTTAGTTATTTGAGATAATTGGATACTTTATTTATAATATCACTGTTAGATACTCAGTTCATTAATATTAAAAACTTCCGCTATTGTTTATTTACTCTTATTATGATTGTGGATGTGTACAGTTTAAGCAAAAGGATACAGCCTATTCGATATCCTGGTTGAACCGTTGGATCATAGACGGTTCATCACACCATTCTAATTGGTGCAGAATTGGGGTGTGACAGACGCAACTCGAAAACCTTGACAGGTTAACTCAGGGTCAACCCGAACTACTATTGAACCGATCTGGGCCGATTTAGAACAGAGCCCAGATCCAATGGTCAGGCCCAAACCAAGCCCGAGCCCAAGAATTGATCCAAGACCAGATCCCTGGGCACACGTGTAGGTCAGCATGTATGACCCAAGTACCCAGTCAAAGACCCATTGACCTGACCCGGAGGGTAGCCCGACGACCCAACCGATTGACCAGGTATTATGCCTGAAAAACCCTGTCCAATTATCCAAAATTTTGACCCAGAAACTCAGATGATTGGACCATTTAAACCAGAGGTTGGACCATTGGTCAGTTCGCAGTTTGATTCGACGTTCGATTAGACCCATAGTTGTCAAGGCGACAAGGCGAGCCAAGGCATTTTGGGCCTTCCTAGGCGCCGCCTAGGCATTGCCTAGGCTACCAAGGCATTCCCAATATATTTTTTTTTTATTTCTAAAATATTAATGCTCTATTAATGTTTATATATATGCATTATTCTACATAAATAATCAACATTTAAAACATAACTTATTTAATATAATAAAACCAACAAGACAACAAATAATAAATAAAGTTTTGGACATAAAGAAACATATTCATAAAAAATAAAAATAAAACACAAATCAATAAACTAAAAAGGATGAATTTAGAACATCATAATATATAAGTAAAAAACAAGACTGCAAGAGCAAGACTATAATGTTACTTACCTCTAAGATGCCAAAATAAATCTTTATGTCTATATTCCTCAGTAGCTCAGTATTAAATGTAATAAATCCTGCATTAAAAATATATGCAACAAAATTGCAAGAAGAAAATTCTAATATATGTTAATTTATCCTAGACAATGCAATAAGAAATAACAACTAAATAAAAATCCACATCCAAATTCAAATTCTATTACTTAAATCAATCATCCAAATCATCAAGTAAACTAGGGTCCATTGCATGTTCTTGCCGCTGCCCCCCTCCACTATGATCCTCAGGCCGCTGTCCAAAATCATCATCAATGTCCTCATCTTCATTAAAATGAAAATCCTCTTCTTGAATATCTTCATGATCTGACTCATCTTCAACTGAATCCCTCCTCACACGGTGTGTGTAGTGGACATTGCTACCAGATGCTCAAGCTCTTGTTGCTCTAGTGCGTCCCTCAAGAGATGATGATGCCCCAATTGCTCGATCTCCATCACCCCATGTGAGACCATCATGGACCATCTCTTCCTCTTCTGGCTCCTGGCCTATCGTCCGCTCATAACTCCAATCTAACTCATCTAGCAACAAGGGATTATAATTTCTATTTTGTTGATGCCTTTCATTAAATCTAACTTGAAGACGTCTATTATATTGAATGTATACCAGATCATTTAGACGTTCATGTTCAAGCATGTTTATTTTCTTTATGAGAATTTGAATATATAAACAATACAGAGTATGTCATTCTTTCTAAAAGACTAAAAATAGTACATGTACATGACAAAGAAATATAATATTTACAAAATAAAAAATGTACTTAATACTTACAAACTCAAATGTGCTCCAGTTGCGTTCACAACCAGAAGAAGAGCAACACAGGCCTAGAATGCGTGATGCAATATTCAAAAGTTCTGGGGATGCCACACCATGATACCCCACCATCTGACTGTAAAGTATAAAATACAATAATTTATAAAGCTAAAACTTAAACAATAAACACTAAAATGAATTTTTTAAATTAAAATAATACTTACTAGGACTAGAGGTAACCCATTGTATGATTGCCTTTGGAGTTTCAAATATGTCTTCAAGACGTTTATAAGAAGATATCTGATCAATAATCTTGTCTTGCAAATCTGGATTAGACACCATTCTTACAATTACCTCATTAAAAGCAAACTGAATTTTTCCTTTGATTTCCTGTTTCTTGATCTGATCAGGCTCATCCTCTATCTACTTGAAGTATTTTTCAGGATTAAGATATAAGGCAGCAAGATACAAGGGCCGCCCCATCTGACACTCCCATCGCTGAGTATTAAATTTGATAACTTTTTTCCATAATGTTCCTTGGCCACCAAAATGTTCTCTTTGCCTCCTCTAATGCCAAGTATATTTCAAGCATATCAGGTTTTTCATCCCCATCTACAACTCGCAATACAACAACGATACTCTTTGATGCTTTCAAGCAATCTTCTACACGATTCCAAAATTGAACAGAAAACAATATATCAACTATTTGTTTACCTGCCTCTGTTTTTGCTAAATTGCTCCTTGTACAATCATCGGAAACAAAGAATTGTTTCAAAGCATCTTTGTGTTTATACAAACTTTGGAGTGTCAGAAATGATATTGCAAACCTGATAATTCCAGCTCTTACAAGATCTTGCCCACCAGTTTTAGCTCTCATTGCCTCAAGAAGACGAACATGTCTATTAATAAAGGTAGTGACCCTTCTACCTTTGTATTCTTAAACTCATTCAAACTCTCAATATCTTCCAACATGAGGTCAATACAATGAGCTGCACATGGTGTCCAATACAATGTAGGCCACTTTTGCATTAGTAGGGAACTAGCTAATTTATAATTAGCTGCATTGTCTGTAACCACTTGAATAATATTTTCTTCTCCAAGCTCTTCAATTTTGTCGTCCAACAATTTACACAACATGTTGGCATCATGGACATGTTTGTATGCATCAACAGATCCTAGAAAAAAGGTCCCTTCTGGATAGTTCACAAGAAAATTAATCAAATGTCTCCCTCTTTTATTTGTCCATCCATCAGACATGAGGGTACAACCATATTTTTTCCAATACATTTCATATTGTTTTTTGATTTCTGCAACTTTCTCCTTTTCTGATTTCAATAAAGGCACTCTCACATCATGATAACTTGAAGGCCTGTATCCTAGCCAAGCCTGTATAACGGATTCCACCATCACATCAAAGCTCTTGGCTTTAATTGCGTTAAAAAGAATCTCACACTCATACAACCAAGCAGTAATGTGACTATCAATTTTCTTCTTCTACTCAACTGATAATCGACCATGCAATGTAGTTTGTATGGGCTCCTTCATTTTTCGCCGTCTATTCTCAACAACTTCTTCAACACTTTTCCTCACATGAGAATCCATAGGACCTCTTACTTGTTGTTGAATGAAAACTTATTTTCTTTTAGAAGCTGTGCCAGAGCTTAGAATTAGAACAATTCTAGATGCTTGAGATGAGGGGGGAGGCATTTGCCCTTCTCCTTCTATTTCCTCTATGCCTAAGTCATCATTGTGAATGGGATCATCTAAATCATTTATCTTCCTCTTCTGATTCTTTATTATATATTCATGCATCTCTCTACTTATCTCAGCAGTTACTTTGCTACACTTGACTACATCCCCAAAACCATCAGCCAGGTGTTGCTTCAACCTTTTTATCCCTTGGTTCAAGTTCTTACCACAGAGAGTACATTTAACCATATTCTTGTCCTAGATCTGGCCAATAGCCATACTTCCAGCCAGGATCTTTTGATTTAGCCAACCTGGATGGATCTTGGCTAGGATCAGCTGTATTTGCAACACTTGGGGTTGAGTTGCTACCAGTACCAATAGCAGCATCCATATTCATATGTTGTTAACTGCACATTGCACAAATATTAATATACACTTTAAACCATTAATTCAGAACATAGTAACATAAAAGTACAAGCATAGCAACATGCTACCAGCACTAGCACTCGCAGTCTTGCAGAGAATCCAAGAGAGGGAGAAGCACCAGCAGACAGCACTCAATAGCAAGGCAATCATAATTCCTAAATCAGAAACACCTGCTACTTTTCCAAAAAAAATATCATACATAGTTGCATAGAAGAAGAAGAAGTCGACCACAATACAAAATGGCATTGTGATTTTAGTGAGATATTTGATTTGTTGGAACTAATGAACTATATCAAAAGTTATTTGCTACTGACTACTATTTCAATGAAATCTGGCTAAATCAGATCTACAATGGTGCAGGGGAGGAGAAGAAGAAAAAAAAAAAAAGAAGAAAAAAGCCACCGGCAAGACTTGAGTTAACAATCTGACAACAAAAAAAGAAAGTAGAAAAACAACCTGGTGCACAGAGAAGAAGAAGAAGAAGAAGAAGAAGAAGAAGGGGGGAAAAAAAAAGAAGAGTGCGTAAAGAAGGAGAAAAAGAAGAAGAAAAAACAGAGGAAGAAAAAAAAGACAGTGCGCAGAGAAGAAGAAGAAAAAAAAAACAATTTGTTGCGTAGAGAAGAAGATTGCGCAGAGAAGAAGAAGAAGAAGTAGAAAAAAAAAGAGTGTGCAGAGAAGAAGAAAAAGAACAAAAAAAAAAAACAGAGTGTGCAGAGAAGAAGAAGAAGAAGAAGAAGAAGAAGAAGAAGGAGAAGAAGAATAAGGAAAAAACAATCAAAAGCAGAGAAGAAGAAGAAGAAGAAGAAGTAGAAAAAAAAAATAGTGCGCAGAGAAGAAGAATAAGATGAAACAAAAAAAAAAAGAAACAGTACGCAGAGAAGAAGAAGAAGAAGAAGAAGAAGAAGAAAGAAAAAAAAATGTTGCGCAGAGAAGAAGAAGAAGGAATGTGACAGTGGCACTCGATATTCACAAAAAAAAAAAAAAGAGTGCGCAGAGAAGAAGAAGAAGAAGAAAAAGAAGAAGGGAAAAAAAAAAACAGAGTGCACAGAGAAGAAGAAGAAGGAAAAAAAAATCAGGTGTGCAGAGAAGAAGAAGAAGAAGAAGAAGGAAAAAAAAAAGAGTGCGCAGAGAAGGAGAAGAAGGATAAGAAGAAGAAAAAGAAAGAAGAAACAAAAAAAAACAATGCATAGAGAAGAAGACGAAGAAGAAAGAAGGTGGAAAAAAATCTGTTGCGTAGAGAAGAAGAGGAAGAGGAAGAAGAAGAAGTAGGAAAAAAAAAAGAGTGCGCAGAGAAGAAGAAGAAGAAGAAGAAGAAGAAAAAGAAGAAGAAGAAAAAAAACAGTGCACAGAGAATAAGAAGAAGGAATGCGCCTGTGACACTCGACATTCACAAAAAAAAAAAAAAAAACGATAACATCAAGCATTAATCTTAAATCATACCTGAAATACGACCGCCGAGAGGATAATAAGACGCTGGAAATGTAATAAGACCGCCGGAGACTCGGAACTAAACCGTCGTTGACTCGTCGGAGGATCGAAAGAGGAAGACTAGGTGAGGGAGATGAACCGTGAGTTTGAGAGTGATGCCCTAGTTCGTTGTGTTCGAACAATATGCCCAAATCCAAAAGCCAAAACGTTTTTGATGAGAAAACTCTTTTTTTTTTTTTTTTTTTAACGTTTCAGGCTTTCAGAGTTCGAAGTTGGTTTTATTAAAAAAATATTAAAAAAAAAACTTAGATTTAACTTTTGATTATTAATGATAAAACTAATAAGTATTGTTAATTGTTATATAAGAATAATTATAAAAATAAATAACTTAAAATTATCTTCTGATTGTTCATTATTATATAATTATAATTACATAAGTTTAATAATATTGAATTAATAATATAAGTATCTAGTCTATCTATGTTTTACCAAAAAAATAATAAAAAAATATCTAATTGTCTATGCTATTAGCTTTAACCTATCACTAATGATTTAATAATTTAATGTAAGTATATTTATTTAAAGTCATGCGACTCATGCCACTAGATACTATATGTTAATAAGTTATATATATGAGTACCTTTATTTAAGGTCATGTCAATAGATATTATATGTTAATATGTTATATATATGAGTACATTTATTTAAGTTCATACCAACCCCATAAGCTTGAATCTTACACGACGTAAATGATGTAACGAGAAATGATATTACGAATAAAAACCCACATGATAATAGATGTATGATGTATCTACCATGATTTGTTGTTGCTGGATTAAAGATTTTTACTTTTTAGTATAAGGGTAAAATACTATTTTTCATCTCTTACTATTAGCCTATTACTAATTATTTAATAATTTAATCAATTGGTCATTTCATATATACCTTACTTTGGATCTCTTGGAAAGATCTCAATTATCATCATATGTGTTGGAATAAAAAAAAATTTGATTGTGAAGATGAATAAGGTAAATTTAAAATCCTAGATAATGTTATTTAGTCATTTGATTATTATTATTTATAGTAGTACTCCTGACGCATAAGCACTAGATACTATATGTTATATATATATGAGTACACTTATTTAAGGTCATGCTAAATTACCAATCCAACCCCACATGCTTAAATCTCACGCAAGTCCTCGACACAAATTAGGTGACGAAATATGTTATATTAAGGAATTTAATAATGTGTAGCCGTCTAGTCGATAAAAGTAGATAGTAGAAATTGAATTGTGAGTAAAGGGAAACCTTAAGGGGGTAGCCTTATTCCCATAGACATTTAATTAATGATTTATAATTTATACACATAAATTTTTATAAAAAAATAAAAAAAAATGCACCCATAGACAATAAGGCGATCACCTAAGTACTCTGAGCGTCCTATAGTGCCTGGGCACTAGTCTTTCTAACAATAGCAAGGCACCCAGGCGCCCAGGCTCTAAAAAAGCACTTGGACGCCTAGATGTCGCCTAGGTGACGCCTAGGCGACGCCTTGACAACTATGGTTAGACCCCAAACCTTTTGGTTTGGCCTGGGCCAAAGTGATTAACACAAAAAAAAAAGTTTTGAGATATTCGATTTGGTTCAAACTGAGCCAAGTCCATCCTGGGTAGACCAAACCGACCAACCCCGACAGGCTTATAAGGAAATGTTTGACTTCTATTTTTGATAAAAAAAAAAAAAAAGACATTAAATCACGATTGTGGGAGCTAGGAAGGTTGGATTGACTTCCAGTTTGTTCCATTGGAATCCATTTTTCTTGTTTTTCAGTCTGATATACATTTTGGTATATTTTGGTACGTTGAAAAATATGTTTTCTCTAAATAATGTCTTTTTTGAGCTTAGTTTGTAGTGTTTCTGTTGATTTTTTTCAAATTTATTATACTAGATTAATTGTTGAGCTAATGTGCATGTTTATACCTATAACGTTGTGTTAATAAAAACATTCATGATATCCCACAAGTGTTGCAGGTTGGGATTTATTCATATCATAGTGGAACTTAGTGTAACCACCAAAGTGGCAACTTTATTTCATTATGATGTATTCGGATTCAAAGGTCTATGTTTTGTAAATGCTTCAGTTTTGATATTGTTCATCCAAAGATGATATTGTCTAAGTTTATTGAAATTAGGATTAAACTATTGTTTAGGGATTTTGATGTGATCACCAAAATGATAACCTTATTTCTATCGTAATATGTTCAAATCTAATATTTATGTATTTACAAGCTATAGTAAGAAAGTACAATGCTTACCTAAAAGTGACGTTGACATAAACTCTCACTTTTATGGATGTAACAAAGAGCGACACTACTGTCCACCCAAAGGTGGTATTGTCAAAGATTATATGAAACTCATGCACATGGTTGAAGGATTGTAACTTTAGGAGTTTCATTCATCCAAAGGTGATGAGATTTTCAAGAGTAGTCATTATTCTTTCGTAGTTATTACACAGTTATTGAGAAGATCAGTGCACATATTATCCCAAAAGATGTGTGTATAGCTTGATTAACTCTCACGAAGATGATTTGCTTGCATATGTTAAAATTGTAAATGTTTTTACTTGATGTGAATTAATCATATGTGTCTCATTGTTTGAGTTGCATTATTTTGAGCTGTTATCATGATTGTTAATTCACAAAAAAATGATATGAAAAGATTAGAAACTAATTTAAGATTACTTCATTTAAATATTTTCTTTTGAGAAATGTTCTCTGCTTATCTGGTGTTTTTTCCTTGATGTCTTGTGTAGTAGCTTCAGATGGAATTTATTGTAAAATGATTGTTTGAGAGATATCCAAAGGAAAATTTTAATATTTCTAAAAAGATGTAAAAATATAGTTTAATGACTTAGTTCTCTAAATACCAGTTTTGATAGGTAATGGTAATGTGAGAGAGAAATAAAATTTGAATGAGTTTAAATCTATTTGCTAAAAGAATAACATAAATATTATTGAATAATCCTGGGACTTGATAAATAATGAGTTGTTGTCTATGGACAATAAAGTGTGAGGACTGATATATCCTAAAGGGCTTGAGCTATCCCATAGGTTCAAACCAGTGATTCAATATATAATGTAGCCCATATGGCAGAATGTGAACAATTAAATAAAGCTACACATGTGATGTGTGTCGAGCGCAACCAAAAATAAATTACTCTACCTACAATGAATAGTAATGATAAGTAAAGATCGATCCATAAAGACTAGTTAATCAAACTGCCTACTTACAAGAAAAATGGGGGTTTTCTTTTGTAATTTAATTGACAAAAAAATTAAGTAACAAAAATTCAATGGAAGATGATGTCGATTCAATGAAATTTACTTATGGCTGCAAATTGATCACTGACCTCATATATATAAATATATATATATATATATATATATATATATATATATATATATATATATATATATTATTCTCTATTCAAATATTTAACCAAGGATTATCAAAAAGTTAGACAATCTTTACTTTTTCTAATTTCATTAATTTGAGTCCAGCACATAATTTAATTCTTATCAATAAACCAATTGGTATTAAGAAATCCTCATGAATTTACTGATAGCATTACACTCTCGGAGGGAGTTAAAGATGAACAATAATCTAACAAGCGTCAGATTATTTAATTCATTCTATGTTTCCTTTAAGCAAGTAACAAAAACTTAGATCATAATTGTTCTATTTAATTGCTATTTTTTCTGAACACCACAATAATTACGGATTATGGATTCAGATTAGCTATAAACCACACAAATCAATCAATTAATAGGCCTCTTAATAAACTAAATCATTCAGTCATTAACTTGAAAAAACCAAGAAACACAGATATTTGAATAGAATAAAATTAAAAACAAAGTCTCATAATTTTACTAACCGGATTAAATTTTTCTTAAATCGACTAAAGAACTTAGCTAGACATGATAGAAAAGAAAGACAAAAGAAATAAAATTATCTTCTCAATAATTCTTGGATGCCCTATTACGTAGCATTTACATTGCTTAAATAGTCAGAATTGAGAAGGCTAAACTGATATGTCTAGAATTGACAACTTTATTATATGAAAATAAAGATCAAACAAAATCTTCTTGCCTTGATTAGATAGAGAATCATTCTATTATTAACCAAATACCACCCCTAGACCTGTCAATCTTTGTAATATTCCATAGAGGTATATATTATTCTCAAGATTTCTGACAATCAATCAAATCCTTCCAATAGTAAACCTTCTATGTGTGGTAATCTTCCTTCTCTAGTTTGAATTCAAATCAATTTTTCAAATCAGATTTTTGGATCACATTTGATTTCTAGAATTCTTTCTACATTAAAAATCTACATGAAATTCAGAAGGTCATTATTGAAAATATTAAAAAAATTATTTTAAACATAAATTATCAATATTTTCCACCAATGTCTTATATATAAGGAACCATCACAAATGAGTACCATAAGACATATAATATGTTAAATAGACTAAATATAAGGGAAATAAATATATAAAATTATGAATCCATCAACATGTAGCAAAGAATTAACTAAGGAAAGAATTTATGATGAATTAATCTATAATTGTAAAATAAGACAGTGTTGGAAAAAGAAAATATTCTGGGACTAAGTAAAAATTGTTCATGGCTTGAGTAGCCAAAAATCTAAAAATCAGTGGGAGTTTCTAGATATGTTGAAGAAAAAATTTCATGTACACCCCATCAAAGATCGTTAACATCATCTACACCCACAAGAATGACGAAACATCACCTAGGTCCACTAACTTTGGCTGTGGTAATCAAAGAAGTCCACTCCGTCGCTGATTCCCGTTAGATGCGACGTCGGTGGATTGGAATTTTTGACGGACGAGAATACCCTTTTGTAGCTTGAAAAGACCAATATACCATTTTGATATTTGAGAGGTTACCTCCTCTATTTCAAGACTACCATTACAAGACCCGGCCGAGCGCCGCCGGAACCATGGGTTAGGTCTTGGACGATATCTTCTTGGGAGGACGATGAGAGGAGTGGTGGACAACGGTAAGGACACTCTATCGGACAACGGGCGGGGCAACCACTGCAGCGGTTGGAACCGTTTGATATCGATAGGAGCAGCTCGTGGAAGATTATAAAACGGGAGGGCCACCGTACTCCATAGCAAACGAGAACTCCACATCATCCTCCTCGACGGAAATCGGAGCCCCAATAGACAACATCCCGCTAAGAACCACCTTCATTTTCTGCGCCATTACGGTTTTACGAGAAACTCTATTCCCGATTCCCAAAAATCCCAAACGAAACGATGGAGTAGACTCAACATCCCGCTAAGAACCGCTTTCATTTTCTGCGTCATTACGGTAATGGGTTCCGCAATTGCCGAGCGGTATTGTGGAAACAATGGACTAGGGGGGGCTTGGCCGCTAGTAACAACGACTACCTTTGGTTCTTGTTCGAACGGGCTGGATACGTCCGTTGTCTCTTGTCGCTCATGTGCTATTTCTTCGGGTTGTAATCTTGTTCTTGTGGGCGAAGTCCGCATCTCTCCTCAATAGGTATTGAAATTTTAGGATACATTTTGCTGTTTCCATAGATTTTGTCTCAAGCTCACATTATCGGAAAAATCTTCACGTCGCCGGAGAAGAAGGTTGTTTAGAATAAATCTTTAAGTTTTAAAATTAAAAGGAAAAATATAAAAATAAAGGGTAAACCGTATTTTAACAATTTAGTGATTTTCGTCGCTAACCGGACCTAGATGATGTTTCTGTATTCTTATGGGTGTAGATGATGTTAACAATCTTTGATGGGGTGTAGATGAAATTTTTTCTATGTTGAATTAGGAGGAGACTCTTTATGTTTATATCCTAGCATTGTTTGTCTGTGTTTGATTATATTGCTCATGATTTGATGGGCACAGTTTTGTAATCATGGTTTTGTTTACATTAGCATTTGTATTATTGTTATTTTGCTTACATAGTTATGTGTTTGATATATCAAAGAATTTAGGTGATATTCAGTCGTTGTAACAAGATAGTATTCAGCCAGGGTTATTAAGGTAATACTTAGCCAAAGAGTATTAGGCAATATTTGTCACACCCTATTTTTGGACTAACCAGTGGTGTGATAAACTGTCAATAAATCAATGGTCCAATCTGAATCTCATATAGATCGTACCCACTATATCGAACCACACACATTTCACGGTAACAATCAAAGATAATAAATAAGTAAGCAAAAGTCTTTATAATTAATGAATTGAGGTCTAATAGTGGTAAATAAATATTTAATCCAGTTATCTCTAAATAACTCAAGACATAAAGTAAATAGTCCATTACAAGTTTTAATACTCAAACATAACTGAACTACTCAAAAACGCATTGATTGCACTCACACGAAGAATCATGCGCATCTTCCACGGCTTCTACGTCTATAGTCGCCATGTGTCTATACGACGGTGCGTTTACGTAGTCTTCTACGATAGGACCTACATCATCAACTAAAAAAATATTTATCGTCGAAAGGGTGAGCACACATCACGACTCAGTGAGCAAACAAAACAATACGCAAACATATGCATGCATTCAATTCAATATCTTTGGTCTGATTTTTAAGTTTACAGTGTGCTATAGAAAAGATTGGCGGCCATCGCACCTCTCTACACGAGTGTGTGAATCCGCCCAATGGATCAAACACCATTATCGTCCCATATGCATCCACCAGGGAATAAAGATAGGGCTAATGTGTCTGAATCATACACCGCCAACACTTTCTCTAATGCCTTACCCATACCAACACGTAAACCCTTATTGGTGAGGACTTGTAAACTGGGCTCGCAACTAACCAATCCTAATGACATCCAATGTATCCAAGGCCTCACCCCAGCATCCCTCAATATATCTATAGAGATAAAACTAAGGTCCCCCGACAAAGTCAAAGACTACACGGTCTGAGACCACCTCCCCTGATGCACTACGATGTAATAGTTCTGCTAAGGTAATGATGATACGATGATGTCAGTGGACAAGACTTGAGCAGAGGTAGAGCTAGAGTCTGGTGACCAGGCTGAACCATAATGCCATGTCCTCCCCCTGATGCCCACTCTCATCCAACACACTAACCACACATACAATCACATACCTATTCCTAGCATCATCACCATTATGTTATAAATAGACAATAATAAATATGCATGAGCAGAAATAGCAATAATATTAGATGACATGTGAGATGCACATTATAAACTTACAAGCATAGAAGCATTCATTGCATTGGACAAATAAAATAAAATAGTTTATTATTATCCAATTAGTTTATGTCTTATTTCATCACCTTTTAAGAATATTCGATCTCCTCCCAAGCTTTGTAATTCTCTTTGAATTAATTTACCAATCTAAGAATTATATGAATTTATGTTAGGATTCATGTGAAATATGTTACAGTAGTCAAAAATTGAATCTGACCATTGATAGGTGACTGATTGGTCTTATGGTCTCATGTTGTGTCGACTAGACCACGTACGGTCGATCTCCTATGGTCGCACTATATGTGACTACACATGCGACCATATGTTTCCTGAATTCTTCCCGAATGACTGTGGTCGACTCTCTGGTCACCCTATGGTCTATCGTAGTTGCGATCATATGATTTCTTTGGTCAATATTACTTTCAATATGAGTTCGTCCTGAGTTGATTTCTCGACTCAACACTTGGGTTCACCCTAAGGTTATCCTATGGTCATTATTTACAGTTTCTCACTAACCATTATCCCTAAATCCATCCCTCATAGTTATCCTTAAGATTTACTCAAAGGATCACATGGGTCATCACGGTTTGACATCTCCAATCCACAATATAAATCTTATTCAATAGGATTTACATCTTCAGAGGTAAGTTTCATACCTTCGCCTACAGTAGAAAGCTAGAACATTCTCTATAAAACCTTCCTTTTGGTCTTCTTCTTCGTCCCTTTCTCTTCATTCTCTTCCTCCCTTAGGTTTAGGGTTTGATTATGTTCCAAAAGAATGAAAAAGGGTTGAGGAACATCTTTTATATAGAGAGAAAATCTCCATATAGAGCTCTCCAATAATAGGAAAGAGATTTCCCTTTTATTTGAAAAGTTTTCAAACTTGAAGTCTGATTTGGGATCATACGGTTGGATGTACGATAGTAAAATCCGTCGACCATACGCTTAAAAATATCAACTATATGTTTAATTTCCAGTGGTCTTTATTCCTCATCGTATGGTCGACCATACCTACTCAGGTAGTCGACCATACACTTAGTTTTAAATGTTTTTGAGTCAATTCGCTTACCTGGTCTGGTGGTCTGTCTTTACACGATTGGTCCACTCGATCCAGCAATGATGGGAAGACCTAGCACGACACGATTAGACCTGATTAGTGGAGTGCGGGTCTTACAGTATTTAACCAAAAAAAATATAATACAGTATTTAGCCAAAGAAGGTAGTATTTAGCCAAAGGATAAATGTGGTGTTTAGTCAAAATATGGTATTATATTTCTGAATTATTTAAATACTATATTTTATTACCCATAAAGGTTTTCGGGCATTTTGATTAAGGTTCTTTAATCAAGTTTGGACTTACATGAGAGTTTATTTTCATGCATTATCTCAGACAATTCATGTATTGAGTAGACCTCTGTTGTAGCTGACAAAAGATTGTACATATTGATGTGTATTATCCATTGTTGCTTGCATTGGTAGGCTTTTCAAAGTTAGTGATGATTTAATGTGTTGGATTCATTGGTCATACTGTTTAATGATGGTTTCGTAATTAATGTAGTCCAAGTGAGAGATTGTTAGACTTATATGTAGGCTTAATTAATTATCTAAACCAGTTATTTAGTGGGAGTCTAATTAATATTGTAGAACCGATTTGGTTTGATTTATCACACGGTATGAGATATGTTTGGTAATCCTAATTCTATTATGAGAAGGATTTTAGGGTTACAACAGTATTCTATAAATACGGGGTTAGAGTCCCTACAATTACAATTAGTCAAGTTCTCTTTGCACCCATTAGTAAGAGCATCAAGATATCATTTGGAGGCTGTGGAAGACTATAGCCAAAGGATCTCGATCATAACTTGGAGCGTAGAGGAAATCAGCTTTCACAGACAGGTATATTTTTATGTTAATTGTTTGTAGCATCTCCATTGTATTATAAGGTAACTGTATGGATTGGGATGAGTTTGGTTGAAACCCTAATCACAACAATGTCTAACAGATAGAGATAAAGAGAGAGACCGAGGCTACCTTTCTCTGCAAATCACAACTTTAGGGTTTATAGTGAGAAGCCAATAGAAATGATAGACTTGGGTCGGTCTTTCTCCAAATGATTTTACACTCTCGTTCGTTCTCAAGGGTTGTGCCCGCAAACCAGTGTTTAGAGAGTCTAAAATGATTCATGGTCAGCTCTCAAGCTTGGGATAGGGTGTACATGTATGTGTTCAAAATGCTCTCTTGGATGTTTATGCACTGTGGCTCGGTTCATGGTGCACAAAGCTAGTTTGACAGTATTTCTAAAAGAATTCTTATTACTTCGAATTCAATGACTGGTGGGTAATCCCGAATGTTTGCCATGACAGAATCTTCGAACCTTGCAGAACCTTCAAAGTATGTGTGTGTGAGAGAGAGAGAGAGATGGTGAACTAGTGAATTGGTGAGGACTGAAATAATATGATTAAGGGTTTCCCTATGGTATACACTTTCACTGTACAATCTTCACTGCAGCTTTTGGATGGATTCGTGCCGGGGTTTTTCTACGACGATGGTGCCGGAATTCTTCGCAGTGTTATTCCTTGCCCGCGAGTTCGTGAGACAGCTTAGAATATATGAAAGTTAAAAAAGGGGAAAGTGAATTTTGCATCCGGTAAAAAGAGAAGTTACTAATTAAAGTAAACTTAAATGACAAATGGTTAGAAGGGACATTTCTAAGAGTAATATTATCATAAAAATATAAGAGATGATAAACCTCTTCACCTAATAGATTGAGAGGGGATATTTTCAAAAATATAGGAGGTGGTTGATATTATGAACCAAAATGGAGTGTGGTGATTTAACGGTATACCTTAGGGGGGTGGGAGAAATTTTCCCTTTATATTATGATTTATATTTTAATTCAAAATCAATTTTGGAAAGTAACTTAATGTGAAACAAAGTTTTATTAAATTAAAATAAAATTCTATCATATAAAATTACAATAAATTATAAAAATGACAATAGTGACACGACATTATCATAATTTTATAAATAAAAATGAATTAAAGCATGATCAACTTTGAAATCAGATCCACATGATAATGTGTGACAAGCTGTTTTCTTTTTCTTATTTATTATTATTATTTTATTTTTTTTTGTAGCAAGGGACGAGCTGTTTTAAAGTTCATGCTTTTAGGATATCTTTAAAGGGGGAATTTTAAGGGTAGTATTTTTGAAAAAATAGCTTTTGTGAACGATTGAATAAAGAGGAAGAGTATTACAGACACTTCAAATACATTGAGGTGGGGGCTTTGTATATTTTTTTGGGTGAGATGTTCTATGCCATGTCATTCATTACTTGAGGGGTAAATTAGAGAAACTTTTTCCTTTAAAAAAAATTTTTTCTATACTGGTCCTCAGTTAAGGGATTCTATGGTCTAGAATTATCCATCTATTATCGTCGAAAATTGATCGGACTCTTGATTGCAACATGTATCACAAAAAGAAGACAGACAAGAGAATTGCGCGGATTGGATAATCCAGGAGCCACTTTGATGTCTAACTTAGTTCAAGGGTGATAAGCAAATGAACTCAGGTATAAGAAAGCTGAGGTCAAAGTAAAGAGGGGCTAGTAGTGAATATAGTAGTATAACATTATGTATGCAAAAGTTCGGCCTATTTACTTTCGTGGTGGGGTATTTATTGAGCATAGAAAGATCCCTAGATTATGGAACGTCTCCTTGCAGTTGCACACATCTCGGGAGTCATTCTTAGATCCTAGGGGAGCCGTCGTAGTGGATTGAGAACCTTTGCGCACTCCATTCCCTTAATCAGTGGGTAACGAGTGAACGGGCAAGCTTTATAGCCCCTGGATGTAGATCCAAGGGTTAATTTAACAATAACTACCCACAAACCCTTTTTAAACATGTTCGTGTCTGTTTCAGTCTCTTTGGAGGGATTGACACATGGAGATAACCACCAATTCGTAGGTTATCCTCTAGTTATTCGAATGTGCTGAATGCCCGCACGCATGTCACCAACTATGGGTAAAGCATCGTGCCTGACTTGATGAGCCAAGATGGAGACACGTGTTTCATAGGCATAATCTATTCGTGTGGCGCTACGTGCCCTTTAAACGATTACGTTTGGCATGGTCCTAACGGTACCCAGAAAAAAAACACAAAACCCCGACCTCTTCCCCTGATGTTTGAAATTCTAATAATACTTCCTAATCTATCCTAGAATCGTCGACTCCCTTTTTCTTTTTTCTTTTTTTTGGTTCTATTCCTGAGATAAACCTTCCCCTTAAAAAGAATAGGAATTTTATTAGGGGATGCCGACCTATGTACCTTAGTGGTGATATTCTTATTGACAATGGTGTCGGTGTCAGTCGGATCGGAGCAAAAATCCCTCACCCTTCTATCTAAAAGACCAAAATACCCTTATATCCAATAATCAAAATGATCTGGGTTAGGGATTTTTTTATTTATTTTTTATTTTTTTAATTTTTTTTTGTGTACCTTTCATTTTAAATTCTTTTACACAATGAAAAAAAGTAAGCAATCGAAGCTAGATGCTACTGCAACTTTCACTTACGGTGGGTAATACTAGAATTGTAGGGTTCCACCGCAATCACAATCGCCCGTTGACGCCATTAATGAGGAATACTAAGAAAGCGTAGAGGGTAGAGCTCATTGCAATGGGGAAAAAACTGTCCAATACATATACAGATGAATGCATCCTTTTACAGAGATGCATAATTCCTAAACTTTCTCCGTCAAGGTTCCAATAGAGGAGGTGTTGTGCAGATGGCAAGCATGGTGAGGACAGGGGGCCGGGAGTGAGCGTGAAGAGGGTCGACAGGGTGTGGGAGGGAACAGAGTTGCACGGGAGGGTGTGAAAGAAAGTAAAGGAAGGAGGGAGGATTGTTGGGGGGTGGGGGGGCGGGGGGAGATCGGTGAAGGAGGGAGGTTGGGAACAAAGGAGAGAGGTAGAAACGCTAGTTAACTACTCAAGATTAAGAAGGGTAAAGTTAGAAATATAACAAATAAGGTACTTCAAGTGTAATTTTTCAAAGATATGGTACTCAAGACTAGTTTTATGAAACAATAGGTAGCCCAGCTGTAATATACCATTTTATTTTGATAAAAACCAGGCTACCATCGAGGTGGATCCAAATCGTCTCTCTCTCCCTCTCTCACAGACGCAACAATGAACAGAACGGCAGGCAGCCCAACCTTAGAGGGGCTGCCGAGCGCCGTCCTCGAGGAAATCCTATTAAAGGTGGTGGACGTGGAGTCCCTCTGCTCAGCAGCTTGTGCCTGTCGAACCCTGCGTTCTTCAGTCTCTCAAATTCTTTCCTCACTATCCTCTCTCGATCTCTCTGTAAGTCTCCTCGAACCCCTCTCCCGTACTGTTTTGCGAAAATTGAGTTTTCCTTTTTTAGTTTCCTTCTTTTGTGGACCATTTTTTGGGTTCGATGAGTTTCGATTCCTATTTCTTTCTGAAAAGTGAGGTGTTATGGTTTCAACTTTTCCACTTGCTTCTCAAATTTTTGTTCTGTTGGGTTCCGAAAATTCAAACATTTCGTGTTAAAATTTGTTAAATATCACTGTCCTTTTCTTTTCGACTACTTCTCTGTCTTAATTCATCTTCCTTGAACCAATCATTTTGTTATCTAATTCTTTTGTTTCTCCTCTAATCAATTAGTGTTATTATGTGGTGAAATTGCAGGGTTTTTCTCCGAATCCACAGACTCTGAATTGCGTTCTTCGTGAAAATAAAGTCCTTAAGAGCCTCACTCTCAATTGCCTTCGACTCGACGATTCCTCGGTCAGCATTTTCGTTGGAAGCAGTCTTCAAGAATTGGTTCTACAAAGATGCTCTTCCTTATCTTTTCAGATTCTCTCTTCCATTGGAGAAAGATGCCCTAGCTTAAGGTACAGTCCATGCTTCCCAGTTTCCTCTAAGAATTGTTGCTGAAACAATAAGTGGTGGAGGTTAGAATTTATTAGATTGTTTAAGAGAAGAGTGGGGAGAAAGCTTGTCATGTGCTTACCCTTAAGGGTACTTGAAATTATGATAAACGCTCTAGTCAGATGGGAAACCCTGGTCTCAATGGCAGTGGAATACGCTTACTATATTACAACTAAATGATATCTTATTGCATTCTATGTATATATATCCTTTGATAACTCACGTATGACAGAAACGAATCTCCCACTACTTATACTCTTTTTCCATTAACTGTGAAACAATGGACTGGAAAGGAAAAAAAAACTTAGATCCTTAGTAACTAGTAAGTGATGTAATTAAAAGTTGGGAAATTTAGAAGATTAACTGAAACAGAGTTTATGAAATCACAAGGACCCAAAAAATTGATCCAATTTTTTTAATACTTGTTTCCATTTCTCTGGAGCAGAGTCACGTTTTAGAAACCTCATTACTTAAAGTTGTTCCATTAATTCCATTGGGGGAAAAGTATTTCAAGAAAGCTAAACTTTTCCTTTTGGAGATCTCATCAAAAGTCCTCTTAATTTCTCATTGCACTCGAACAATCACTGCAGGAAACCCTGTCTTCTACTTTTTATTTTTCCTTAGAAAGCAACCAAACAGTTACTGCTTAACTGTCAATCTCCTTGAATTTAGAATCAATGTATAATATGGCTGCAAAAGTTATTTGAGAATGTGAATTATTAGTCTCGGTTTATTATAAAAAAATAAATATAAAAATTTATTAATCTCAACTGTGATTTGTCAGAATTTTTGTCTCTGGGTGATCATTTTACCTAAGATCTCTCAATCTTTTGCTGTAATTATGGGTATAGTAGGCCACCAAAATGCAGATGAAAATATATTTAACTTTCTGAGAAATAGTGAAAGTCCGGATTCTTTGGTCCCTCTCTTATGTTCTAATGTTTTAAGCTTAATTTCAGTCTTTTAATCCTAATACAATTTCACTACTTCAAGAGGCCGAGCCTTGTGTGACGGTAAGATTGTTATATTGTAACCTGGTAGTCACGGGTTCAAAACACGAAAATAGCCTCTCCATGTTGTGGGGGTAAGGCTGCGTACATTCTGCCCCTCCCTAGACCCTGCAGTAGCGGGAGCCTCGTGCACTGGGACGCCCTGATGCGGGATCCTGGGTTGAAAACCCTAATTAGATCCGCTAGTAGGCCCACCCAAATAATAAACAAGTTTGATTCAGATAACAGTGGCAGAATTGTAAATAAATCCAAAACTCAACCAGTAATGGTAGATTTGTAATTATTCAGAACTTTCTAATACCTTGTAGAGAACCAAACAGTGCCTTAAGATGAAACTGGAATTATAATAAAGAAATAAGATTAAACTTGGAATAAGTTATGGGGAAAGGGGTATTATGGGAAAGTAGGAATTAACACACACACACTCACGACTTTGGAAAAGGAGTCTCTTTCGGTTAGAGGAAACAGAAGGCGGAAAACAAAATAGCTTTGTGAAAAGAGAACTTCTTCGATGCTGCTCCAATGGACCTGAAATTTCAACTGAAGATTCGAAATATTATGGCCTATCGTTTCAAACTCAAATCAGGCCAATCAATTGATTCTTAAGAGAGAACAAGCCTCTTGAAACAGATCTGGCGGTACAGCTTAGAACAACCTTAGTTGCAGGTCTGTAACTCCTTGTAGGCCGAAGGGTTGGGGTTGAAACTCAAGGGGTTGAGTCGCCCTTAGGTAAGGAAGGTTCTCCTAAAGTTTCAGATTAAGAGGATGAGGGATGATGGAGTTCGATGGTGGTCGTTGGGGCTGGTATTACCGCCCATAACAGGGGAGGTTAGGAAGAAGGAAGGGGAAACAAAAAGAGAGGGAGAGGAAGAAGAAGAAGGGGAAGAAAGGGAGACAGATCTGGTTGGGTCTGTCAGTGCACTGAGACGAAATAGAGAGAGATAAAGAGAGGGACAAGAAAGGGAAAAGGAAGGGTTAGCAACTCTTTACAAAGCTTCACTGGTCACGCAGACACCAAAACACTATTCTTCAATTCATTCTTCAACTCTTCACTACTGATTACTCTATTACATGCCTCTTTATAAAGGAAATAACATTCCTAAACTAATTTGAAGTAAACTTAGAAAGTAAATAACATCTTTATGAAATAAAATCTAATCTCTATGGCATAAAACAGAAATAATAAATAAGGAAACCTAATACTGAAACTTCCTATTCTAATTAATCATCTACCAACCCTTTCCAGACCAAAAGGTTGGTTTGGGTTTGAGCCGGTTCAAGTTTGGTTTGGGTAGCCAAATTGGCTTGTGTCGATCCATCCATGACACTACTACTGCATCACGCCCTTTTCTACAATTTCACTACTTCAGTACTATACGATAGATGGTCAAACAATTACACTTTAGATGGTCAAACAATTACACTTTATCCATAGGAGGCATTAAATTTTCTTTTTTTTTTTTTTTTGGCATATCTAATGTCTAATTTATTTGGCCTTTATATTCATGTAGATAATCTCAATATACAACAACAAAGCCTTTTCCTAACTAAATGGGTTGGATACATGGATTCTTGTCTGCCAATTAGCTCTGTTCGATCTCATACTTGAAGCAATGCCTAAGTTATGCATGTCTTTCTTCACCACCTCCCGTAGAGTGATCTTAGGTCTGCCCCTAGCTCTTTTAGATCCTTCAATCTGAATCAAATCATTGCTCCTTATGGGAGCGTCTAACGGCCTCCGTTGAACCTAGCCATACCATCTCAAACAAATTTCTTGTAATTTATCATATATCGGCGCTACTCCCAAATCAATTCGAATACGATCATTCTTTACCTTATCCTTCCTAGTTTTATCACACATCCATATCAACATCCTCATCTCAGCTACATTAAGTTTATCTATATGAGGCTTCTTAACTGCCCAACATTTCGCACCATACATCATAGCCGATCGAATGACTGTCTTATAAGATTTTCCTTTAAGTTTTAAAGGAATACGCCGATCACACAACACTCCAGATGCACCTCTCCACTTCATCCATCATATTTTAATCCTTTATGAAACATTATCCTCTATATCACCTTCCTTGTTTATGATTGAATCTAGATGCCTAAAATGATCACTTTGTTGTATCTCCCTTTCATGAATGTTCACCACCTCATTATCCGTCCTTATGTGACTAAATTTACACACCATATACTCTGTCTTTGTTTTACTTATCTTCAAACCCTTTGATTTCAATGTTGATCTCCATAGCTCCAACTTGGCATTAATCTCTGCTTTTGTCTCGTCCACCAAAACAATATTATTAGGAGCATACACCAAGGAGCTTCATCTTGAATGTCTCTGGTTAGATCATTTATAATGAGGGTAAATAAATAAAGGCTTAAAGCTGTTCTTTGATATAACCCCATTGTAATTGAGAATTCACGACCTTGACCCCCCGTGGTTTTCTCACTAGTCACCATATTATAATACATATCCTTAGCTATGTCTACATATTTGCTTGAAACGCTTCTTTTCTTTAGTACTTGTCAGATTAACTCTCTAAGAACTCTGTGATAAGTTTTTTTAGATTAATAAAAACCATATGGAGGTCTTTTTTGCCTTCTCTACATCTTTCCATAAATCTCTTAAGCAAGTAAATAGCTTCTGTCGTAGATCTACCTAGCATAAAACCAAATTGGTTCTCCGTAATAGTAGTTTCTTTTCTCAAGTGGGTTTCAATAATTCCCTCCTATAGTTTCATGGTATGACTCATTAGTTTATTGCAGCTCAATATATCATCTAATTTTTTTGGCTTTCATATTCATGTAGGTAAACTCAATATATCATTACCTTTCTGTTTCTTTCACATGTCAGAGTGCTTGTGCTGGAAATGGGAGGCCAAGGACTACCTCAAATCTTCAAGAAAAACCTTGCACAGATGCTAATAGGGTGTGCAAGCTTGGAGGTAAGGTCTGGTGATGTGACCTATCATAATTCCATTATACAGTTCAAACATATTAATCAGAGACAATTTCTTGCTCATTTCATGAAACTCTCTTTTTCCTATAATGCAGACATTGTGTTTAAGGATTCGAGGGACAGAGCTTGATGCGGATGGTTTTGAATCTATGGAGCTCTTCCTACCCAGAACTATCAAAATTCTGCAGCTGCAGCCTGTACTTGAACATGATGTAATGCAGTTCATGCATGAAACTGGAGTAAACAGAAACTCTGTAGAGAGTGCCAGTTTGAGCATCCCCAGATCTCTTGTACCCATTGATATGAGATTGCAGTCCATGTCACTTGTCTTAGATATTATATCAGACGAGCTTCTCATCTCAATTGCCAACCATCTTCAGTTTTTGACGCAGCTAGATCTTGAAGACAGACCAAGCAAAGAACCATCATTGCACCATGACTTGACCAATAGTGGGCTTCAGTCATTGAGCTCTTGCAAGCATTTGACTTGTCTCTCCCTTACACGCAGTAAGCAAAATTTTGCAGCCACTTTTAAAAGAGTAAATGACATGGGTATGTTTCTTCTTGCTGAGGGTTGCAAAAGTCTTGAAGCAGTAAAACTTGGCGGATTTTCTAGAGTCAGTGATGCTGGATTTGCTGCAATTCTACATTCCTGCAGGAGCTTGAAGAAATTCGAAGTTTTCAGTGCCTTTTTCTTGTCAGACTTGGCCTTTCACAACTTCAGTGAGGCCCCGTCTTCCCTCATTGAAGTAAGACTAATTTCTTGTAGTCTTATAACCAGTGAAACTGTGGGGAAACTATCCTCATGTAAGAGTTTGGAGGTGCTGGATCTGTGGGGTTGTAAGAGTGTAGCAGATCATTGGCTGAGCTCAGTTTCAACTCTTAATGGACTGACTACTTTGAATCTCGGTGGGGCAGATATTACAGACAGCAGTCTATCGGTTCTTAGTTTGGGAAATTCACCCATTGCATCCTTGTGTCTCCGAGGCTGTAAGAGGGTAACTGACAAAGGGATAGCTCTTCTGTTTCGGGGTGGAGGAACAATTAGTAAAACATTGTCAGCACTTGATTTGGGTTACATGCCAGGGATATCAGACAGAGCTATCCATACCATTGCTGAGACTGGTCTAGAGATCACCGATTTGTGTCTTCGGTATTGCTATTTTGTCACTGATTCTTCAATTGAGGTTCTAGCTTCAAAGCGAGGACCTAGAGAAGGAAACAAACCAATTCGAAACCTAGATATTTATCACTGCATTGGGTTATCACTCAATTCATTGGCATTCCTTAGGAGGCCTTCATTCTGTGGTTTGCGTTGGCTCGGCATTGGGCAGACTTCTTTTTCAAGTAGAGGAAATGCAAGTTTTACTAAAATTTACAGGGATCGTCCACAGTTGACAGTGTGTTGGGATGGCTGTGAAATGGGATGTCACAATGGATGGCAATTCCATGGTCCTGATGACCATCTTTTTTGAGGATTGGACATTCCTGAGTTTGTATGTGGGTCTGTATTTTAGATTAACTACCGGCAGAGTTGAATTATTTACTTGAGGTTTCTACAAGAGTTTCTCAGAACTCCCAGCTTCCTTTTTCTTTTGCTTCAAGAACAAATAACCATTGCACTAAATGGTTTAGCAGGTTCTGATGCAAAGGATCTTATGATCAAGGGTTGGAAACCCCAAATGCTATTGTTGTAAGCTACTGAAAAGTGCATTGCTTATATCTCCACTGATCTCAGATGCTCCTAGATGCTGCTATGAGGTTCACAAAAGAAAAGTTATTTCTGTTGCTGGTAGCCCTTATAATTTCTTGTGTAGTTCAACAGATGCAATCAAATGATATTTGATCAAGATTATAAAGTCTGAAAATTTTAGATTAACTTCCGGCAGAGTTGAATTATTTACTTGAGGTTTCTACAAGAGTTTCTCCGAACTCCCAGCTCCTTTTCTTGTGCTTCAAGAACAAATAACCATTGCACTAAATGGTTTAGCAGGTTCTGATGCAAAGGATCTTATGATCAAGGGTTGGAAACCCCAAATGCTATTGTTGTAAGCTACTGAAAAGTGCATTGCTTATATCACCACTGATCTCAGATGCTCCTAGATGCTGCTATGAGGTTCACAAAAGAAAAGTTATTTCTGTTGCTGGTAGCCCTTATAATTTCTTGTGTAGTTCAACAGATGCAATCAAATGATATTTGATCAAGATTATAAAGTCTGAAAATTTTAGATTAACTTCCGGCAGAGTTGAATTATTTACTTGAGGTTTCTACAAGAGTTTCTCAGAACTCCCAGCTTCCTTTTTCTTTTGCTTCAAGAACAAATAACCATTGCACTAAATGGTTTAGCAGGTTCTGATGCAAAGGATCTTATGATCAAGGGTTGGAAACCCCAAATGCTATTGTTGTAAGCTACTGAAAAGTGCATTGCTTATATCACCACTGATCTCAGATGCTCCTAGATGCTGCTATGAGGTTCACAAAAGAAAAGTTATTTCTGTTGCTGGTAGCCCTTATAATTTCTTGTGTAGTTCAACAGATGCAATCAAATGATATTTGATCAAGATTATAAAGTTTGAAAATTTTGGCATGAATAGTTTATGTACATAGAAAGAGTGCTAGGCCATCAACATGCATGGATCTAGTTTATGTACATGAATAGAAATCAAGATCGGATCATTGGGTGAGTCAAATGTGAAGCTATATAAACTAAGTATTAGTGATAGAAGATTCTCAGAATCTGGATATTTCCACCCCCTTTTAAATTACTCCATCGTTAAGTTATTTTTTACAAAATTTGAAAGCCAAACCAAAAATATCAGGGAATTTTTCATACAGTGTTACAGTTCAAAGAATAAATACTAAGAGTCTTTAGTATAATTTATATTTATGTTTATGAATCATTTATAATAAATCATTTATGAGAATAAATTATGAATTATAAATAATAATTGTTTAATATCATTAGACATAAAGAAATAATAATAAATTATCATAATAATGATAAACACCTTCTAATTTATTTGTAGAATTTAGATTATATTAATTTATTTTAAATATAAATAAATATCATAAATCATACCAAACAAATACATATGTCATAATATATTATATAATCAATTATATAATAGACATCAAAGAGAGATGACAAATTCAGACACGATATGAGATATGCTATCCAAAAAATGCAATGAAAGATCTATGTATTCCCTCTTCCACAACCATAAGCAACAAAGGTAAAGTTTTTTTAAGAAAAAAGATCAACTATGATAACTCCAGGAAATTATGCAACCTCCCCTCAAAATCATCAGCATTAGATCACGGTTTTAAATCCAAATATCAACCACGGTATCGGTCATGTTAAAAGCTAATCTGATTTGGATTGTATCAGTATACGCATCCAATGGAAAATCAAAATGTGTCTAATCTTCATTAAAATATATAGTATCAAAACAAACTCGAGTTTGGGATTGGATCGAAGATCGAGCAAGTTCAAAATCGATAATGAATTGATCAATCCAACCGATTTGATACTGATGCCTTGAACCATGCATTTGATAGTCCAAACAAAAGCAAAATATATATATATATATAATACACGAAAACTTATTATTTTAGTTAGTCCAACCAAATGAGACTAATTAAAAGTGACTTCTATATTATTCTCAAGAATGACTTGTATATTTATAATCATCCTCAAGAAAATAACATCTTTTGTAAAGGTTCATCATCCTCATCCTTATACATGCTAAGTTTTAGTTCTTTTACCAAAAAAAAAATTCATCAGAAAAATATAAAATCTAGAAGAATAACTTTTGAGATATTTAATTGGTTAAACAATAAAAAAATATAAAGATTAAAATTCGATACATAATACTTAAATTGTTTGCATGGGATCCACTCTACCTTATCAAATAAATATATTATCTTTCCACCAATTGGTTTGACTATACCAATCCCTTCTAAACTTATAGGGAGAGAAAGAAGGACAAAAGTTTCAGTTCTAATTCAGATTAAATTTGAAACTAGATCTGTATCGTCTACTATCATCTCATCATATTAGTCTCGTTCATCAGACGGACTCAGATATTCGTGCATGATTTAATGTGATACATGTAGAACCTAACCTTAATTCCAACCACCAGGACCACTACCACCTTGTGTACGCATTCTGCGTACGTTAGAACTTGTGATATTCATATGAATCATCTGGCCAGCGGTGAAGCAGTAAACAGCGTACCTATTGGTTGAACAACCTACGCCGACACGTAGAGTGCCCGGTGACTCGATGTCCTGATCCATCCATTAAGCGGAAAGGAGACGCAAATTTCGACTTCTGCTAAGTGGGGTCCATCGTTTTTTTCTTAACGGGTAGTCTTTTCTCTAGGCCGACCTAGGAGAATTTGGATCACTTACATGTGTATGTATTTTTATACCATCGTATTATTGTTGATGTGTGTGGGAATCATCTTTAAAATGTAGAACCTATTAGATATAGACGGTGATAGAATATCAAGAAGTATACAAATACATGGAGATGAACTATTCTTGTTAGAAAACATTTTTCTATACAAGACCACGTAAAGCCACAAGTCGTAGCCTAGCAAAACTACACCTATCGTGATGAGAAATGAGTCTCATACTACATTTATGGTGATAGAATCCTATAAAAAATATACGTACATGCAGGTGATCCAAACTCTCCCATAACTCATTAACCCTCTAAATGTCTGTCAAATATAATACCTTATCATCTGTAAATAAAAGGATAAACAAATAAAAAAATAAAGGGCAAGTAAAGATATTAAATGAGAAAGCAAATCAATCAAAGCTGATCGCCAGAGGGCGCATTTCTCAGTATCTGTCTCTACCTTTTTTTACCACGTGGCATGCTTGGATAGGCTAAGCCTCCTATAAATATGCCCCATCTTCTCCTCCAGATTTGCATCCTCAGTACTGAACTACAACATAGCTTCTTCAATCAAAGATGTCTCTGCTTCCACACTTCGTGTTATTGCTCCTGTTAGTAGCAGCTTTCGCCACCATTCCCTCTCTAGCTGATGGTGGTCATGATGATCACAAACCTCCCCATCATGATGATGGTCATGATGATCACGAACCTCCTCATCATGATGATGGTCATGATGATCACAACAAACCTCCTCATTCTGAGAAACCAACCCAAGAACATGATCATGAGCTACCAAAGAAAAAACCTCCTACTGAAGAGCCTCCTCACCATGGTCCTCACGCCGAGACCACTCTTGGTTCCCACCATAAACCACCACCGAAGCACAAGGGTCCTCCTCACCGCTCCGGCCAGACCCAGTTGCTCGAGGTTGCAGAAGAATTAGCCGGCCGGATGCCGCGGAAGGTGAAGCCATCATTTCCCGTTCCATCTAAGGAGTTTTCACCAACAGAGAAGGAAAAGCACCACGGCCATGGCCATCACGACTAGAGCTCTATCACGTACTTAGCTATATATGTACTACTGTAGTTTATAAAGTGAGAGTGTGAGTATGAGTGTGTGAGTATGAAGAAATAAAAGGTATGTATGTTTCATGGAGCAGTGAGAAATCCTACTTGTGGGAACTGCTCTTGCTCTTACTATGTTTGGAAGAGCTCAGGACTTCCTTATATATGTTGTAATCCATGGCAGTTCAGTTATATTAAGCATGCACTAGGTATATTTTCATGTCGTTGACTGGAATGATGGAATCTCTCAGTAAACAATTTTTTTTCTTCTTATAAATTCAGAGTCTCAATGTTAATGTCAATACAGTCCATTGGTGTTATATATGGGTAGTTTTGATGGGCTAGATTAGGGTTAGGTTCATTTCAGACTTGGAATATTGGATAAGGGCAGTGCCCATTTCAGATTTGGACATAAGCTGCTCATGGTCTATGGTTTATGCTTATGGCCTGGTTCTTGATCTAACAGTTTAATAGTCCAATGAGGGCGACATGCTGCCGGTGCATGGTGTATATTTCTCTCTCAAGTACTCATTCTCTCTTTCTCTTCTTCTCAAAATCTGGATCCCTCCAAATGAATCAGCTTCTGATTCTCCTTGTACTCTTATTTTCCCATTAGATCCTCTTTTTTTTTTTTTTTCCTTTGTATCATATAGTTTGGTGGGGCTATCAAATGTGGGATGTTGTGACTGGGTCCAGTCAAAATATTTTTTTCACAGTGCCAATCACGCTACCAATAATCAATCCAAAATTCTTGCTGAGAATTACTGTCCTCTGACTGATCAATCCTAACATTTTGTAGGCTATGAGTAGTCATTCCAAGTGGAGAGTCTAGGAATGGTGTATGAAATGAGAGAAGACTTCCCTTAGAGTGAGGCAAGCACCCACAATGCAATGGCAGTTGCAGGCTTGTTATTATGTCCTATTTAAATCTAGGCACTCGGGTTTGAATCCTATTCTTCACCCCCCCCCCCCCCCCCCCAAAAAAAAAAAAAAAGGCTGCCCCCTTCGGTGCTGTTAGGAGGAGGATCAATCTATAACATTGTTATAGATCCGACAGACAGACGGTTAAACTCTATAAGCATCTTATCTGCAGCTTCAATACCATATGAGTCGTTGAGCTATCTGAAGCAGGGCATAAGAAACTTTCTCAGACGAAATGCTCGCAAAGAGCTGCCCTAAGAAAGCCTCCATGGCTGCCCGGTTCTTGAGCTTCTCATCTTTATCGTTGAAAGACTTCGATTGGTGTCCATTGACAGCAACGGACTTGACTTTATATTAATGATGATGATGCCCATTGATCTCATCATCCTTAAGTCTGTTTCAAGACTTCAATCGACAGATTTTTCCACTACCAGGAGAGATTTGAGCTGCACAAAAGCGAAGAACTTTGGCGAAAGTGCTAATTAACCCACCAATGTACGATGTAGTCTCCTATTTCACTGAATCCATCCAAAGAAGTTGGTATTTGGAGAACTAGAAGTAGAATAGAAACGGAGGTGTTAGGGGAAGAATGATCCCACCAATCATAGTAGGACAAGTGTCCACGACACGTACCCAAACCGCCAGTACACCTGTGGTCCGCTGCCTGTCAGGGCCCCAGGCCTCCTGGTAGCCAGATCAACTTGCTTAGCCACGTGGGGACGTGCAAGACACCCACTTCATCATGAACTACCATGTCAGGAGAAAGAGGCTCCCACCTTCGCATGATCGGCCATGTGCAACTGTATAAAGAAGCAATCTCAACGTGATCAACTGCATTCCAACACCTAATGGTAGCACCTCACTCTATCGAGACACATGCAGGTACACAAGGCCACTCCAAACCTCTCATATAAATACCTTTCCTAAGGCAAACGGATGCAATTTCTTACACTCACATTCTCTTTCAATCTCACTCTGCTAGGACCCATTTTTAGGAATTGTTTGATTTCGAATCTAACTTAGGCATCAAAGTAATCTCAGGGTTCTCAAACTAGCCCAGACGTGTCTATTTTCTTCTTCCACCGTAAATTCATCCAGTTGGTGAAGTTTCAGAAATTATCAATATCAACAGGTGCCCAATCCCTTCTTTAAAAACCCCTTGGTGGGTACTGTAGCCAAAAAAAAAAAAAAAAAAAAAAAAAAAAACCCCTTTCCTAAGAGTGGCTGTTATTGGATTAGGCAAGCAAAAATTTACTATTTCTTTCCGATAAACTCTATTGCCAAATTTGTGCTGTTAATGAAAAGGCGATTTGGCAAAAAAAAAAAAAATGTCAGCCCATTTAGGTGATCACTTCAAAAAATGAGAAGAAGAAGAAGAAGGAAAATGTTAGGTTAAACCCATTTGGCCCATGAGTAAGGAGGGGCATGACATACTGAATCTCATCGGTGGGATTTTTTAATCAAGGGTGAAGGAAAATTTTCTCCCTTAAAATGCATTGTTATCATCCACATAAACTAAACATTGGAAAAAGAAAGTATACACACAAGTCATGTAAGTAATTCTATCTCTATCTCTCTTTTTTGACGTTTCTCTCTTTTCGAAGTGACTTCTATATATTCTCATTTCCCTGCTAGCATGTAAGATTCTAATATATGCCACTAGCATGGAGATCCCTCTCCCTTAAATATTGTTACAATCAACTCATGGTTGCTGATAGTGCTTATGGTAATAAAAGGATTTGGTCTCTTCCTCCAGTGGACTATTATAAGGTCAATACCGATGCTGCTTTTGAGGAGCAGACCTCCATTGGAAGTATTGGTGTTATATCTAGAGATTCTGAGGCTAATCCTATCCGAGCCTTCTCCCAAAATTTTTATTTCTCTTTGGCTGGTCAGTGTGAGGCTATTGCTATTTGCTTGGCTTTGCAGATGGCTATCGAGGAAGGTTTTTCAAACCTTTAGTTGGAATTCAATTGCCAAAGGGTTACTTAGAACATTGTGAATCCCTCTTCTCTGTTCGACTTGCTTATTAAACCTATTATGGATGACATTCTTCACTTGGCTTCAAGTTGTATTAGCTGTTAGTTTGTTTTCATTCCAAGGGATATCAATTTTGTGACGCACACCTTAGCTCGAAAGGCTGAATCATTTTTGGGGATGACTTTATGGCCAAATTCCACTCCTTGACTTCACATTTATACAGGCTAGAAGCAGCCTCAGCTGTATCCCATTCTATTGTTAATCAAAAAATTTCTGAGTTACCAATAAAAAATCATTTTAACTTTTTCGGGCTCATAACATACTTTAAGATTAATTTATTAACATAATTATAACTAGTGGGAGTGAACCAAAAGAGAATTCTAACACAAATTTGGTTTTGGTTGTGGATAAAAAATTTCCTAATTTAACATAAAATAAAATGAAGGAGAAGCGTTCTCCTGTTTGTCGATTAGGTAACCCTTTTCGTGGTCTAGTGGAGTCCATCAACTGAATTGAATAAAACTCGATCACACCCCTTATTTAGAAAGTTACAATCCTAACCCCCTTCCATCCCACTTCGTTGGATTTTCCCCTAAAACGAAATGCATACTTGATATACCTAATAATGGTAAAAATATGTATTTAATAGAATAAAATACAATAACTTAGATAAGATGAATATCATAAAAAAAAATAAAAAAAAATTAGATTTGTTGAAGGGTGTTGGCAATAAAATAAATAATAAGGAAAATTTTCATCATCTCCTTGATTAAAGGGTAATTTTGGTATTTAAGGGAATGTGATATTAAGATTGATGGTACAAACAATTGTGAAATGTCTGGTTGTAACCAGGCTCAATTACAACCAGACAAGCCAATAAAAAGTATGGTCATAATGTAACAAGAGTTGTTACAACATGTAGCTGTAGTTGTAATCTATTCCATTTAAAGAATAATCATTGGGCCATTATAGAAACCTCCATATTGGAGGGTGGTTTTGGTATTTCATTTGGAACTGACATAAATTTGATTGTGAAAAGGAGCGATTACAACGAAAGAAGCTCGTCTCCAGTTTGTGCAGTCCCTCTAACCATGATCCAGCTGTTGGAGTTCATTCTGCGTGCATACTAATGTATTTGTATACGCTTTGAACGACTCCAACCGCTGGATCAATCACTGGATTGATTGTACAACAAGAGATGAGCCGGATCCGATTACAATATGTAAAAACCCAATAAAAAAACTAGCGAAAGTACGATGGACGTCTATTAAAGGGAAAAATCCTCTATAATGATTGTCGTCTAGCAGTGAGGATTCTGACCACTTATAATGCATTGGCACATGTCCCGATGCATTATGAGTGGCCAGAATCTCACCGCTGTTTAGCAGTCACTACAGAGGATCTTGGTCTATTAAAGTGTGTGGATTTCTAGTCTTGGTGTAACACAGACCCATAAGTTCCCACGTCATGGGCCCTCTTATATTTTCATAATTTTGATGTATTGATAAAAGAACAGGGTTCCTCTGTAGTGACTGCCAAGCGGCAATTACGATCCCAGCCGTTCATAGTGCATCGGAACACACAAAGGATCTTTGGGTTTAGGTTAACTCGGGACTATGTGCACTATGCGTTGTTTATACAAGTCCTTGCATTTAAAAAGTAAAATAATTTTATATCTAATAAGTATCATTACTAATTATGGTTAGAAATTTAAATAGTTTATACAATCATGTTGTGTTATATCTATATACGTTTTCTTTTTAAGTTTAAAACTTTCACTTCCATTCTCTTTTACTTGCAATCAAATGGAGCTATACAATAGCCCTAGACTTCAATGGAAATAACAAGGAAATTATTAACTAAGATATATCTGTGCATTGGAGATTGATTTTTGCCTATTCCATTCCAAGCTTAGATTCGAGTCTTCCACAGTCAACAGGATACCTTTCGTTATTTTAATGTATGTGAGCAAAAAGAGGAATTATATAACGTACTGTAGGGATTCTGAACCTAGTAAATATAATACTATTCTAGATCCTAGATCATCCCCATAATGAACCAGATTGGTTTATCTCTAACCCGTGACGAACTAAATCAAAACCGATCAAATCTATAATCGAACCAAATTGGTTTATCCTGTCCTTCGGCCTGACTATTCCCACATGCCTATACTAATTAACCCCACAATCACATGAACTAGGACATTTCAAATTGTAAAAGTCATTCATTTCATTAATAGTAACCAGATTTGGAACCTTAATAGCAGTGTGAACCTAAAATGGCCTTAAAAATTTTTTGAATATTTATTGTCATCCTCAAGAAAATAGAAACATCTTTTGTAAAGGTTGATCATCCTCATCCATATACCTGTGGTAATGAGATATTCGATTGGTTAGACAATAAAAAAATATAAAGAGTAAAAAGTAAAATTCGACACATAATACCTAAATTGTTTAGGTGGGATCCAATGTAAGTAAATCAAATAAATATATTATCATACTACCAATTGGTTTGACTGTATAGGGAAGGACAAAAGTTTCAGTTTTAATTCAAATTAAATTCAGACCCTACCGGAGGGTCTGATATCCGAAATCAAAGGTAGAACTACATCCTCTCTTGTCGCCTCATCACGTTAGTCTCAAATTCTCACTCATGAATTAATGTGAACATGTAGAATCTAGGAATCTAACCCTAATTCCTACCACCAGGACCATCAGGTCCAGCATCACCTTCTGTTGGCATTCTGCGTACGTTAGAACTTGTTAGTATTGTGCGGTGAAGCAGTAAACAGTGCAGTTATTGGATGAACAGCCTACACGTACAGTAAGAGAACCCAGAGCCCGGTGACTCCGCTGAGAGGAGACGCAAACTCTGACTTCCAGTAAGTGGGGTCCATCGTTCTTTCTTAACGTGTAGCGTTCTCTCTAGGCCGACGTAGGAAACCATTTTTCTCTATAACGGGCCCACACAAAGCCACGAGTCACGCGCCGCAAAACTACTCCTCTCGTGAGTCCGTGACCCGTCTAGTGTTTTGTTAAATATAATAAATACCTTATCATTTGTAAATAAAAAGATAAAAAGATAAAAGATACGGTAACTATTAAATGAGAAAGTGGTTCAATTAAAGCTGATCGCCGGCCTGAGTTGTTCACACACAGATTTCTCAGTATCTGTGTCTCGTATTTTTCCCTTTTTTTTAACCACGTGGCATGCTTGGATAGGCTAAAGCCTCCTATAAATATGCCTCATCTTCTCCTCCAGATTTGCATCCTCAGTAGTCAGTACTGAACTACAACTTGAAGCTTCTTCAATCAAAAATGTCTCTGCTTCCACACTTTGTGTTGTTGCTCCTGTTAGTAGCAGCTTTCGCCACCATTCCCTCTCTAGCTGATGATGGTCATGATGATCACAAACCTCCCCATCATGATGATGGTCATGATCATCACAAACCTCCTCATTCTGAGAAACCACCCCAAGAACATGATCATGAGCTACCAAAGAAGAAACCTCCTACTGAAGAGCCTCCTCAATATGGTCCTGATTCCCACCATAAACCACCACCAAAGCACAAGGGTCCTCCTCACCGCTCTGGCCAGACCCAGTTGCTCGAGGTTGCAGAAGAATTAGCCGGCCGGATGCCGCGGAAGGTGAAGCCATCATTTCCCGTTCCATCTAAGGAGTTTTCACCAACAGAGAAGGAAAAGCACCACGGCCATGGCCATCACCACGGCCATGGCCATCACGACTAGAGCTCTATCACGTACTTAGCTATATATGTACTACTGTAGTTTATAAAGTGAGAGTGTGAGTATGAGTGTGTGAGTATGAAGAAATAAAAGGTATGTATGTTTCATGGAGCAGTGAGAAATCCTACTTGTGGGAACTGCTCTTGCTCTTACTATGTTTGGAAGAGCTCAGGACTTCCTTATATATGTTGTAATCCATGGCAGTTCAGTTATATTAAGCATGCACTAGGTATATTTCCATGTCATTGACTGGAATGATGGAATCTCTCAGTAACCTTTTTTTTTTTTTATTTCCTTATAAATTGAGAATCTCAATACTAATGGTGGAATTTGGGACTCTGGGATGTAAAGAATAGTAGCCGGGACATAATAGAAGACTGATGGCAATGTCAATACAGTCCAATTGTGTCATATATGGGTAGTTTTGATGGGCTACATTAGGGTTAGGCCCATTTCAGACTTGGATTGGATAAGGGCATGCAGTACCTATTTCAAATTTGGACATAAGCTGCGCAGGGTCTATTGTTTATGCTTATGGCCTGGTTCTTAACCTAACAGTTTAATAGTCCAGTGAGGGCGACATGCTGCCGGTGGTGTATATTTCTCTCTCAGATCTCTCTCTCTCTCTCTCTCTCTCTCTCTCTCTCTTCTCAAAATCTGAACCCCTTCTAATGAATCAGCATCTGGTTCTCCTTGTACTCTATTTTCCCCACTAGATTCTTTTTTTTTTCTTTTCTTTGTACCACATTGTTTGGTGGGGCTATCAAATGTGGGATGTTGTGCCAGGGTCCAGTCAATTTTGTCAAATTTTCTCTTCACAGTGACAATCACGCTAACAATAATCAATCCAAAATTCTTGCCCAAAAATTACTGTCTTTTGACTGATCAATCCTAACATTTTGTAGGCTATGTGTAATCATTCTAAGTGGAGAGTCTACGAAATGGTGTATGAAATGAGAGACGACTTCCCTTAAGAGTGAAGGAAGCACCCACAATGCAATGGCAATTGCAAGCTTGTTAAGTCCTATTTAAATCAAGACACTTGGGTTTGAATCCTCCTCTTTACCGGATGTGTCCTACATCCACTATCTTCCCTCCTCCCCTCCCCCAATAAAGACTACCCCGTTCGGTGTTGTTAGGAGGAGGATCAATCTGTTTCTTTAAGTAATATTGTTTTTTAGTTCCGACATGTAAGCATTTTAAATAGATCCTCTTTGGGTTTTCCCATGGAATTTCCCATGAACCCTAACAAACACATTACACAGATTACTAGAATACAATGGGTATTGAAAAGAGATGATTAAAGACATACATCTTGCTGTAGATTAATTTACGACCGTTTTCCTTCTTAGATTTGAATGTTTTGAATGTTTGGAATGCTTAGATCAAAGTCTTCCACAGTCTGTCGGGATCCCTTGACTTTCTCTCTGCGTATGGGAACAGGAGAAGAAAATAACACCGTGGCTGTGGGCACTCTAACCATTGATATTTATAATACCACCCCCAACCCTGGACCAGTCCCACAGTGGACCAGGTTGGTCCATCTCCAATCATACTTAAACCGGTTTACCCGTAACTAGACTCCCACTGAATCAACTAACCTTATAATTAATTAAGCCCATAAAAATATCTTACAATCTCTCACTTGGGCTATATTAATTATAAATTCACCATTGATCCAATGTGGCCATGGAATCTAATTACACCAAAACCATCCTTTACTTTGATTCAGTTATCAAGTCTACCAATGTCGAACAACAGCGGAAAGTACTCCTACACATCCGGTGTACCCCCTACTGTCAGTCACATACAGATGTCTACTTAATGACGTAAATCACTTTGAGATGAATACTTGAGTCCAATGATCGAATTACCACGATCCCGTTACCTTAAAATCCTTATAGGTCAATGCACTTTGATATTATCCAACTTTATATAGGCAAACCGCCTCCAATTTGGACTAATATCTTACTTTGGCTTACCGCCTTCTTTGGCTAAATACTGCCTTCTTTGGCTAAATGCCGCCTTCTTTGGCTAAATACTGCTTTGCAATTTTGACAAGTTTTAAATAATCAAAAATATATACAAGCAATAAATGCTCACCAATAATCCTGCCCATTAAACCACAGACAGAACAATCAATTACAGATAAACCATCAATTACCAGATCTCCCACTAACCAAGCAGATCTAAACACTCCCACTGACTAAGAGAATCTAAAGACTCCCACAGACAAAACCTTTTCAACCATTCCAAGAAAACCTTTTCAACCTGTCTCTACATTGTCCTAGAGATCAACTATGACTGGTACAACTAGTCAAACCTAAGATTGCACAGTCAAACATGAAAAACTATTCACCACATCACATAACAAATACAATCAACATTACATGCAATCATTTACCTTACAACATCATAGGCATAATTTCTTTCAATTTAATTGAAAAGAAAAACTTTATATTTCGATATTTCAAATAATATCATTACATTTTAATATGGGAACAATATGCTAAGTCAAACAATAAACATAAAACAAAGTAAAATCAAAAGCAGAAATAAACATTTGAATGTAAAAGAAACTTTATAATATTCAAGCCAACAGTCTTCAAGACCCTCCTACCCCAAAAACCTAGGGAGTCCTAGAACCATTATCTCTTTCTAGATATGCTTATCTGGCTTAACAGTACTTGGTCAAACCATCTATCTTTTGTCAATTTACCCATCTATGAGTAATCCACCTTAGAGTTACCCAACAACAATCTTATCACTAGCTATTTCTCCCCTTTGGTAATGTAAGCCACCTAGATCAGAATATATATATATTCTAGCAAGTAATGAAATATATTTAATATATCAATTACATTAGTTTCATTGTCCTTGAGCTTTTCAATGATAATTAATAGCTCCCAAAAATACTTTCTCACATTACCATTTCCAGCATAACTGGTACTAGAGAAATAGGTTAATAAACTATCTTCCGACCCCCTCTAAAATATTATTTTTATCCTTTGGATTTTTCTTAGATAATCCCTTTGTAATATTTCTCATCTTAATACTGCTACACATAACCTCAATAGTAGAATACCTCACAACTTATGTAAACCACTATGAAAGATACATCTAGGTCAAACGATCCTAGACTAGTCTCCAACCTTTTCATAATAAATTTTATTCTTTGTCCCAGGAAGAGAAAAAAAAATAGATATCAAAACATTCTTTGGGACAGTCATACTTGGATGAACACATCAGTGTATGAGTTTAAATACAGTATCAAACAACTGAAGACTCATACATATACCCTTTACTTGCATTAACCATATAAAACTTTCATGCAAATAATTAATATCCTTTTCCAAGAGTTTACCAACTACACATTCTCCTTTGGGTAAATATGCAGTGGTCTTCTCAGTTTCTGTGCAATAATTGCGAAAGAATAATGACTCTCGAAAATCCCACCACCTTTGGGTTAATGAGACTTTCTAAAGTCAAAACTCTTTCATGCAAATAAATATCATTTTCCAAGAGTTAACCAACTACACATTCTCCTTTGGGATAAACATGCAGTGGTCTTCTCAATTTCTGTGCAATAACTGCGAAAGAATAATGACTCTCGAAAATCCCACCACCTTTGGGTTAATGAGACTCCCTAAAGTCAAAACCCTTTCAATTCATGTGCATGAACATACCTTTAACTTTGACAATGTCACCTTTGGATTAACACTGACTTTCTTAGCTGCTTTTCACACCATAAAGTATAGTGTATTCAAATATATCCTTTATTGTATATGTAAATGTATAAATTTAGGATTTGAGGACTACCATGATGGAACTGAGTGTACCACTTTGGCGGATTCCACCCAATCTTCACATGACACCCACAAACCTTAATTTGATTAAAACTTGACAATGTCACCTTTGGGTGTACATCGCCCTTACACAAGCATTTACAAATACATGAACTTTGAATTTGAAGACATCATGATGAAACTAGATGTACCACTTTGGTGGGTTCCACCCAATTCCACAATGATATTCCCAAACCCTACTTTGCAGCACATTGTGGGTCAATAAATAAAATTGCATGCACACATAACCTTCTACATGCATCTGGTACAAAAATAACTGATAAATAAGCAGAAAACTGCAAACCGGATTAATTTGGGGCACCTTTTAATCAAAAATAAATTTTCCAAATCACCAAACTGTATTAAACTATGTACCAAACTGTAGAGCATCAAAATACGAAACCAACGTAAAAAACCGCGTCAAAATCCAACGCTCCTAGCTCTCACAATCGTCGTTCAAAGTTGGCTTAAACATTCTTGAATCCTGAACCGGCTAGGACCGGTTCATCCGGTTCGGTTCAGTCTGTCCGGGTTCGGCTATGGGCGGACCAAACCCACAAAACAGAACCTTTTTTTTTAATGGTTTGGTCCAGGCCAAACCAAACCGGTTTGGACCTAAACCGAACCGTAAACCGACGGTCCAACCACTGGCCCAACCAATCCACAATCCGGGTCACCGGGTCAAATCCTCGGGTCACTGGGTCGGGTTACCGGGTCAAAATCCTGGGTCGGCGGATCGGGTTACTTATTTGTCCTGACTGGGTTTACCCCCTGTCTAAACTGGGCCTAGGCTGGGCCAGCCCTGGCCCGACTAGTCTGGGCCTGGCAAGCCGGGGCTTGGTAGACTCGGCCCGAGTCAACCCAACCAACCCATTAGGGTTCACGAGTAAGCGCCGAGTCGACCCGGCGATGACTCGGCGCCGTCAGAGTTTTTTTTTTTTTTTTTTTACTTTTCCAACCCCCGCGCGTGGATCTCACTCGCCTTTTCAGGCGGTGCGTGAGGGCGCATGGGGTGGTTTCCGGCGACCAACTTTATGTTGTCGGCTCCGTCTCTCCGAGTCCTACAATCCTGTATAATTTCTTTTGCTTTTTAATGGTCCGAAAAAAAAATTTCAAGGTCCAAACCCTAGACAGGTTCGAAGAGAATTTTGAGAGAAAAATCTCTCCCCTTTTTTGAATTCATTCAAACATAAAGTTTTAACATTGCTTTCCCATGATTCTAGATCTGTGTAGGTGGCTCTGATACCACTGTAAGCATTTTAAATAGATCCTCTTTGGGTTTTCCCATGAAATTTCTCATAAACCCTGACAAACACACTACACAGATTACTAGAATACAATGAGTATTGAAAAGAGATGATTAAAGACATACCTCTTGCTGTAGATTGATTTCCGACCGTTTTCCTTCTTAGATTTGAATGTTTGGAATGTTTGGAATGCTTAGATCAAAGTCTTCCACAGCCTGTCGGGATCCCTTGACCTTCTCTCTGCGTATGGGAACAGGAGAAGAAAATAACACCGTGGCTGTGGGGACTCTAACCATTGGTATTTATAATACCACCCGCAACCCTGGACCAGTCCCACAGTGGACCAGGTTGGTCAATCTCCAATCATACTTAAACCGGTTTACCCGTAACTAGACTCTCATTGAATCAACTAACCTTATAATTAATTAAGCCCATAAAAATATCTTACACGACAGACTGTTAAGCTCTGAAAGCATCTTATCTGTAGCTTCAATACCATCTGAGTCATATGGTCGCAAAGAGCTGCCCTAAGAAAGCCGCCATCATGGCTGCTCGATTCTTGAGCTTCTCATCTTCATCGTTGAAAGACTTCGATTGGTGTCCATTGACAGCAATGGGCTCGACCTTAGACTAATGATGATGATGCCCATTGATCTCATCATCCTTAACTTTGTTTCGAGACTTCAATCAATGGATTTTTACACTATCAGGAGAGATTTCAGCGGCACGAAAGCAAAGATCTGTGGCCAAAGTGCTATTCAACCCACCAATGTTCGACGTTGTTGCTTGTTTCATCAAATCCATCTAAAGAAGCTAGTATTTGGAGAACCAGAAGTAGAACAAGAATGGAGGTGTTAGGGGAATAATGATCCCACCAATCATAGAAGGACAATTGTCCACGCACATACCCTAACCTCCAGAAGGCACATGGCCTGCCGCGTGTCGGCGCACTAGGCCACCCGGTAGCCACTTCAGTATGTTTACCCATGAGGAGGAGTACAATGCCACCTGAAAGCCACCTCAACGTGCTTAGCCACCTGGGGGCATGCACAGCACCCGCTTCAACATGAACTAAAGAGGCTCCCACCTCTGCATGCTCGGCCATGTGCAGCTGTATAAAGAAGCAACCTTAGCGTGATTAGCTGCATGCCAGCACCTAATGCTGACTCCTTAACCTGTCGAGACACGTGCAGGTACATAAGGGCACTCCAAACCTCTCATATAAATACCTCTCCTAAGATAAATGGATGCAATTTTTTATACTCATGTTCTCTCTCAATTTCACTTTGCTCACTTTCATGAGCTCGTTTCTTATATCAAGCTTCATATTGCTTGATTTTGATTCTAACTTAGGCATCATAGTGGTTTTAGAATTTCTGAATCTGCCGAGATGTATCTATTTTCTTCTTCCAACATGAATTTGTCCAATTATCAACATCAATAAATGCCCAATTCCATCTACAGACCCCTTAACGGGTATTGTAGCACCCAAAAAAAAAAACCCGTCCCTAAGAGTGGCTATTATAGGGTTAGGCAAGCAAAAATCTTCTATTTCTTTCCGATAAACCCTATTGGCAAATTTGTGTTGTTAATGACAAGGCTATTTATCAAAAAATGTCAGCTCATTTTGATGGTCACTTCCAAAATAAAAGAGGAAGGAAATTTTCAGGTTGAGCCCATTTGGCCCACGAGTAAAAGGCTAGGAGGGGCATGACATAATGAATCCCATCGGCGGGATTATTTTAACCGAGGATAAAGGAAAATTCTCCCCATAAAATGCACCGTTATCATCCACGTAAATTAAATATTGGGAAAAGAAAGCACACACAAGTCATATATAGTTTTGTCTTTATCTCTATTTCTAGAGATCCGGACCCCTTTTCTCTCTTCCAAGTGACTTTTACGTACTCTCATTTTCTCTACAACCATATAAGATTCTAATATATACCACTAACATGGTAATTCCTCTCCCTTAAAATTATTACAATTTTCTCAAGCTTTGAAGATGCCAATCACTTTAACTTCTTCGAGGTCATAACATAGTTTAAGATTAATTTATTAACATAATTCTAACTAGTGGGACTGAACCTAAGGAGAATTCTAATACAAATTTGGTTTTTGGTTGTGGATAGAAAATTTTTGAACTAAACATAAAATAAAGGAAAATTTTCAACCCTAGCCCTTCTACCCTTCTAGTATGGCTTAATCTCACGTGCCCACTATTGTTGGCATTAATATCACTAACACCCCTTAAAGACACCAAACATTATTTAGACTGACAGAATAGGCAAAAAGACATTTTATCTCAATACCCACATGTTAACTTACCATTTTACCCTTTTAATAAAAAGGGTAAAAGAAATGATGCTGGCAGAATATGAATTGGGTCTTACCTTTTGGTGGGAAGAACACCGACGGTGGGAGGACCACCTCACATCACTCCTCTCCGCCAGCGAGCCTCCCGGGATTTGACCGGGGTCTCATTGTCACTTACCATTTTTCGGCTAAACACTACTTAGGGGGCGGCATCCAGCATTGTCCAAAAAAACCACGATTATCTTATGATTTCATCATCCTAAAACAACCTAGGACAAAACAAAATAGGGGAAAATTGAATCCTACAAGAAGAAGGTCAAAGAGAGGGCAACCAGATGAATGTCTGATTGTAATCCGGTTCAATTACAACCAAATAAAGCCAATAAAAAAGTGTCTGTCATAATGTAACAAGAGTTGTTACAATACATAGTTGTAATTGTAATCAATTCCCTTTAATGCATACTCATTGTGTCATTATGGAGACCTCAATATAGGAAGAGGTTTTAGCATTTCATTTGGAAGTTATGCAAATTTGACTTTGAAATGGAGCGATTACAACTGAAGGAGCTCGTCTCAAGTTGTGTAGTCTCTCCACCAATTGCACAACTTGCTTCAAATGATTAATTATTATTTGTCCCTTATACTTGCTTCAAATTTAATCAAACTCCCATACCCCCAAACTTCTTATCTTATTCCTTCATTAAAGCAAACTTTCAATGGGATTGCAAAATAAGGGAGAAAGAGATCAAGGGTAATTTTGAAATTTTAAATTAATAATATAGAAAGAAAAGAGAAAATTTGTTTTTATAAGAAAATCATAAAATAATTTTTTTTTTTGAGAAAAAAAATTGGAATAAAAGAATTTAAGCATATAAGATAAACATTAAGGTAGTGATATTAATTAACTCAACTTAAAAAGCTAAATGCATAATTTATTAAGTTTTTAACTAAGGTTCTTTTTGGTATAGTTTATGTTTATGTTTATGAATTATTTATGATAAATCATTTATGAGAATAAATTATGAATCATAAATAATAACCGTTTAATTTTAATACCACTAGAAATAAAGACATAATAATAGATTATTACAATAATAATAAACACCTTCTAACATATTTGTATGTTTTAGATAATACCAATTTATTTTAAATATAAATAAATATCATAAATCATACCAAACAATTAAATATATCATAATACATTATATAATTAATTCTATAATACATATTAAAGAGAGTTGAATTAGATTTAGAGACGATTCTTGTGCCAGTAATGTGTAATTTAATAGGGTTTTTAGTATTTAACAAAAAAAAAATGGGGTTCTTATTTTTATACTAAATTAGGATTTATGGACGATTCGTATTAAAGGTGTCAATTTGGGTCTGAAACAAAGAACCGTTCTAAAACCAAATCAATAGCCTCCTCCCAAAACCATTCCATGATTTAATGAACAATTCTGAGTCTTTTGACAATCAATTTTGGACCAATTAGTAAATGGGACAGCATGGGTCTCCCAACGGTTCCACTGTCCGGCGGCGACACCGACCACAACGTGCGCACTGCACACTGGACTTGAGATTTCCCTCTCTCTCTCCTCGCTCTAGGTCAGCCACTTCTTGCCCATACTCTCTCTCTTCCAACAATTTTTTTTTTTTTTTAGTTAAAACAAAGTCTTGAGAAACAGAACAGGGGACAGCCAAAGGTTCATACAATCATGGAGTGGATAGAGGCCAACTAACCTCCCCTGTATCGGTTAGGGCCCTCCTAGCAAGGTATGGGCTACACCATTTGCCCCCCTTGGAACAAAAGAAAAAGAAACTAAAAGATCAGGCTTAACTTTTTTTTGTTCAAATATATAGTTTTGAAGAGATTTGACATAATTTATGAGTGCTATTTATGAAAAACAAAAATAAAAACAAGTCAAAATTCAAAAAGAGGTTTCAACCTCTTTTTGATTTTTGGTCAAAAATTATTTTTGTTGTGTTTTGTGAGAACACTTAAAACATGTGTTAAAATAAAGGGTTAAAAAAATAATTTACTTTCATTTTATAAAACCACCCCAAATCAAACCCTCAAGCACTCTTCTCGTTGACGAACGGAAGTAAAGCACAGAGACGCAGACCTGCAACTTCGTCCTAGAGACGGCTCTGACGGCGACAACGACGACGACGACAATCATTCCAACGGAGGCGACATCGTTTCTCCAAAGATGGTTCCTGGTTTGATTTCTTTCCATAATCCATTGACAGAGGAAGAGGAATAGACACTCCATGACAGAAGAAGATGAAGACTTTCAAAATCATTTTTAGACATAGTATGCCAAATCTGTTTTTCATTCTACCATCTATTTTTATTATAGCTACCAAACAACATTTTATTTTTGAACAAAAATTATTTTCAAAACAATTTTTGTTAAATAGATAAAAAAACAAAAACAAAAATGATACCAAACATCGCCTTAAGATAAATGGTTGTAATTTTTTATACCCATGCTTTCTCTCAATTTCACTTTGCTCACTTTCATGAGCTCGATCGTATTCCTCTATCAAGCTCCATATTGCTTGATTTTGATTCTAACTTAGGCATCAGAGTGGCCTTAGGATTTCTGAACCTGCCCAGACTTATCTATTTTCTTCTTCCAACATGGATTCATCCAGTTGTTGAAGTTCGGGCAATTATCAATATCAATAGGCGCCCAATTCAATCTCCAGACCCCTTAGTGGGTATTGTAACACCCAAAAAAAAAAAAAAAAACTCGTCCCTTAGAGTGGCTGTTATAGGGTTAGGCAAGCAAAAATCTTCTATTTCTTTCCGATAAACTCTATTGTCAAATTCGTGTTGTCAATGACAAGGCTATTTATCAAAAAATGTCGGCCCATTTTGATGGTCACTTCCAAAATAAAAGAGGAAGGAAATTTTTAGGTTGAGCCCATTTGGCCCATGAGTAAAAGGCTAGGAGGGGCATGACATGATGAATCCCATCGGCGGGATTCTTTTCTAACTGAGGGTGAAGGAAAATTTTCTCCATAAAATGCGCCGTTATCATCCACATAAATTAAATATTGGGAAAAGAAAAAGCACACAAGTCGTGTGTAATTCTGTCTTTATCTCTATTTCTAGAGATCCGAACCTCCTTTCTCTTTTCCAAGTGACTTTTACGTACTCTCATTTCCTCTACTAGCATATAAGATTCTAATATATGCCACTAACATATAGGTTCCTCTCCCTTAAACGTTATTACAATTTTCTCAAGCTTTGAATTTGCCAATCACTTTAACTTCTTCGGGGTCATAACATAGTTTAAAATTAATTTATTAACATAATTATAACTAGAGGGACTGAACCTATGGAGATTTCTAACACAAATTTGGTTTTTGGTTGTGGATAGAAAATTTTCAAACTTAACATAAAATAAAGGAAAATTTTCAACCACAGCCTTTCTTGTATGGCTTAATCTCACATGCCCACCATTGTTGGCATTCATATCACTAACACCCCTTAAAGACAACAAACATTATTTAGACTGACAGAATAGGCAAAAAGACATTTTACCTCAACACCCACATGTTAACTTACCATTTTACCCTTTTAATAAAAAGGGTAAAAGAAATGCTGCCGGCAGAATATGAATTGAGTCTTACCTTCTGGCGGGAAGAACACTGACGGTGGGAGGACCACCTCACAACACTCCTCTCCGCCAGCGAGCCTCCTGGGATTTGACCGGGGTCTCATTGTCACTCACCATTTTTGGCTAAACACTACATAGGGGGCGGCATCCAGCATTGTTCGAAAAGACCACGATTATCTTCTGATTTCATCATCTTAAAACTACCTAGGACAAAACAAAACAGGGGAAAATTGAATCCTACAAGATGAAGGTCAAAAAGAGGGCAACCAAATGAATGTCTGGTTGTAATCCGGTCCAATTACAACCAAATAAAACCAATAAAAAAAGTATCATCATAATGTAACAAGAGTTGTTACTGTTAGAATATTATGAGTTTAGGGTTTCCATGAAACCCATTCTTCATCCATGCAGTTGTCCTAGAACACAATAAATAAGCTATTAACTATGAATCATAAAGACATACCTGTCAGTGAAGAGATCAATTCCCATGCGCTCTACGATGTTCCAAGCTTTAATCAAAATTCCTCGGTTACAGTCTTTCACAGCCTCCAGAGGATATCCTAACGTTTCTTGCCAATGAGTGCAAAAACTGATAAACTGTGGTTGTGGGGACTCTAACCCAGTATTTATAGAATACTGCTGTAACCCTAAAACCCTTCCCACAATAGAATTAGGGTTACCAAACCTATCTCATACCATGTGACGAATCAAACCAAACCGGTTATATCGTGTCAATCAGACTCCCACTGAATTAACTAGTTTAGGTAATTAATTAAGCCCACATAAATCTAACAATCTCCCACTTGGACTATATTAATTACAAAACTATCATCAATCAGTGTGGCCACAGAATCCAACACACTAAATCGTCACTAACTTTGAAACATCCATCAAGCTTTTCAATTTGAGCAACAACGAATAATACACCTTAACATATGGTGTACAAACTTCTGTCAGCCACAACAAAGGTTTACCCAATACATGAATCGTCTAAGATAATGCATGAAAGTAAACTTCCATGTGAGTCCAAACTTGATTAAGAAAACATTTAATCAAAATTACCCCAAAACCTTTATGGCTAATATAACATGGTATTTAAATATTCCAGAATTATAATACTATACTTTGGTTAGACACCACCTTAAATCTTTGATATTATCCTCTCATGGCAAACCGCCTCTAACTTGGATTAATATCACACTTTGACTTACCGTCATTATTTGTATGACTGAATACCGCCTCTTATCTTGGCTAAATATTGCCTTATATATCTGGCTGAATACTGCCTTGTTCGTCATTTGGCTAAATACTGTCTGATGTTTGGCTAAATACTGCCTGATTTATCTTTGGCTAAATACAGCATAGCCTGATTTATCTTTGACATGTCAAACACATAACTATGTATGTAAAATAGCAATAATGTAACTGTTAATGCAAACAAAACTATAGTTACAGAAAACTGTACCCATCAAACCATGAGTAATACAATCAAACACAGTAAGCAATGTGAAAACATAAGTATAAACATAAAGAGTCTCCCACTGATTAAGCATATCTAGAAACTCTCACTGATTCCCAGATCTTTGGCTACTTAAGTCTCTGGTAAGATTAATTATTTTCAATCATTCTTATATTGGATGTACTGTCCCTTAAAGACTCCCACGGACAAGACCTTCATCAGAGAATCTACAACGATATAAATTTTTTTGACATTATCCTTACTTGAAGAGATTCAATCTCTATTATACTTTGAAATACTAGATTTCATATTATTCTTTGAGAAGAACACAGCTGAACTGTTGTCACAATACATCTCAATAGGTTTAGAAGTAGAGTCTACAACCTCCAAATCTGAGAAGAAATTTTTATACCAGATACCTTGCTTGTTATCTTTACATAGAGTTACAAAACCCTATCACCATGACAATGAACCTTGATGTTGGTTTTTTGTCATGAATGCGCCTAGAGTGTCACTACTTCTATAAATGAACATATAATCTTTGGTCATCTGCATATACCGCTTGACCTTCCTTTTTTCCATTGCCCAGTAAGCTATACCAGCATCCAACTGAAAATATCCTATGACACTCAATGAAAATGCCATATGAAATTATTACAACCTTAAGCATATATCAAGCTCTCTACTGCATTGTAGATGCTAACACTCAATATCATTATTTATCTACAATCCTGTCAATTTATCTTCTTTACTGATTTTAGCATCCGCAACTTACTAGTTATACATGCATACTGAACCATTCGAAAATACGAACAATATTTATACTTTGAGATAAATCCAGAATTTTATTTTTCTTGTCATGAGCAAACTCAATACCAGGTACAAAGGTACTTGTCATACAATTTTACATGTCGAAGTTATAGACAGAAAAACATTGATTTCAACTAGTAAATCATGTCACTACAGGCCAATGAAAACCATCAACACACATGACAAAGAAGTGAATCCACTCCCACTGACCTATAGATATATACAATGGTCAATGATAATCTCAACAAAGTTGATCGAAGACATAACCCTGTCAAACTTCAAATACCATTATCCTGATACCTGTTTAATCCCCATATTGACTTTATAAGTCTACAAAAAATATCTTCTTTATCCTTACCACAAAACCTTGTAATTAAAGTATATAAATATTTTTTTTCTAGATTTTCTTTATAAAAAACGATCTTTATATCTATCTGATGCAACTCCAAAACAAAAAATGCACAACTAAGACCTCAAGGATTTGAAGTCAATACTTTCTCTTCTCTTTGTGTGATTCTACTTCACTATAAGTTTTATTTTGTAGCAATCAATTCTTCCACTGGAATCACATATTTCCTTTGTACATCCATTTTTAGCTTATAAGTACACCGCTCATTGACAAAAGCATAAAATTCCAAGTCTCATTATTGTTCATAGACAACAACACATCCTTTATGATCATTAAACATTCAAGAGCAATTTCATTACTAATAACTTGCTCAAAATCATTAGGATCTTTATTTTTATCCATTACCAAAAACATCTATTTTGAAGTACAACATGTGATTAGATGAAATCACAGATCTACATGGTCCAGTATATCTCTTCATTGCCTCATCTGGCTCTGCTACTATGGCTGAAGCATCGATCTTAATGAATATTTTTATAATCATTTCATTACACTCTAGTAGCATTTCTAGTATCTCAACTGGTTGCTTCACACCCATTTTCAGGTGGTCTCATCAAACTTTAAGTTTCTTGGGTCTATTTTGACATCCCAAAATATGACAACTCAATGTCCTAAAATAATCACTCTCCCACGAGTATTATGAAATCATGTCAGTTCTACAGTCTCAAACAAGAAGATAACTTAAACTGAAACTGAAACTGAAACTGACTAAGCACTTTATTAATAATATAGGCTGCAATATTAATTATTTCCTTACATGATCAAATATATTCTTAGGCTTTTGCAAACACTTGCTTAAATTTACCAAGGAATAGACCAGTATCACATGGTTTTCCAAAACTCTCTCATTCAGATCTAATAGTTTCAATTCTTTTAATAAAAATTTTTCCACCTTAATTTTCATTATTTGGAAAAACAACCATAGACTAAATGTGACAAGAAGTCCTAGATGAAATCTCGATGTCCACCAAGTCCAATAAATTCTTGTTGTGAATAACTTTCACATACTTTAATCTTGTCATCTTCTCTTTTAATTAATTCTCACATATATACATGTAATAAACCTTAGAAGGAGAATTTCAGAATATTATTCTTTCTAATCTTTCTTTTGACAACAGTCATAAACCCTTATTACCAGGGTGGAAGATTACAATATACAGTTTAACTACTAAAGATAGAATAAATTAAAAAAAAATTATACTTCTATTGGTTCAGACTACGATTAATGCTTAAGTATCTAATATACTGCACCTTCTTGCTCAAAAGTTTCATAATCCTTATTCCTTTTTTACTTAAGTTGTCCAGCTTTATAAATTTTTTTTTACATGTCCCTTCTGGGTCACTCTACAAGAATTTTATTCTACTTAGATCCATTTATCTTGTAGTTTCTTAATGTCTAATTCTTTGTCATAAAGTTTCTGACTATTCCATGAAAAAATATTTTCTTTCTATGGGTTTCCCTATCCCTTTTACAACTTGCCTTTGTCTAGGTATATATTATGCACTATGACATTGGCATTCATATTTTTCTCTCTTTTTTTAACTTTTATCCTTAGTTCTTTCACTTTAGGGTTCACTATATTTTTGAGTACTATAGGTCACCAGGATCTGACTATATAGTTCTTATGAGGAAGTAAAAATTCTTAAATGTCACCTACATAGGTTTTAATAAACCTACAAATATTCACTTATCCTTGAGCTTATCATTAATAGTTAACAGCTCTACCTTATATTTCCTCACATTTCTAATACCACCTCTTATCATCAAAGACTGATACTATCACACCCCAATTCTGGCTGAACCAGAAGTGTGACTGAACTGTCTCCAAACCACGACTCACATCAGGATCTCAATAGACCGTGTCAACAAACCTTTCCAAGCAATCTAACATAATCAGAGAGTAATAAATAACAACGGATTTAAATAAATAAATGAACTGAGCTTTCTATTTGTAAATAAATAGTTATCCAATTATGTCATCATCCTCAATATATAAATAATAAATTATTACAATGTATATATCCAACTAGAAGAAAAATAATTTTAAAATAAACCATCCCTAAAGGAACACACGGAATAAACACTCGCATGAAGCGTCATGCTCGTCCTCTACTGCTTGTGTGTCAATAGCAGCGACTGTACCGTACGCTGGGGCAGCCATAAAGTCTTCAACTGTATAACCTGCATCAAGATCTGAACAAGAGAATATGTATTCGGGTGAGCTCACAACTTAGCTCAGTAAAGTACAAGACCAATGCAACATACAAAATGCATGAGATAACATTACAATTGGGTCAGGTATAACTTGCAAAATGCTATGGTAAGGTTTAGCGGCCATCGCACCTCCATGCACGAGAGTGTGAGCACACCCAACAGTCAGGCTACAATCCACACTACTGTTGTTGCCCCACATCACTCACTCTGGTATAAAGATAGAGCTAGAGTCTGGCGGGCAAGCTGAGCTACCATCCCACGTCCTCCCCCTGATACCCTACACTGCACCAACACCTAAACCCCTGTTGGCAAGGGCTTGCAAGTGGATTCCGTTTCTAACTAGTCCTATATGTCAGCATAATATTTATGACCCTACCTCCGCACAGCTCCCTACGACATAGAGATAGGGCTCGAGTCTGGTGGGCAGGCGGAGCTACAATCCCACGTCCTCCCCCTGATACCCTATTCGCACCAAGCCCGCTAAGGTAAACGACGATACGAAAAGGTGTTAGTGTGAGGATATATCCAGGGCTCCTACTCCCCTTCACATTCCACACACTAAGGGTGTCAACGGGTCGGTCCGGGCCAGTTTCGGTCCGGGCTGAATCGGTGTCGGATTTTATAAGCCCAGCCCAAAACATGTCCATTAAGAGTTTGGGCTAGGTTGGGTTGCGCTGGACACAATAACTATCGGGCTGGTCCGGTGTCGGTTTATTATCGGGTTGGGTTTATTGAGGTGATTTCGGGCTAGTTCGGTCCGGACGGGGCTTATCAAGCTTATCGGACCTATTTTATATGTAAGATATATAGCCTATTTTATTATTTCTATTTATAAAATTAGCATCATTCCTTCTATATGCATGCAATTTAGTAAATTGTAACAATTAACATACTCTTTTCAACTATAGATTCATATAATCTTTCAGATCAAGAAGTGAACTATAACAGTGTAATATAATCCATCAAAATTTAAAACCATTAAAATTAAGAAAATGGGCCCGGATGGACCTTACCGGTGTTCGGGTTAGGTATTATTGGTTCGGGCTAGTTCGAGCTTCTTAACGGGCTGGTCCGGTCTGGTTTCGATTTGGACTAAAACGGTGTCGGGCTTTACAAGCCGAGATCGAAACCTGTCCATTAAGGTTCGGTCCGGGCTGGGTTCGGGTTAAATCGGGTCGGCTAGGTCCGTACTACCGGGCCGGGCCCATTTTTGTCACCCTTACCACACACCAACTAAAAACATTCACATGCCTAAACAAACAACATCCTAGCATACGAAAATGCACGAACAGATAATAAGAATTTAAATAACTAAATGGCATATGAAATGCACAAACATCAAACAATAAACACAAATACAAATGTGATCACAACAGTTTACTGTTATTTAGTTAATTAGGGTTTGGGGTCTTGTCCCTTACCTGACGCGTGATAACAAGTCCGCTCTGCGTCACAGAGTCTACTCACGCTATCTACAGGTCCTGCATGATCATACTTATAGGTTAGAATCAAATTATTAGGGTTACAGTTGGTCAGAACCAAGTTTGGCTAAGCAAATAGGCTTCGGTAAACATACCGGTCGCAGTACCGGTCTTACTATATTGAGACCGATATGTCCTGCGGTATATACCAGTTTCACTTTGAGCGAGACCGGTATGTGCCTGTGGTATATACCGATCTCACTTTGAGCGAGACCGGTATGTGCCTGCGGTATATACCGCAGGACCATACCGCAGGACCTTATAGTCCAGTCAGTATGTCCAGCGGTATATACCGCAGGACCATACCGCTGGACTTATGTCCAGCCGGTATGTCCGACGGTTTATACCGCAGGACCATACCGCAGGACTTACTGTCCAGTGGTATGTCCGGCGGTATGGGTCCGAGAGTCCAATCTCAGACCTCTCTCCCCCGTCGATCATCGGCTTGGTTTTTAGGGTTTTTCCTAAACCATTCTAAGGTCCAAAAACTTGTTTAGTCATCTAGGTTTCGACTATTTCGTCGCATCATTCCCAGATTGGATCCCAATGAGAACTAGGGTTTTGGGGTTCTAGGATTTTGGATCGTTGCGCCGTTTCACAGCTCCTATCTGAAATCCTAACATCAATAAGGAGGTTGAGCACTTATTGGTGTTTGTTGAATGACGGCGTGCTCCTCCAACGGAAGATCCCTCTTCTTGCGCGGTCTCCTTCCTCCTTGCTCCTTCTCAGATCTCTTCCAGATAGCCTAGGATTTGATAAGGTTTGGAAGGATCTAAGGAGGGGATGATATGCATTTATATAGTGGGAGACCATTATAGGAAGGTCTCCCACGTCTAGAAAATTTCTTAATTTTTTATTCGAAGTGTGGGACCCGTTGGAGTCCGTCTCCAGTCGATTTGCACATACCGGTCGCACATACCAGAGTGAGACCGGTACTGAGACCGGTATGTAAAAGTTACGTTTTTACACATCGTTTCTCATACTTGGATCTCGTGGTTCGTCACCCGACCTCGCCTTCCGATCCAGTTATGATTGGGAGACCTGTCACAATATAAACCATGGGTTAAATCGGATTTTCAGAGCACGATTCTTACAGATACTGATGGACTTGAGTAATAAAACATCTCTCTGCCCCTTCTTGAAATATCAAATCTTTATTTGGATTTCACATGAAATATCATTTTTTAATGTTCATCATCTGAACATTGCTTTACTTGATCTTAAGGACTGAACACCCTAAGGATCAGAATACAAATTTTCTGTTGAGTACATCTAGGTTAAACAGTCCTAAACAAGTTTTCAATTTCCATGTCAATTCATAAAACTAGCTGCCAAAGGTAGGCATCTTAAGGTATTTAATCATTACATGTCCACAACTATATTACAATGTAAATAATTGTAAGTCTACGATTAATACCAAATAAAATTAGCTAGCAAGAATATATATACATAACATGTGCAAGCTAATTAATATATTTGAAGTTAACCGAACTACACACACATCCTTTGGGACAATATGTGCACTGGTCCTTTCAATATCTGTGTAATAACTACGAAGAGATAATGACTTTTGAAAATCTCACCACCTTTGGGTGGATGAAGACCCCTAAAGCCACAATCCTTCAACCATGTACATGAGTTCCTTGTAATCTTTGACAACGCCACCTTTGGGTGGACAGTGTCGTTCTTTATAATCTTAGACAATGCCACATTTTGGTGGACAGTCGTTCTTTGCTGCATCCATAAAAGTGAGAGTTTATGTCAGTGTCACTTTTGTGTGAATACTATACTTCCTTGCTGTAGTTTGTAAATGCATAAATGCTAGATTTGAGCATATTATGATAGAACTAAGGTTGCCACTTTGTGAACACACCATAATCCTTACACAACAGCTATAAATCATAATTTGAATAAACTTGGACAATGTCATATTTGGGTGAACATTATCAAAATTGAAGCATTTACAAACACATACACTTGAATTTGAACACATCATAATAAAACAAGGTTACCACTTTGGTGGTCACACCAAGTTCCACCATGATATGAACAAATCCTAAACTGCAGCTCATGTGGGATATTTATTTAACCATGAATGCTTTAAAATACAATTGTACAAGTCTAAACATTCATATAAATATGCACATTAGCTTAATCAATCAATTTTGTACAATAACTTTAAAAAAAATCAGTAAAAACATTGCAAATCGATATCCCATAGGGTATTTTTCTATAATAACATGTCTTTCAATGCACAAAAAATTATATAAAATTGAAGAGCATTAAAAATGGAGTCCAACGAAATAAATCGGAGGTCAATCCGACCTTCCTAGCTCCCAGAATCACTGTTTAATGTCCTTTTATCAAAACCAGAAGCCAAACAGACCCTTATAAGAAAATTCTGTCTGGGTTGGTTTGGTTTGGTTCGATTCGGTTCGCTCCAGCTTGGCCAGGTCTGGCCTGACTTCGGCTCGATTTGAACTGAACCAAGTATACTTTTTTTTTTTATTAATTATTACTTTGGTCCAGGCCAAACCACACGCCCTGGGGCAAATCGAACCACGATCTGGTCTAACGGTTCAACCACTGAGTTACCTGGTTCATCCATTCGGGTTTCGGGTAAAAACTTTGGGTTTTCGGATCAAGTGTACGGGTTAATGGGCCGGGTCTTCGGGTCGATAAAATGGGGTCGATAATCGGGTTATTAGACTCAAATACGGGTCAACCCATTTGGGTCCTCAGTTCAACCCACTTGGCCGCGGCTGGGCGGGGCTGGTTCTGAATTGGACCAGAGCTGGCCCTGGCTAGTTTAGCTGGCCTGGGCTGGACTAGCTCTGGTTTAGTCGGGCCAGCTAACTCAGCTTGGCTCGGCCCGAGTGTAGGCTAGGGTTTTCGATTCAAGCCGAGCTAACTCGACGACAAATCGGCGCCGCCGAAATTTTTTTTTTTTTTTTTCTTTGGGTCGACTCGGTCCGAGTCACGACCCAACCCGTTAGGGTTTCTGAGTTGACCCGGCGATGATTGGTCTACGTTGCAGAACCGTTTTTGTTTTTTGTTTTTTTTTTGTTCTTTGAATTCTCCCACCTGCGAGTGAGATCCACTCGCGGATAACGCCGGCGAGTGCCGGCGCGTCAGTTATCTGGCGCCGGCGATTTTTATATCGCCGGCTCCGTCTTGTCGAGGGCTTTCCAATGGTATGTTGCTTAACCTATTTTGTCGGTCGAAAAAATTTTCGTCGATGGAAAACTCTGACAGATCTGATCGAGATTCGATCCAAAACTTGAGAAAAATTTCTCTTTTAATTTGACCATTCATTATCAATCTTCATAATCAATCTCAATCAATTCTAGGTCTGTATGGTTGGCTCTGATACTAACTATTAGAATATTATGAGTTTAGGGTTTCCATATGAAACCTATTTTCCATCCATACAATTGTCCTATAACACAATAGAGAACCCATTAACTATGAATCATAAAGACATATCTGTCAGTGAAGAGATCAATTCTCATGCACTCTACGACATTCAAAGCTTTGATCGAAATTCCTCGGCTATAGACTTCCACAATCTCCAGAGGATATCTTGACGTCTCTTGCTAATGGGTGCAGAGAACTGATTAACTGTGGCTGTGGGGACTCTAACCCAGTATTTATAGAATACTGCTGTAACCCTAAAACTTTTCCCACAATAGAATTAGGGTTACCAAACCTATCTCATACCATGTGATGAATCAAACCAAACCGGTTATACCGTATCAATCAGACTCCTACTGAATTAACTAGTTTAGGTAATTAATTAAGCCCACATAAATCTAACAGTTACAATACATAATTGTAATTGTTACACATAGTTGTAATTGTAATCAATTCCCTTTAATGCATACTCATTGTGTAATTATGGAGACCTCAATATTAGAGGAGGTTTTGGCATTTCATTTGGAACTAATACAAATTTGACTTTGAAAAGGAGCGATTACAATGGAAGGAGCTCGTCTCGAGTTGTGCAGTCTCTCCAGCCATTATCCAAGGCTAGAGTTCACCCTACGTGCATATTAGTGTATTGGTATATATGCTGAGTGACTCTAGCAGCTAGATCACTTACTCGACCAATTGCACAACTTGCTTCAAATGATTAATTATTATGTCCCTTATACTTGCTTCAAATTTATTCAAATTCCCAGCCCCCAAACTTCTTATCTTATTCCTTCATTAAAGCAAACTTTCAATGGGATGGCAAAAGAAGAGAAAGAGATCAAGGGTGATTTTGAAATTTTAAATTAATAATATAGAAAGAAAAGTGAAAATTTATTTTTATAAGAAAATCATAAAATAAATTTCTTTTGAGAAAAAAAATTGGAATAAAAGAATTTAAGTATATAAGATAAACATTAAGGTAGTGATATTAATTAACTCAACTTAAAAAGCTAAATGCATAATTTATTAAGTTTTTTTTACAATGGTTTTTTTTATATAATTTATATTTATGTTTATGAATTATTTATGATAAATCATTTACGAGAATAAATTATGAATCATAAATAATAATCGTTTAATTTTAATACCATTAGAAATAAAGACATAATAATAGATTATTACAATAATGATAAACATCTTCTAACATATTTGTATGTTTTAGATTATATCAATTTATTTTAAATATAAATAAATATTATAAATCATACTAAACAATTAAATATATCATAATACATTATATAATTAATTCTATAATACATACTCAAGAGAGCTAAATTAGATTTAGAGACGATTCTTGTGCCAGTAATGTGTAATTTAATAGGGTTTTTATTTTTTTACCAAAAAAAAAAAAAAATAGGGTTCTTATTTTTATACTAAATTAAGATTTATGGACTATTCATATTAAAGGTATCAATTTGGGTCTGAAACAGAGAACCGTTCTAAAACCGAATCAATAGACTCGTCCCAAAACGATTCCTTGATTTAATGAACAGTTCTGAGTCTTCTGACAATCAATTTTGGACCAAATACTAAATGGGACAGCATGGGTCTCCCAACGGTTCCACTATCCGGCGGCGACACCAACCATAGCGTGCGCACTGCGCACTGGACTTGAGCTTTCCCTCTCTCTCCTCGCTCTAGGTCAGCTACTTCGCGCCCATACTCTCTCTCTCCCAACAAAATTCGGTCTTCTCTTTCTCAATCGGTCACTCTCTCTATCTCTCGGTTTATAGAAGAATCTTTAGTCTTCGCTTTAAATCAGCGATGGAGGGGAATGTTTCAAAAGGTTTTCGATTCTTTGAGGGGGGAGAAAAGCCAAGCCCAAAGATAAAGTAAGATAAAGGGTTCTCCTCTCCAAATGATGTAACTCTCCTCTTACACGAGTGGAAAAGAAGAAGCTTATCAACAACAGAAGAAGGGGAAAAAAGGTCTATTTGTTTTTTGCTTTCCCATCCTTGTTGAATTACCCAAAATTTGGTGTCTGCAGGGGGTGATTGAGTTTGAGCCAACTAAGGAATGGACCCTGCTGTTCTCGATTACATAATCAATCGGCTTCTTGAAGTTCGAGGTAGACCGGGGAAGCAGGTCCAGCTCTCTGAGTTGGAAATCCGGCAGCTTTGTCTTCTATCCAAAGACATTTTCTTGCAGCAGCCCAATCTATTGGAGCTTGAGGCGCCCATCAAGATTTGCGGTAATTTTACGTCAAAACCCACTTTCCTTTCCACGAATACTTCCCTTCTAGTTCTGGATTTGGGGAGTTTTTTTTTTTTGGGCAAGGGTTTTACTGTTTCTTTGAATTGTCTTTACGGTTTCCATGCTATAACTTCAATTCATGACATGCACTTTCGAATTACCCAAATAATCAAATCTGTCTGCGTTAAGACTTTATTCTTGGAGTGGTTATATTTATCTTTTTCAAGCTCCTTCAGCATTCGTTGCTCAGAAAATTCTTGATAGTAGGAAAACAATAACAGAGAGTAGTCTTGGTTCTGGATCAATTCAATTTGACTTCAGCACTATTTTAGCGGCTATGTTACCGTAATTTGGCAACCCCCTACCAAATTCCAGGTCCATACATCGCTACAAAGTTTCCTCTGGAACAAGATTGCCATTGCCGGAGGATTTGACTTTTTCGTCTCTAAGCTCCTCAGTTGACTGCTTCTGCTATTACTTCTCTCTCTCTCTCTCTCTCTCTCTCTCTCTCTCTGTAAAACAAAACAACATAGAAACCTGGGAATAACACAAATATACAGGCTCAGGGTCCTTAGGCAAACCTCTATGGACGTTATCTGGTAACCTTTATTTAAACTTAGACTTAAGTTCCACATCTAGAAGTATATACCATAATAAGAGTCCATTTCTTAAATGTTATTGTTCATAAATGCGAATTCATTAGTATTGGTACATTTTGGGTTAATCATGTTTATAGTTCATTTGAAGTCTTCTAATATTAGTTATACTGTTAAAAGAAATAATTCGTAAAATATATTGAAAATATATAAAAAAAAAGTCATATACACCTGAGTCCCTGGACCTCTTTTTTGGACAATCCAAGTCTGGCTCCTCATTTCTGTGGTGGATTCTGACCAAGGTCCAAAGCTTGGGTTTTGGTGCCGTTTTGACCTCGCCAAAATCCAAAATTCCGATCGGAATGGCCAAACTTTCACCGAAATAGTGCATTTTTTGGCTAGCACAAATATTGGATTTGCTTACTGAAATGACCGAAATATTGCTTACCTGATGTAGATCCTTTGACCGAAACATCGGCCGAAACGACTGAAATTTTTACCGAAAGATCACATTTTTCTAATTCGGATGTCATTTTGTTCTAGCCTTGTTGACAACCGTGGAAATAAAAAAGAGAACCATGATTCTGACACCCGAACTCGCTACTGGTCAGCTTTATTGCTGATCCTTTATCACATAGAAACTACTTTGTACACACAATCGCACTGAATAGTGGCTTTGCCTATGAAGCAGGCAACAATGATGATGATGATGCTAATGATGATAGTTTCTGTACTAGAATTGTCCTGCCTGTTGGCTGAATCCTTCTAGGCCATTTACATGTCAAGCAACCAATCATTCATAATAAATGAAATGGGAAAATCTAGGTCAGACATTAGAATAGAATCTTGCCTCTTTGATCTACAAATGGGAAGGCTCCAAGGACATAGGAGGAGAAGAATAAAGAATTTCTTCCCTTCTGATGCAGTTGCATTTGACATTGATTCCATATGGAGGCCTAGACGTGAGTAGGGGAGGCCCATAAAGTTTTGGTGGCAGTCTAATGGGCTGAAAATAGAATTTTAGGTAGTTATGTTATGGATTTGGATTTTTATTTTCGTGGGTTTCATGGTGACTTGACTAAGTTATAATAGGCCCATGAAGTGGGTGTGAAGTACGCGGTATTAGTAGTTAAGTTAGACACTTAATAACTTTTAGGAGTTATGTTTTGAATTTATTTACTTTAAGTCAGTATAAAAGATCAAGAACCTTTTTATGAGTCAATTTAGGAATTTTATAAAGTATTTATATATGTAATACTCCCCCATCAATTAAGCATGTGTTGATTAATGAATTTTGAGTTTGCTTAAGAGTTTTGGTGCTGTTGAGCACTGCATACATGATGCAGTCCAAGAAGGCACCAGCCCACATGGTCAACACTGTTCACGTGGTACTGTTCACGTGAACAGTACCAGCAGTAGATTTTTTCACTCTTTTGTTATTGCTTTCCTAAAAGTTAGTTTCCTAATTTCATTGTTTAGTTTGTTTCCTAATATTTAGTATAGATTGATAGTAGGTGTCAATTACTTGGAGACCAAGTATTTACTTTCCTATTTTCAGATTTAGAAAGTTTTTTTTCCATTGTATTAAAACCTTCCTATTTTATAAGGAGGTTTAGTTTTAGTAGTTTTCTCTCTTTCCTATTTTAATTGTAAGGATTCTCATTATAAATAAGAGGAGTAGAAGCTGGCAGTAGCTCTTAGAGTTTTTCCAGAAAATTTATAGAGTTAAAATTTTCTGGCTGAGCCTCACCAGGTTGTGAGATTCAACGTATCATTCTTCCTCTATCATTTTCTTCTTCATGATAACTTCAAGCATTCTATTCCAGCATATGAATTTGACCTCCTGCAGTGACTGCTAAGCTTTGCTGACTTGCTGCTACAGCCATTAGAATCAATCAAACTTGATCCAGATCTGGGTGCTAGCAGGTTCAGCAAACTTGCAGGCCCCATAACTTCTTCAATTCTCTTATGATCTTCTTCAACTTTGGAAGGGTGTTCATAACTATTATAAAGGCCATTCAACCCAAATTTCATCAATTTCTGACAGTCGGATTTCCAGATAAGAATTTTTTTCTATTACTTTTCTCTGCAGATTTTTGTATTGGACTGAATTAAGATCCTGTAGCAAAGAGGGCTTGTTAATTTGATATGTTTTAACCCCTTTGCCATCAATACAACATCCAGAACTGATATCCCTCCTTTTAGTCATCTTTCTTCCCCCCTCCTCCTCCTGCTCCTCTTCTACTAGTCTTCTTCTTCCTACTTATTATTACTTTTTTAAAATCTGGGTTTTCTATAACTGAATTCTTTTATTTCTGGATATGGTTGCTTTTTAGGCTATGCTCGGATTTCAAGAAAAGAACAGAATTTTTTTTTTGAAATGGGGGAGAGAGATAGACACATAAATTCATCATTGCCTCATCATTACTCTTGTTTTATTATGGTTGTTCTTACATAAATTCATCATTGTCTCATCATTACTCTTGTGTTATTATGTTTATTCTTTTTTTGACATCCAAACATAGCTTTAATACTTATCCAAATATATATATATATATATATATATATATAGCTGTAATGTTTCAAACCTAAATTTCTGTAGGATTTAAGAAATCCTATGATACATGCATACCTATCGGGGTGGAAGAGACGGGGAGAGAAAATAGGGGAAGAGATAGAAGATGGGAAAAATGAATCGGTTCTATAGAGGGAACCTCCTCTGGCTTATTGGAGGAAGCCTACCTCTATCTCAGGACGAGACAATTTAGGTGTTTCAAATCATATCTCCTTCCTTACTTTACTCAACATAAATATAAAGTTAACAAGTTAACACGGTTACAATAACTAACCTGAAATGGCTATCCCATTCTGATGCAAAGGTTAGGGTTTATAATCCATTTTATACCCTTAACTTTGCAATAAGATCGATTACATTAGCCCTAACAATATGTCAGATAATAAACCAGGTAATCGGCAATAAAGAACTTATCTTGCCGGTCAATCCGACCGTTGGTTGATCACGTAATTGGAGGGCTTGTAGATTGATATGTTCTTGTAATAATGTCCAAGTTTAAGGTCATTCCGATCAACCGTTGAAGAGATATGAATTTCTGAAGTTGCTGTGGTACTTTGGTTTCTACCCAGAAACCGATGGCTGAGAATGAGATGACTGAGTCGATAGGTTTAAGGGTAGGGGAGGTAGGGAGGATAATGAGAGAATGAGAGAGGGAAGAGGGACTTGCGGCTGAGTTTCACAGGCAAGGAGACTCAGCTACAAATCATAGACAAGTCTTTTTCTTTTCCAAAACTGATTTATCTTCTCTTTGCATTCATATATATAGGGTATAACCTTGAATACAAATAGGAAAGTAAGACTGGTCAATCATTCCTTGTTGACAACTAGCAAAGAAGGAAAGCCCAATCTTGCTTTTTGAAAACTTTACAAAATAAGATCTCATATTCTATTGCTTATTATAAACTTTCCTAAACTGAAAATAGAAACTTTTCCAAATAGAAACTATCACTTAAGCAAGTATCTAACAATAGGAATAACTAAATTTAGGAAGGACAAATAGTATATATATATATATATATATATATATATATATATATATATATATATATATATATATATATATATATATATATATAGGCTATTTAGCTATTCTAGGACGGCTAGGACAGATGTCCAATTGCTGGCTAGCCTAGTTGTTAGCTATCCTAGCCGCAGATGGCTTAGCGGCTTGGCTTGGCTCGGCTCTTGGGCTTGGGTCGGCTTGGCTTTGGCTTGGCTCGGCTTGACTTAACAATACTGCATCACATTCTCTACCTATTCCCATGTTTTACCACGTACAATTACTTACCTCTTCTTTTAATTGATTACAACTTCTACAAATAAACCAACGTTTATTTACTAAATCAGACCCAATTCAAGTGGCTCCCAATATGTGTACACATGGCATGTTTGCACGTATCATCCTAGCTGAACAAAGTTGCAGAATTACATCTGCTTTGCTATGTAATAGAACGGCCCTTTGTCACTGTTTACTGTTTGGTCCAATTTGTTTTAGTAAGGTATAAGGATTGTGTTTCCCTTCCCCGATAGGAGTGGTAGAGAGGAGTTGAATTCTCCGTGTATTCTGGATGGTTACTCTTCGTTATTCCTCTGATTTTTTATTGCAGAATAAAGACGATGAAATATTCTTTTGGGGCCCTTGGCTCTCCCTAACATGGTTTGAAATCTTGGATCTCGAGGGTGTCTCGACCCTTGAGAAAACCGAGATTATCGAGATCTCGGCGAGAACCTGTCGAAACTCCCAAAGGGTAAAAATGGGAGTTTCGATAGGTTTTTTTTTATGGTTTAAGTCATTTTTTGATGTTCTAAGTCCATTTTAGAGCCATTTTAATGCTATATATTGCAGGAAAATACTTATTTAATATATATAAACACATTTGAAGCATAAAAAGTAATCACATTATTGAAAAATCATACATTCATAAATCATAAATCCCACAAAATGACATAATTTACAAGTACTCATTATATGAAAGACTTAAATACTTGAAATGAAATAATACATTCCCATCAGTCCACCCCAGTGTCTAATCATATGTATAGTGGCGTGCAGGTTCCATCTGATCAGATTAACTTTGCTGAAGAAAATATATCTCGGTCTGATAAACAAAGTCTTACCACGACATCCTTCGGCTATAGAAGGTCTAGTAGTCTTCTACATATTTTTCATACACATGATCCAGGAAGTTTCTAAAGATACCTAACCTTGGATACAATTCACTATAATGTGGAGTAAAGTGAGCATATATTGGCTGGTGTGGGGGCGTGGTTCTTTGCAAATTTGGGACTGAAAAGAGACCGTCCACAAAGTTTGAGCCAGTCTGTGATGTAGCATTACTAGTATCAGCGGAATGATCATATGCACTTCCCATCATGCGGTTATCATCACCGGAATAAGAACCGTACGCCGAAGTGGTGCCAAATCCATGAGCACTCCACTGCCCCTTCTCTTGTCCACTGCTACCCTCAATGCTCAGTCCTTCAAAACTTGTGGACATGCTATCAATTTCAACATCAGGCATAATATCAGGATTAGAAACGATGTCAAAGAAACGATCTTCTTCTTCTTCCACTGGTTGCAAAGGGCGTTCCCGTTGATGAAACCTACGTGTATACCCAATCGTAGGCCGTGATGAAGATGTGCGTGCACCATGATCTGGATCCTATGTAGTGTGTGTATACTGACTCTCACCGGTCCATCTAATAATGGGTACAGTCGGTCTAGGATCACCACCACCACCACCACCACCACCCTCATCACCACCACCACCCTTTTAACCACCACCACTACCATCATCACCACTACTTTCAGAAGTTGACCAGTCACTTTGATCCATTGTATCATCGCCGCCTTCTGAGTCACTACTAGTACCAGCTGGGGGTCAAACAGTCTAGGCGACTGTGCGTGTACACGACCCTCATCCGAGGACATAAACCGCTTGAGATTAGAACGCATCAGAGCAGATACAGTGGGGTCAGGCATCCCACTAGGCTCATCCATCACTGGAACTGCTCTGTCTCTCACCCATTCTATATAGGGATCCTCTTCATCTGAAGATAGTTGGAAGACGTTGGCTAGCTCGATTAGCTCTTGTTTATTTCTTTGTTCAAATTTTAAGCACTGTACCCTCAGTCTCATGTTGTAATGGGCGTAGACCAAGTCATTTAGCCATAAAGAGCCCTATTTATTCCGCTTCTTTAAATGGATAAGGGAGAAAGTATTCCAATTTCGCTCACACCTAGATGCGGAACATGTTTGAGATAGGATTTTGATTGCTATTCTTCTCAACTTAGCTGCATGCTTGCCATACAATAACTACCACTCAGCTGCACAAGATGAAGAACATATTTTAATACACATATTAAATAAGATATGTTACTTGAAAATTTTAATTTTCATAATTCCATACCAGGATCGGTCTTATCTCGTCCAGCCACTGCGGCGGGAGTTCCAAAACTCCCAAGACCATCTCTAAACATTTTCATCTACACCAATTTCAAAATTTATAACCATTAGCCATTTTAATATATGGATATTCAAATAATTCAGCTCTTAAACCATACAACTCACCTCCAGATTGACCAGTGCTTATACAGTATAATCTGACACCAATTTTGCCACAACATCTTTTACGTCACCGATAAGGTCAGAATTGAACCGAAGCACATGTGAATATTGATACTTGGGGTTCAAATAGTATGCTGTAAAATATGAGTTGCCAGATTAAAATTGAGTACTAACTATTAAGTGGAACTAAATTAAAGACATTATTAAATATACTCACCAGCCTTATGCAATGGGTGCATCAATTGATTCTCCCATTGATCTTTAATAATCTTCATAAAATGTTTGTTTCCACATGGAAGCACAGTTTTTATACGGTCCTTCAACATATCCATGACAGCATATAAATGTGGCATGGTGGGTTGGAATGCTGCATCCACTAATCTCAACACCTTCACCACTGGTTCCAGAATTTTAACTACATCCTTCAGTGTTCTCCAAAATTCCTCTGAAGCTATAGTAGTCTGTGCTTGAACCCCAGCAGGAGAGTTGGACTCCTTCCACCCAAACCAGTCCTCAGATGCAACATCGATCTGAGGCCTACCATCTTTGCCTGAAAGCTCTTTAGTGCTATGTAGTTGGTAGCAGATCTAGTAATGCCGGGTCTTACCAAGTCCCCTCCACATCTCTGCCTCAGCAAGTTCAAAGAATAGCCATGGTTGTATACAAATGTTGTCACCTGGCGTGCTTGTTCAACCACTTGCTTTACTTTTTGGATCTTGCCCATGTCCTTCAACATCAAGTCAATGTAATGGGCAGCACATGGAGTCCAAAAAAGATTATAGTTAGCCATCATCATCTCTCCTGCCTTCTTGTAGTTGCTGCCATTGTCTGTCACAATTTGCACTACATTTGTAGCACAAACTTCATCCACCATTGTCTGTAGCAATCCATAGATTTAGTTAGCATCTTTTGTGCATGCAGATGCATCCACGGATTTCAAGAATGATGTCTTCCCATCACTGTAGACCATGAAGTTGATGATGGACTTTCTAGTGAGACCAGTTCAACCATCACACATTATAGTGACCCCATATGCACTCCAATTATTCTTTAACCCTTTTATCCATACTTCTAACTCTTTTTTAATTCTTGGGAGATAGACATTCATCACTTTATATGGAGTGGGGGCTTTAACACCAGGACCAGTCTGAGCAACTGCATCAAAGAAAGGTTGATAGTTTGGGCCACCACTGGCATTTGCTGGGATACTATTATAGATGGACCACCTAGCAAGACATCCCTAATAAATTCTTTTGTACTCTTTCAGTTCCACATACTCTTCAATCTCTTCTGTTTGGCGCCAGCCTTTCTAAAAACTGCTGGATCCTGCTGTAGAATCTCAACATAATCCTCATCTCTAGCAGTAGGTAGTGGTGTTTGGGGTTGTGCTCTAATACTTTTTGATCTTCTAAACATAGAAGCCAACCCTCCCTTACTCTATGTTTGTGGTTCTTTAGGCTGCTGAAATGATCTACTACCACCTGTCCGTAAGGCTCTTTGCCTCAACCTTTCCATTTCCATCTTATGGCTGACTTTACTAGCCATTGTTGCCGGTCTCAGATCTCTGGCCTCTTCCTCACTCAAACCCCTGGTATCTAGACCATCATCATATGAACTATCACCATCCAAACCACGCATTGTGTTTCGGATTGCTTCCTCAAATTGTTATTTATTTTTTTCTTTCTCTGCCCTTCTCTGCTGGCCTCCCTTCATTTGTGCAGTTATGACCCTGGTAATCTCCACAGGAACTATAACACACTTTGCCACGTCTGTAGAAGTCCCACTCAAGTGTTGCTTAAGTATGGTAATCCCACCAGACATAAGCTTCTTCCCACAGAATTTGCATTGAGTCTTCTTTCTATCACCGTCAATGGCGGTACAATACTGCCAAGCCATGTCAGTACGATCAGCATCACCACCTCCCTCACGAGAATCCGAAGCAGCCATAATATTTAGAACGAGACACTGTTACATAAGATGATAAATAGAGAAATTTAAATCAATAGATTTACATTAATAAAACTTAAAATTGAAGAACATAAAAGCATCAAATATGCGAATACAACTCAAAACACATTGAAATTACTTTTCAAAATTTAAAACTATGTTATAAGAAAACAGAATATTTTTCCTAATTTTCCATAATTATTTAGATATTATTAATAATTTTGGATATTAAATAAAAATAATTTATTTTTCAAAAAATATAATCCGACAATATGAAACTGTAGATTGGCCAATGATGTTCAACATATATTATTTTGAACACCAATAGATAAGTATTAATATTTTTTATTAATTTTTTATTATTGAAAAATAAGATTTATTAAAATAAAAATATGTACAGAAAAAAAAACTGAAACTGTGACCGCGTAGATCGGCCAACGATGTTCAACATATATTATTTTGAACACCAATAGATAAGTATTAATATTTTTTTATTAATTTTTTATTACTGGAAAATAGGATTTATTAATAAAAATAAAAATATGTACAGAAAAAAACTGAAACCGTGACCTTGTAGATTGGCCAACGGTGTTCAATATATATTATTTTGAAAGTAAACCAATTAATATTTAAGAAATGTACTTTTTATTTTTTAAATATATTATATATATATATTTATATATATAAAAATAAAAATATATATATATATATATATATATATATATATATATATATATACAGAAAAAAAATGAAACCGTGGCCGCGTAGATCGGCCGACGGTGTTCATCATATAATATTTTCAACACCATCTAATTAATATTTATTATATTTTTTTAATTTTTAATTTCTGGAAAATATATTTTTTTTAACAGAATCAAAATAAAAAATATATATGCAAGAAAATAATTTCGAAAGGATGAGGTTGTAGATCAGCCTAATGACTCTCACATATATAAATTTCATGATGAACCAACATGTATTGAACATATTCATGTAAAAAAGTAAGTTTTAGGGAAAAAAACCATACCTCAAACCTTAGATTTGCAAAGAATAGGTCAAAATGAGCCTCCAACAGCACTTTGATGGAGAGATTTGCAAAGAACAGAGGTATTCGAACCTTAGATGTAAGGTTGGAGAAGAAGGAGTGGAGGAGAAGAAGAAAACAGAATCAAACTTAGAGAAAAAATGAGTCTCGACCGAGACTCATTTCGAGACTGGTCGAGACCCAGTTTTGAACCAGTTTCTCGTCTCGACCCTTTCGAGACTACCGAGAAGGTCGTGATCTTGACCCTTCTCGGTCGAGTTTTAAAACTATGCTCCCTAGTGATGCTTCCCATTTTGTGCCGCCTTTATCAATTTTCTTGCCTTGGTTATTTTCTATGTTCTTCCTGTTTCTTTGTTATGTGCTTTTGGCGATTTGAGTGTGCATAAACTGTTTGATTTATACATGTTACAAGAGGGTCATTGCTCCCATATGGTTGTCTTTTGTACTACTTGTTCCTAGTTTTTTTTTTTGTTAATGTATTATTCTCTTGTGGTGTAATTACCTACATGGCTACACCTTAAATTATGGTGTCATGTTCTTTCCTCCCCCATTGCATTTCTTTATAAATTTGTGAGGAGTAGATTGACCATTGTCACAAGGGTGGTCTCTGTCTTGGATGCATTAACATTTGATTCGAATGATTTTCATAGTAATGTTTCAGTAGAACAGCTCAGGCAATGCCATTATTGTTTGAGCCTATTCTACATGGGTTTAGGTACAGGAATCTGGTATGTAGGGGTATCAATCGGTCTCTCTCGGTCGGGCCTAATCGGTCAACACCAATTCAAGTCCCCACACCGTGACCAACATGTTTAGCTAATCGATCCTCATAGGCTAGGCATAGACATGTTTATTTTTGGTTCAGTCAATTATTGGTCTCCATAATCGGTCTCATGCTAATTGGGCTAATCGGTCAATAATCGGTCTCATGCTATCAGGATAATCGTTTTCATGCTATCGAACGTACCAGATTTGATTCTCTGGCCGTCAATGCAAGATCCAACCAATCGGTTGCACTTTTATGTAAAAAACAAGGAACTTTAAAGATCAACATTATCGGAGTCTCATAAACAGGGAAATTAAGCTCTAAAAAAAATTCTGAAATCGAGTGAAAGAAGAAACCCAACTTCAGCCTTCTCAGATCCATTCTTCTGATTGTCAGATCAACAATTTGTTGATTTAGAAGTGATCTTTGGCCAAAAATGGTGAGGAATCTCCAACATCCGATTGATCGGGGGTGTAACGTCTTCCCAAGGTGTCTCCATTATGTGCAAGCACACACATAAAACTGTTAGCTGCGAGCGAGGAGGGGGAGAGAGAAAGAGAGGTGGGAGAGTAACAGAGGAAAGAAGATTTAGGAACAAGGAGGGAGGAGAGAGGGAGAGTATTAGAGAGAGAAGATTAAAAAACAAAATAAGAAGTGCCTGTGGAGTTGTGTGGGTGTGGGTATCTGCGTGGTGATAGAAGATGTGAGTAGTTGTTGGAGTGATAAAAAAGAAGAGAGAATGAGGTGAATAAAGAACTGAAAGAATGGTGGGTGCCATATGTTATAATTAGGGACATATATATTTAGAATCTGTCGGGCTACAACCTTACATTGTGAATGCCCGATTATTAACCCGTCCTGGCTGGTGTCGAATTTCAACGGTTGGTTCAGGCTGAATTACACTGTGCAGTCTTAGATTGACACCCCTACTGTGGGTATGCATGGAGGAGTTAGATTCACCTCTTTCTCAATACTCCAAATATTGGGATGTGTGCCCAAAAATCGGTACGGGAATGGTGACTCAGCTGAAATATGTGGAAAAACAGATTGGTGTGTCAAGAAAAGGGGGTTCAAAGTGTCCAGACTCCAGTCTTTTGGTTGCATGTCAGACACATATCCCATTTTAGTGCCCATGTCTCATCATGTCGACTTGGGTACTTTGGGGTTGCATAAAGCGTCCTGGAAAAAGCTGTTTTTGGGTGCGTGTCGGGCATATATACCATACCCATGCCCATGTCTCGTCGTGTCGACATGGGTACTCTTAGGTGTACCGTGTACATGCAGTTTCCAGGTAACAAAGCATTTGTTGTTTTGCTTGACATATTGATCCTTGAAATGTTTAATTATCACTTTCATTTAAAGTAGAAGGTTGAAACATTTGAAGTTGCTACATGTTTTAGAAGCACTGATCCTCCTAATTTGAATTGGAATACTTCACTATTCATCATATTTATTCTAATGTTTCCACCTTATTTTTGTCAGTGTGTGCTTATTTTTTACATTTGTTAATGATAGAAAGTTGTAGGGGAATGGTATAGAACAGGTGTGCAAGTTGAAGAAACACTTGGAAAAGGAATTCAAAATTAAAGATCTTAGGTGAGCTAAGATACTCCATGAGGATTGAAGTTGCAAAGTTAAAAAAAGACGTCTTCATACTACAGAAGAAATGTGTTCTTATCTTTTGAAGAAGGCTGGCATGTTGGGGTTAATCAGCAAAACCAGAGGGTTGAATGGAGAAAGTGATGATGCTCTTTGTGATTCTGGTAGGTACTGGAGTTCTGGAGAAGCTCATGCATGTGTAACTTGTCCAGAAATTAAGGTCTCTATTAGTCTAGTTTGGCTAGTTCAGTGGTTAATGAACTGTCTTGTGACTGCTAATTTCATGGGTGGCCTGTTGATGGAAAGGCATTGCAGTTGAAGATAGAATCATGTTTTGATAGAGACTGTTGGATCTATATAATTGAAAGGGAGCCCACTTGTGGGTAGTACTTGTTTGTTGGAGGGAACACTGTTCCTTGGAAGAGTGTGATTAAGTTTTATGACCAGATCAAATGCAGAAGCCGAATCCAGGTCCTTGGCTCATAGAGTATGGGGTTTATTGTGGGCAAAGATACTTTTTAAAGAGTTGGGTTCTAGAGCCCGTATGCCTATGCATGCATGTCGTTGCAAGAAGTGTCCATCTTTGTCGAGCAAAATATATAGTAGTTAATTTTCATTTCCCAAAGGAGAAGTTAAGGTTGGGACTGATTCGTGCATTGTATGTGAGAAGGACGTTTGGTTCACATATAACCCTAGAAATTACAAAGCGCTGGATTTTTGAATATTTCCATTACATCATGGGTTAGCTACGTTTATGTGACATTTAATTGGGAGGTACTATGGTCATCTTTGTGTCTCTTTCCTTCCCCCCCTTTCTTTTGGATGGGTAGTTGAGTATAATACAAGCGTTGATGTCCTCGTTAGCTCGTTATGGTCTTTTTATGCAATACATATAAAAAGACTAATTTTTCCACTCCAACTACCCCATTCTCATCCTCCCCCCCCCCAACAAAAAAAAAAAAGAAAAAAAGAAAAGAAAAAAAGAAGTCTTTATATATGTAATACATCTTAATTATGTTAATGTAGGCCTAATTCAAATTTGGCCAGGATTTAGTACTGGGTTTGGGTTGAACTAGATCCGTTTTGAACCAGTTTTCTGGTATAAGACAATTGGATCACCTCCATTGACCAGATTCAATAAATCTGCGACAGATAAGATCTCGGTTTCATGATCTTATTACAATACCTCAGTCTATTCCCTGGGGTTGTTTGGCGACTTATTATCACTAAATTGTAACAAGTGTTGGCTGGACTCTATAAGGCCAGCCGTATTTTGTCTTAAGTCAGTTTCGGTGGCAGATTAGGACACCCACATAGGCAGGTTGATTGTGTGTTTGAGTCAATCAAGAGTCTCCTTTTTATTTAGGCTGCGCAAAAGAGGAGGTTTCTTATAACGTAGGTTGTTTCTTTATCATTAAGTTCCCTAATTAGATTAGATTACTTCCATAGCTTGCCTATGGGATATTTTGAAGTCCTTTTCCTTTTTTATTAGGAGTCTTAGTTTCCTTGTTGAGTTATATTTCTGTATTTGAAAGTAATTAGGAGTCTTTTCTCCATTAAATATGCATGTAACCGATGAATTGATTTAAAAAAAAGAGGAAAAAGAATAATAGTAAAAAAAAAGAAAAAAAAAGAAAAATTTAAAGAAAAAAAAAGGAAAAAAAGAAGAAAAAGGGAAAAAGAAAAAAAAAGGAAGGAAAAAAAAAAAGAGAAAAAGAGGAAGAAAAAGAAAGGAAAAAGAAAAAGGAGAAAGAAAAGAGAGGAAAAAGGAAAAAGGAGAGAAAAAAAAGGGAGGATGATGATGAATATAATGAATTGGATTTGATTTGAGTTGTTACCTACATGGTCCCCCCCCACCCCCCACCCCCCACCCCCCACCCCCACCCCCACCCCCACCCCCACCCCAATTATTTGGTTTCTCCCTGTGACATCTCTTGATGGTTCACTTTTTGTCACCACAACCAGATCACAGCTCTTTGATCTGCATCACATGTTTTGATTAAATAATTTTGAGTTTTCTCAAGAGCTTTGGTGCTGTTGAGTAACGTATGGTATTCTAGAATTGATCTCCTCCTCTTTCTTCATAGGTGTGATCCCCCCCCCCTCCCCCCTTCTCTTCTACTATTCTTCTTCTTCCTACTTGTTCTTTCTTTAAAAATCTGAATTTTCTAAAACTGAAACCTTCTATTTTTGAATGGCTGCTGTTTAATGTTTCATCATTAAAATCAGTTCAGTATTAATTTCTGATTTCATCACTTGTTTTCAAAGGATTTCAGAAATCCTAGTGGAATTCAACTTCTTTAAAATTCTGATTTCTGAACATCAGTCCTCCGATTCCTGGTTGCGGTCTGCTAGTCATTCTTTAATTTGGACATTGAGTCAACTGCTTTTATAATCCCCAGAATTTTGTCTATCGATTCCACAGAATTGCTCAATCTTACTTGCAGAAGGTGGAAAATCCAACTGGAAGATTCAATTATACTTTGCAGAATAGTTTCCCTTATTAAATCGTCTACTTGACCAAAGTTTCATAGCCATCTGTACTGTTTTGATTAAGTTATTAGCCTTTCTCCAAATCTGGTTGTGTTCTTTTCCTGGGATCCTGTTGCAAGCTAATCTCTCACTAGAATTTTCCTGGTTCAAGATTAGCACTGCATTACTTCTTCATTCCGCAAACCTTGGAGAACTTGATCCTACCCAGTTACCTTGACCTACTTAGTTTGGCATAAATTGCCGGATCAGTATTCCTCGGTATTCCTTTTTTTTACCCTTTTGTTCCCCCCCCCCCCTTTCAGTTAATATGATAACCAAAAAAAAAATAGCGGATATTTTTGTCCTTAATTCCTTATTACCACTATTGGTTTGATGTAGATATGCATCCAAACCACTCACTTTGGTGAATCATGTGAAGTGTTTGCTTCCTTTTCTTGTTCTGGCTGTTATTTGTTGAAAAGAAGTTTTATGCAATGGGTTGTAATAGTTTACAATTGAGCATGGAAAGTCTCAAGTTATGAATATGAGAAAATAGTTAGACCAAAGTTGTGAATTATAAAGAGGGCCATGTTTACAGATCATTTGGCCCAAAAAAGATGCCAGCATCTAATTCCATGGGGAGGCTTTCCGGTGTTGAAAATGGATTGATCCTGTATAAACCAGAATATTTTTGAATGAAATTTCTGTTTTCAGAATTATTAGATCAAAGTCCCATCACTACTATTACTCTCTGCTATGATGGAATTTCTTTTCATGAGGGGGGAAGAAAGCTTTATACCTCAAGTACCTTTCATATTCAGATCTGTTAGGGATTCCGGGTTTGGTACTTGAATCATCTGTTACAATCACCTGTTGAAGGTATTAGTAGGTAGGAGGGAATAAGGTAATTTTAAAGTGTTGCACTATCTCCTACCCTGCTTTTGACCCCACCCAATTTTTTTTTTTTTTTGCAACATTCTTTCCTTTATTACAAAATAATTTTCATAACAACAACAACAACAACAAGAACAAAGTTTTATTTCAACTAAATGGGGTCAGCTACAAGGATTCTTGTCCGCCAATTAGTTCTGTTCGATGTAATACTTGAAGCAAGGCCTAAGCTATACATGACTTTCTTCACTACCTCCCCTAGAGTCATCTTAGGTTTGTCCCTAGCTCTTTTAGATCCTTTAATCTGAATCAAATCATTCTTCTGGTACGGGAGCATCTAATGGCCTCCGTTGAACATGGCCATACCATCTCAAACGACTTTTTTGTAATTTATCATGTATTGGCACTACTCCCAAATCAGCTCTAATATGATCATTCTTTACCTTATCCTTCCTAGTTTTGCCACACTTCCATCTTAACATCCTCATTTCAGCCAAGGTTCAAAATCTCGAGTCTCGAGGGTGTCTCGACCCTCTGAGAAACCGAGATCTTGGAAATCTCGGTCGGGATCTCGGTGAGACACTGCACAAAAGCCGTGAAGGCTTAAAATGTGTGTTTCTACCCTAAAATGACCATTTTAAGGCTTGATACTTTAGGGAAATCCTATTTTAACATATATAAACATATTTAAACCATAAAACTGTATAAATAATCATACATGGTGGTTGTTTGGGTTTACACCCATATTTGGTAGTATCGGTCTGAAGTTCAAATATAAACCTAGGGTAATATTGGCTATTTTACATAATGTTATACTAATAGAAGATCACAGAAGACCAAATGAGCTAGTAAAATGATATTTTAGGAGAAGAATAAACATAATAACACTTAATTAGTTAATTGTCATAGTAAAAAAAAACCCAAAGTAGTCAAGTAGACTATACAATCATAATTCATACATTATGTCGAGAACTGGTTGAAAAATGTTGAGAACTAGTCGAGAACTGGTCGAAAATGTCAAGAAATGGTCGAGACTAGTCGAGAGCAGCTCGAGAACTGGTCGAGATGGTCAAGATGGTAGAGACACTGTATTGAGGCGAGGTCTCATCTCGAGATCTTCGAGATCTCACCGAGATTTTGAACACTGATCTCAACTACACTAAGTTTATCTATATGATGCTTCTTAACTGCCCAACATTTTACACCATACATCATGGCTGGTTGAATGACTATTCTATAGAATTTTCGTTTAAGTTTTAAAGGAATACATCGATCACATAACATTCTAGACGCACTTCTCCACTTCATCCATCCTATTTTAATCATCTGTAAAACATCATCGTCTATATCACATTCTTTATTTATGATTGAACCTAGATACCTAAAATGATCACTTTGTTGAGAAATGTGTAGCTATCCATATATCAGAAAAGTGGAAAAAAGAATCTATATTATTTCTGGATGCGAGTACTTTGTTATCAGCTGATTGGTAAATTTTTGTAATGAAATTTCTATCTTTAAGCAGATTCTTTGGTGATGACTATATTCTCCTGATGGACTAAATGTCTTGAGGTTCTCAATTTGGTGTATTCCTTGTATATGGGGTAATAAAATTGGAAAGCATCTGATGCTGTCAATTACTTATCAGCTATAAAACGTCCAACCTGAGTACTTGACAGCATTTATACTAGTCTAATTCATGGAATTCAAAGTAAATTTATATTCTTTACCCAAGAAACTTTGTAAAACCTTTCTGCTTCGTCTATGTGAATAGCTCTTGGAATTTGTTTATATTGTTCCACCTGTCAATTGTTGCACCCATAATGAACTTCAAAACTACAAGCCATGATTGCATGAACTGATGTGGTATTTGTTGGGATTCTCAGAAAACTAACTATATGCGCCCTTTTCTACTATTGCAGCTGTATAACATTAGTTATTCAATGCTAAAAGAGAAAATAAGAATGTCTTCCTGATATTGTACTTGTAATCTTTTCAGGTGACATTCATGGTCAATATTCTGATCTCTTAAGGCTTTTTGAATATGGTGGATTACCTCCACAAGCAAATTACCTATTCTTGGGGGATTATGTAGATCGTGGCAAGCAAAGCCTGGAGACCATTTGCCTTCTCCTTGCATATAAAATAAAATATCCAGGAAAATTTTTTCTCTTGAGGGGCAATCATGAGTGTGCTTCTATAAACCGAATATATGGATTTTATGATGAATGCAAACGAAGATTCAATATTAAGCTGTGGAAAGTCTTCACAGATTGTTTTAACTGCTTACCAGTTGCAGCTCTCATAGACGAAAAGATTCTCTGCATGCATGGAGGTCTTTCTCCTGACCTCCATAATTTGGATCAAATACGAAACCTAAAGCGCCCAACAGATGTCCCAGACAGTGGTTTGCTTTGTGATCTCCTATGGTCTGATCCCAGTAAAGATGTTCAAGGTTGGGGGATGAATGATAGGGGAGTCTCATTTACCTTTGGTGCTGATAAAGTGACAGAGTTTCTTCAGAAGCATGATCTTGACCTTATTTGTCGCGCTCACCAGGTCTCAAATTATGGTTGGTTTATTTCTTTGATTTGGACCAATCCTTGAATACTTAAACTTACTATAGTTCTCACATCATGCAGGTTGTGGAGGATGGATATGAGTTTTTTGCTAACAGGCAGCTAGTAACAATATTTTCAGCACCTAATTACTGTGGGGAGTTTGACAATTCAGGTGCCATGATGAGTGTGGATGAGACTCTGATGTGCTCTTTCCAAGTATTAAAGCCTGCTGAAAAGAAAGCAAAGTTCAGTTTTGGGAGTACAACTACATCTAAGCCTGGAACCTCACCAGCAGGAGTCAAGGTATATTAGATGCCGAAAAATAAAACCAGTAGAATACTGGTGAGATAGTATAGAACCATGTTTCTTTCTCTATTTTAGACTCAATTTTTCTCTCTTTGTATGATAAAATTTGCATTTTTTTTTTGATAGTTTTTGATGCAGGCCAAGATCCGTTGGATAGGAAGATTTGATTTAGAAATCTTTGTAAATTTTATTTCTATTGAAGTTTTATTTTAGAGTTTTACTTCTATTAGGAAGGTAGTTTTCTCTTTTTATTTATTTTATTAGTTTGTATTAGTTGTGGGTCCCTCATCCCTTAGACGTAGGTGAGTATTAGTATTTGAGTTGATTTCTAGTTAGTAGTTGAGTTTAATTAGGACTCTTATATTGAAGTCATATTTGAGTTCTAATTTTGTTTTTTTAGAGTTTCAGTCCAATTAGGATTGTAAGTTTATGGGTAAATTACACAGACACCCCCTCTACAGTAGTGAAATTACACAACACTACCCTGCTTTTTCAAAAGTTACACAGAATACCCCTATAATGATGGTATCATACAATCTCATCCCTACCGTTAGTTTCAACTTAACGGCAGAGGCTCACTTTTTTTAAGACGAAAATACCCTTACTAAGGGTAAAATGACTAAAACATTTTCTTGTCAGTTCTCTCAGGCCTCTAGGAAAATTCCTTTTCTTTTCTTCAGTTCCGTTTTTTTTTCTAGGTTTTTTCTTCTCCACGGCTTCTCTTCTCTTCACTTCCGTTTTCTTCTCTTCTCTTCACTTCCGTTTTCTTCTCTTCTCTTCACTTCCGTTTTTTTCTCTTCTCTTCACTTCCGTTTTCTTCTAGGTTTTCTTCTCCACGGCTTTGCGGCTCATAGTTTCTTTCGTTTTCTTCTAGGTTTTCTTCTACACGGCTTGGCATCTCAGAGTTTCTTCTCCAGGTATGCCTCTTATTCCTCCATCTCTTCCTTCATCTTAAACTGTAGAATACTTCGATTGAACAATAATGCCCTTATTCAAGGTCTTCTCATAGGATTTCTTCTTCACGGCCTAACCCTGACAGCGATTTCTTGTCAAGGGTTTTCTTCAGCACCGCTTGACGTCTCAGCTACTTCTTCTCCAGGTATGCCTCCTAATTAATCTCAAATCCTATTCCTCTTTCTTCTCTTCACTTATATTTTCTATTCAAGGGTTTTCTGCTCCACGGCTTGGCATCTTGGTGAGTTTTTCTTGAGGTATGCCATTTATTGCTCTATTTCTTCCTTCATAGACAGCACAGTTCTTGTTTCAGACAATGTTTTAGAGGAGAAGTGAGCTATGGTTGATGCCATGAGAAAGTAAAAGAATTAACTGGGCTATGACCGATGCCATGGACAACACAGTTCTTCTTTAAGATGAAAGAGCAAAGTAAGCCCCAAATGAATTTTTCTTTTTCATACATACCTTGGTCGATCTCTTACTTGATGGCCAAATTATTAGACCTGAGGAGGCAAAGTAAGCCCCAAGTTAATTATTCTTCCATTAGATTTCTTTTTCATACATAACTTATGTTGTACAATGTTAGTCTTATCAAAATTGTTTATGGTACTTTGTTATTTGTGAGAGTAATCAGTAGTTAGTCTTCATGTGCAGAGAATACCTAATCCATTTATCACTGATGCTTGTGTTCTGTTTTCAGACGGCTTGGAGACCCTTCGTATTTGTCATGGAACAGTAATCCTGAAGGACACTAAAAAGGACTAAAAATGACACTAAAATTTCTGGATTAAACAATGACAATACCAGTCCATTGACTTAATCCCCAAAATCCCCAGAAGGAAGCATCTTAAAAAATGGGGACGTCGTCTCTATTTAAAATAATTCATGGAGATTTTCCCACTGTAGGTTTTCAGTTGGGGCAAAATCCTTGATTCAGAGAATTCTGGATTCAAATCCTGAAACTAAGTATTTGAAGAAATACCTGGAGAAGAATTTGTTGGGTAGGGTAGGAATCCAAGGATCAATCCAAATACCTGGAGAAGAATTTGTTGAGACGCCAAGCAGTGCTGAAGAAAACCCCGCGAAGAAGAAAACCTACGAGAAGACCTGGACTTCGAACTCGCCAAGCAGTGCTGAAGAAATACCCGGAGAAGAAATACCCGGAGAGAAGACGGACCCTTCGTTGAGAAGAAATACCAGCTGACAAGTAAGATCCTTCGTAGTTCTGTAAGAGCATTATTGTTCAATCGAAATATTCTACAGTTTAAGATGAAGGAAGAGATGGAGGAATAAGAGGCATACCTGGAGAAAAAACTCTGAGATGCTAACCCGTGTAGAAGAAAACCTAGAAGAAAACGGAAGTGAAGAGAAGAGAAGAAAACGGAAGTGAAGAGAAGAGAAGAAAACGGAAGTGAAGAGAAGAGAAGCCGTGGAGAAGAAAAAACCTAGAAAAAAAAAACGGAACTGAAGAGAAGAAAAGGAATTTTCGTGGAGGAGAGAACTGACAAGAAAATGTTTTAGTCATTTTACCCTTAGTAAGGGTATTTTCGTCTTAAAAAAAAGTGAGCCTCTGCCGTTAAGTTGAAACTAACGGTAGGGATGAGATTGTATGATACCATCATTATAGGGGTATTCTGTGTAACTTTTGAAAAAGCAGGTAGTGTTGTGTAATTTCACTACTGTAGAGGGGGTGTCTGTGTAATTTATCCTAAGTTTATTTAAAGACATTATTATTAATGAAATTAGTAGTTGATGATTATTTGAAGAAAAAAGGAAAAGACGCTAGAGTGCTCTCATGGCTGCTCTTTCTCTCCCCTCACGTAAGTCTCTCTTTCTTAGCTCCCCTCCCTCCTTCTCTATAGGCGGTGATCCTTTTCTCCCTTGCTGTTTCGATAGCTTCTTTCTCCTCTCTATATCTTTCTCTTTCTTGGTTTTCCCTCCCTATACCATAAGGTATATTCCTATATCTCTTTTGTTTTAATTCTTTATTTTGACTCCCTACAATTATCCCACCATCCCATTAATTATCCCTAAAATCATCCCACGTTACTATTTTGGTTCTCATCCCTTTTCCTCCCTTACCTGATAATGGTGTTTTCGATATTCTCCATTGATATTTCCTTTCATCCCTTTAAGTGAGATTCAGTCTCCATTAGTTTTATTTCTGTTGTTAGTGTAATTGAATGGATGATTCTTTATATATGAATTATTGTAATGTTTTGTACTCGTCAAAAAGTTTTGTTAAATTCAGGATATTATAAAGGAAATGGAAGTTTAGTTAGATTAGTGGAACTGAAGATGATGGTATGTTATTGGTATGATGGACACATAAGTTTTATTTAGCATAGTGAAACTGAAAATGATGGTATGTCATTGGTATGATGGATTTATCTGTCTCGAACTGAAAAAAGGCCGGTTCAACTTTTTCTGGTTTGTTAGTGGCTTTCAGTAGAAACCAGAAATCTGACCAGAAACTGCGAACTGATAACCATTTTTTCTGGTTCAACTGTTGGTTTAATCAGTTTTAAAACTATCTGCTATATTATTACCTGTCCATGTCCTGAATATTGGGAGGTCTCACATCCTACTGTTACTTCCAATTACCATTCACCATCCCTGGTACTTTTATAAAGCAATGCATGCTAGCTGGTGACCATCACCATTAAGGTTTCATAATGACATGATTTTCATCAGGTTGGTCATTGACGCATGCAAAGATCAGTATCTGTTTACACATAGTAATGTCTTTCTTGCATTCTTTGACAAGTTGCAAGGAAGGAATTGCATCAATTTCTTCACAACTATATCACCATCCCTGCATGAATTTCTTGAAGCTGTTGGGAATGTTTGCTTTTATTGCTCTAACTACATGCTGTGTAATAAGTACTGTAATAAATTAGAATTGTAGACTAGATAGGACAGTGGAGTTCTATTCCAACTCAGCAACCAACATTGTAGAGTCCTTCTCCAATTGTGTAGCAGAAGTAAGAAGTCATCTACGATGAGGATTGTGAGCAGGTTAATGAGTCCTACACGATGAGGACTGTGAGAAGGTCCCATCGTGTGGACTATTTACGTAGTGTAGTTTAACACCCCCCTTAAGCTGAAACGCGGGAAAATGTAAGAGCTTCAGCTTGAAACAATGTAGCAACGGAAACAGCAACAACAGTGAGAGTCTCAGTTTGAAACAATGTATTAACAGAAACAGCAGTAGTAATAGTAAAGTAGCATAGTATAGGTTATTGTGAACCAAGTAGTAGTAGTAGCACAGTCTAGGTCACTGTGACTAGGGAGTAGTAGTAGTAGTTGTAGCAGTAGTAGTAGCAAGCTAGCAGCACAGTATAGGTCACTGTGAACTAGGTAGTAGCAGCAGCAGTTGTAGTAGTAGCAGTTGTAGTAGAAGCAACAACAGTGGTGGTTCTAACACGAACAAAAGCAGTAGGTTGCATCATGTGTAGTAAGTTGCATCACGTGCAACAAGTAGGTAGGCTGCAGGTAGTAGAGGTTGCATTATATGCAACTGTAAGGCTACAAGTAGTAGAGGTGGCATCACGTGCAGTTGTAGTAGGCAATAGTAGTAGGTTCCCAACACGAGCATGGTAGTAGTAAGCTAAGCTTTCTTCATTTGGATAAAGCAGTAGATCAGTAGTAGAGGTAGATAAGCAACAGAGGCAGTAATGATAGCTACACATCATGACAGAGAACTTTAGACGACTCTCAAAACGGCACCCACTTTGATACCATGTAACAAATTAGAATTGTAGACTAGATAGGACATTGGAGTCCTATTCCAACTCAGCAACCAAGATTGTAGAGTCCTCCAACTCTGCAATATAAGTAAGAAGTCATATACGATGAGGACTGTGAGCAGGTCTCATCATGTGGACTGTTTACGTAGTGTAGTTTAACAAGTACCTTACCTGTTATTACTTGGAACTTTTCTGTTGTAATTTTGTCAATGAAAAATGATGCATGGAAATTTGAATGTGCAGTATTTGTTGGTATGCCTTTTTATTTTTATTTTTTATATCAGAGTACTTTCTGATGCGGAAATCAACCTTTTGGGAACTAGCTGAGACATTTATGCTGTACCATTACCTGCAGCTAGAACCCTAAAAAGACTAGGTAATGAGTCAGTATTTTGCACAGTATAAAATTAATTATTATTTGGCAGAAACTAATTTAAATCATTAACTATTTAATGCTAATTAGTTGGTAATTGGAATTAAAATAATATCAACATTTATTTTAAAAATAAAGCAAAACTTTTTTTTTTCTGACAATTTAGTCATTAACTCAAACTATGAACTATTTAATAAGAAGTTTAAAATTTTTTAATGAAATGATTTAGCTTTATAGCTTTTTAAAGCTAAATTATTATTAATAGTAGTAATTATGGTTTGATGAATTTTTAGGTGCTTTTTTTCTTTGTGATCTGTCAAAGTTTACTGTAACCCTAAAGGCAGCTATGCTGTACCATACGAGACCCCAAAACAGATATTCCCAACTTTTTTTTTTTTTTCAACACCAGAACATCAGGACCCTGGGTAGTCCTCAGAAATTGAGTATTGATCTCGAATACAATATACACATATGATTATTTTATATTCATCCCACACAAGTTACATGTACAGTAGCTAGAAACTCCCATGGAGTTTTTTTTTTTTTTTTTTTTTGGGGGTGGGGGGTGGGGGGAGGATTTGAAGAACAGTTTTAGGAGTGTACATAGAGAGAGAGAGAGAGAGAGAGAGAGAGAGATTTTAGGAAATTGTGATTCTGTAAAAGGTAAGGGGTGTCAAATGGTCCGGTTTCGGTCAGTTTTTACCAATTTTTAGCTTATAAAGCTAGGCCAAAACCGGATCAATAACAAATCAATCTTTAAAATCGAAATTGTAACCAGTAGTTTTCGGCCCCTTATCTGTTTGATCTTGGTTTTTCATATATATATATATATATATATATATATATATATATATATATATATATATATATATATATATATATATATATCAATTTTTATCGGGTTTTTATGGTTTCAGTCCATTCAGTCGATTTTGGTTTTAGCCAGTTCTAAAAATCAAAACTGATGCCGAACCAATAAAGAGTTGGTCTGGTCAACCTTTTTTTGGGTTTGGCCTCAATTTTGACACCCCCTATTAAAGGGTTATAATTTGTATTGATAGAAAAAGAAACAATGCCATTTAGATGCCACACAAGACTGAAGCTTAGTTGGCTGGCAGGGAAGAGATATATGGAGTGAATTGAGCAAGTTTTGTGGGCTTAGTGTATATATTCTACTGTGTTAGTGCTTTACAATAATAAATTTTTAATAATTTTTGGTTGAATAAATAAATTCTTAATAATTATTCTCATATAATGAAGCTTCTTCTTGGTTAGTGACCAAAAGAGTGAAAAATAAAACAGACTGTCAAAAATCCCTTCAGTTCTCTCCAATCCCCATGATACTTGAATGTTCCAATCATGATTTGGCAAGCCAAAGTTGTAGCTGATAAACTTCACATTTTTTTCTCTCTATTCATCTTTCTGGTGTTTTACTTTTTTCATTCTCAAATCTGTCACATCTGTGCTCCTCTTGGGATGGTTGAACCATCAGCATTGCTTCTTTCTTATCTCTTGATGCAATTTATTTAGGGCATGGATTTGCATGCCTCAAACACCCCCCCCTTTTTTTTCCCTTTTTCATTAATGATAATTTGTTAGGGAAGTTGTCCTCGTCTCTGATGGTAATCCTGACTTAGGAAAGTTTGTGTCCATCTTTTAGATTGTTTTGCCTTCAGTTCATTCTTTGCTTACAGCTTCATTTTGTTTCTCTTTGATTTTTTTTTCTAGTTTGTTTTTCTTCTTAATTTAGTGGGTGGTCAAGCTTCTTTTTCTTTGTTTTCTTATACTTTTAATTGTATACAGTATACCCAATGTTGCATAAATCTTTACATTGATAACCTTAACTCAAAAATACATGTTCTTTAATATGTAAATAATGAAAAAAAAACACGAATACAATTTATTTACTTTTTGTTTATTTATTTATTTATCCGTTTTCTACTGTCTAGATTCCAAGTGATTGACCAGTACTGTACTCTGTGTCCATGTCCACAAATCCCAAGATATTGTTGATTTATAATTGGTGTTTTCATTAAGTGAATACTAGCTACTTTAGGTCTCTAACTGCTCATTAGTCACAGGACCATTGTTTCCTTACCCTTAGGGACACATTCAAGGAGCATGCCTGACGAAAAACATTTAGATGCATGCTTTAATTGGTTTTGTTAGGATGAACCCAATTTTATGTATGATATGTAGTTCACAATCTCAGTAATTAAAATATGGAAGATGCTGTTGTGAATGCGTTTTGATGAGGACACTCACGCACTCACGCACTCACTCACTCACTCACTATAATCTTCTACCTCCACAGACCAATCTCACTGTAAATATCTAAATTCCACGATATGTCACCCTGCTCCTTTTTTCTTCTTCTTCTTATTTTTTTTGAGAGAAGAAGGGGAAGAGAGAGAGAGAGAGAGAGAGAGAGAGAGAGAGAGAGCACATAGTAAAGCGTTAAAAGGACACCAACTAGACTGTCCTGTGAATTTGAATTACTTAAAACCTAATTAGATTTATATTCTCGAATGGAATGTTGCTGCTTCTGCTTTGATGACATCCAATGACAAAAAATTCCTTAAACAGCTCTGGGTTGATGTCTTTATTTATAATACCCAATATTTGCTGGAAATGTTTGGCATACTACACTCAAGCTACATCTTCTAATTTTGTTTTGCAGTCTTTCCTTGGTGCAAAAGTGTGAGTTTCATTCAAGATGGAGGAGATGCAATGCCTGTGTCTGTCATGTCAAGTGCTGGACACGTGAAGGAATTCAATTTCGTTTTAATCTAGTTCAAAAGTGTAAAAAAAGGGAAAAGCCTTATCTTAAAAGAATGCAAAGATTTTTTTGTTTTCCTTTGTCCCTGGTATAAAGCTGGCTCACTGTATGTGGACTAGCTGCTGCTATGAATGATTAGCGTGTGAACTAGTATGTGTTATTGTCTCCCCAAACCTTTGTGCAATGTGCTCTATGCCCTTCAGCATTCAAGCTGTTGCAGAAGGTGGAATGTGAAAGCACAAACACAAATAGTGCTCATCACTCCTACTCTCCCTCATGAAGGAAAGATTCAAGAGAAAGCATGATGGCTGGTAACTGCTTTGGTGATTTGTTTGATATTCTTTAATGGTTTAACCCCCTGAAGCTGGGTCATTTTAATTCCAAAGCCAACATCGAGTTGGAGGATGATACCCTCCCATTATGGTTGGGTTGGATCTTCCTTCTTTTGTTTGTCATCTTCACTGCTGATATGGGTATTGATTTAAACTTGTGCTAAAAAGGTGGTTGTGCATGAAAGGAACCACCTGGGTGATGAACAACACAAGTTAAAGACCTGCCTTCCAAGAATGATTACCCAGAATGATTACCCTCGCTGCCACCTGGCCGCACTACGGATGATCCTTGCGCCTTTCTAACCCGGAATGATTACCCATAATGAGCAAAAGTTATGCTCTCGTTTGAACTAGTTCTTCTCTTTTCGCAGTAAAAGAAATACGGAGAGCCATAGATCTTGACTAGATCATTAGACTTGGAAAAAGATTCGCCCTCTCCCATATGGGGTGATGGGTATAACTGCCACATCTTCCCGGCATCTCTCTCTTAACAAGCATGGAGTGCTGCGTCTATCTGCCGCTTCTCCCCAACTTTTCCACTATTTGATAGAGTGATCATTTGATAGCGACCTCTGCCTTATTTTATCCCTGTTTAAGTTTGGAGTTAAACCATGGAGAAGTATAAGCCGAAAGCTAAGAAAAGAAGGCAAGGCTTGAGGATTAGGTCAAAAGGGTTTTCACCGAAAGCTAAGAAAAGAAGATTCGAGAATTAGGTCAACAGGGCAATTTTTTTATTGATATCCTATGGTGTATCAAACGATTTGAAACTTTATTTTTTTTATATTTTTTTAGTAAAAATAATTCATGTTATTTCACATGTCAATTTGAAAAATATGCAAGACAGTGACAATCCTTACAGACCCTCAAGAGGTTGCTGCAGCTAGAATTTGCGTCCAGATTTTTCTACGCCACATTCTATGAGGACGGACGCTTATGCGTCGCACTCTTATTAGTCTATGGTATATATACCGAACAAAGGAAAAGGATTTATTCAGTAACAAAAACTACAGACACAAAAGGATGAAGCCCTAGGATGGGAATCTCAAGCATAATCACAAAGACAAGCACAAACAGAGGAATTGAAATTTTGCCGAAGATTAAAATCTGTACTCTTTAGTTAAGAAGTCCAGAAACCCATTTGTTTGTCCAAGGTTCAAGTACTCAGAATTAGGGATGGATAGGCTGGTGCCGATCCTGATTCAATCTCAATTCAGTTTGGCCAAGATCAGGATGGATTGGGCCCCAAAAGCCCTAGAATCGGACATAAACAAGTAAAGAATCCTAAATCCGCGTCGACTCGGCCAAACCAATCCCTAAAACCATGTGTTCGTTCTCCACTTCTCCCATCTTGGATTTGGAAAGCAGTGCCACTCTAGGGCAGGTAGGGTTTGTTAAAGGTTGCATCAGTTCCAAATGGAGGCAGTAGGTAGGTCATCTATGAATTAGGATGTCTCCCATTAAAGAACTTCAATTTCCAAATGCCAAACAAGGATGATTGGGTCTAACTCCACAAACCCTTGATGGATTACCCATCAATTCAAAACCATGAAATCTTCTGTTTGAATGGTTAACAAATGTGTGTGGATCTCTTTATTTCAAAAAAAAAAATAAAAAAATAAAAAATAAATACCCATCAATTCAAAACCATGAAATCTTCATTTTGAATGGTTAACAAATGTGTGTGGATCTCTCTATTAAAAAAAAAAAAAAAAAAAAGGGTGTGTGAATAGATGAACTCACTAGTAAGGTGAGTTGGTAGAGCACTAGTGGGGTCAAAGTGGAGGTCTCTAGAGGTGCTCCCAGTTGTAGCAGTGAATGCATGATCTATATGTAGTGCGACACTTCATTCCCCTCTTTTCCAAACATTTTTCATGTTTTATGCTACTGCATACAGTGTTGTACTGTAACTTAAAATAGAGCACCCATGGGCCATGGATTTTCCACTACCAAATGAAGAAAGTTCTTTCTGTATGCCCTAGGGTTTTCATAATCGAAACTAAGAAAAGAAAATATTGGATAGGATTTAATTTCAATTCATATTATTATTTTAAAATTCAATTGGGTATTGAGATTTCGTGTAGAAAGAGTGAATTGCTTATAATTTAATAATTAAAAATTTTCTGTATTTTTTTTAATAGATATGTAAGATATTTCCCAAATTAATAATGCTTAATTCTAAAATTTGATACCTAATTAATTGCAAAAATTATGTTGTTCGTTCCCTTTTTTCTTTTCTCGGTTCACCTTTCTTTCCACAATGTTAATGTGATGAGAAATCTCCCATAATTAGGGGTGCAAGTTTTACCCTGACAACCCTAACCCGCCTAGGCCTTCCCTAAACCCTGGCAGGGTTGGGTTGAGTTGGGTTAGGGTTGACCCCTTGGGTTGAGATCAGCCCGGCCTGACCTTGTATATATATGAATATACTCTGAGAAGTGTTACCGACTCTAAGAGGCGTTGAGACATTGTCTGAGAGACTGAGAGTTGACTGTCGAAAAAAACTAAGTGAGAATCGAAATCTCCTGAGGAGTTTTCCTTATTTTGAGTTAAATGTTTTTTTATAGTTTGATTATTATTGTTTCAACTTCATTTGCTGATCTATTAGAAAACTGTAAGGAGATTTTACTTTGTTTTGAGTTATATGTTTTCAATCTTTCTCTTGTTCTTTTGACAGATTGAGTATGTTCTTTGATTTTTGTTGTTTCTATTTTATTTGTTGATCTTTTAGAGTTCCCCTCTGTTTTGGTTACCAATCTTGTTTATATTTTGTTTATATTTTCATCGGTAAAGATTTATGATTCTCATAAGTGTTGTAATGGACAATCAAAAACATGTTTAATGATCGACAGGAGATTTCTATTTGAGCTAAGATCAAATAGATTTTAAATGAATTGTATGATTGATATCGTTTATCCTCTCTTTTTACCTATGGGGATCTTTTTTTTTTTTTTTTCCTCCTTTTACCTCCCCCTGAATCAGGGTTAACCTAGCCTAATCCGGTTCTGTCAGGGTCAATCAGCGCAGGTTAAGATTAGGCCCAACCCTGCCAGGGTCAGGGTTAGGGTTGTACATTTTCTGACCCTGGCAGGATTGGTCTGAATTAGAATTAAGTTTAAATAGTCAGGATTGAAGTTAGGGTTTTGAAAAACCTGACCCAACCCTGCCCTATTGCAACCCTACCCATAATACATCAATGTAAAATGGTATAATTAATAGGAGCCTATATGGTTATAAAAGAAAAAAAAAAAAGAATATTAAAGAGAAAAAAAGATAATAGTAGAATATTAAAGATTATAAGAAAAGATTCTCACAATGATATATATTGTGGGATCTTTTCCCCATATTTTATTGCCATTAGTTGGCTATGGAAATAAAGAAATCAAGGTCAAAGCTCGGTGGGATGTTGTCTCTCAAATTCTCTTACATTGGATGGTCTAAATTCTTTGAGGAAAGAGAGATTTTGTTTTCACTTTCGATTTCAGTAGCCCCAATAATAAAATAAATGAAAGAATGAAAGAATAAAAGAAAGCTCCTTTAGAGTGAGAATATCCATTGGAACAAACCCAACTGTTTCATATGAATCATTATCAATGGAAAATATTTTAATAGATTGACATGATACAACAAAAAGCTCAAGATCTCCACCACTATTTTGATGTTTCGACCAAATTTATCCACGGTAGTGGCAACAAACGGCATATTAAAGCCTAAGGACTTCTCATTATGCCTCTATAGTGTAGTGTGGATTGTGGAAGTTCTAAATTCATGTCTTACCTTCCTTTTAATAGAGACCATCATTCTTTCACTTTTATATCGCATGTAGTTAGAATGAACGCATATATAAAAACATAATATGGAAAAGAATGAATCTAGAGCTTTGATACCATATTAGATTCTAATAAAAAACCCAAACTATTAAGTAGATCAAATAGTTATGAAAGACATCCAAAGTCTTTAATGTGAAATTATTCCAAACGTTTTTGATTCTTGACTAATTCTCACGATGATGGAGTACTTCTCAGTTTTGAAATGATTCCCACAAAAAATACTCTAAAGAGTAAAACTGATAATAAATATGGTTCTTGTCAAAATCATTCTCCAAATAAAAAAAAAAAATTCAGAATTATTCTGCAAAAATGATATCGAGCATTTTTTAATGAGTTATGAAGTAATTAATTTGTTGAAAACTTGAATGCGCAATTAGGAGAAAGTCTTATCATTTCTCCATTCCCCAAGAGTCCCATCCAACCAAAATAAAGATAAGAAATCTTTTCACCATGCGTGAAGAGAAGCTCGATCTTTAGAATTATGAATCCGACACACAACACAGAAAGAAGAAAAATATTTTTTTAGACAAGTCTAGGGACTTCTACTTTAGATGGTGGCCCGTGAACATGGGCTGCAATGAGTATCCACATTAGAACACTTGGAGGTGTTCTTTAAAAAAAGAAAAAAAAGATAAAAAACTAATTGTAACCCAGATTGTTCTGAACCATCAAACTTTCCTCTTGAATACAAAAATTATCCCTGTATATTATGGTTTTGACCAATGAATGCAAGAGAAGAAGTGACAAGATTTTATCACCGGGTAGGTGATAAAACCAGTTTTTTTTCTTATTTATTTTAGGGAAAGAAGTGGAGGAACATTTAGTGGAGGGCAAAAGGTGGGTTACTTTGTCCTACCAAAAAAGCAAGGAAAGAGCTACCAACTTCTTTTTTACTTTTGTGGTTTTCTTAAGAGGGAATATGATTGCCCTTTAGAATTTTACCACTACTAAGGCATTAGGGACTACTACTAATTTACAAACCATGGTCTATCTCATATTTTAATTTTTGGATTTCATTTGTCATTGTGCATATGTTGCTGTTGGATTAATATTCATTCTTCAACAATGTATATATGATACTAAATTACTAATGGTTAAAAAACCTAGAAAATGGAATTAATGTTCTATTTTTTGTTTTACACAAAAGTATTTAAGTATCCTCAATGATGAATCCATTTTGGAGGCATCATCTCTTACATGCTAATGCTAAGGGTAATTCAAGATGAAATGATTTCATTCCTAAAGCAACCAAGTGTGGCTTATCTTATTTGACTCAAGTTGATCGTTAATTAAGATTTTTTTAATAACTTGATGAGATAGTGTTCTTTGTCCGGTTGTGCCCCTGCGTTTTTTCACATGAAAGGGCAAAACGATTAGCGATGGAGTGACCATTCAACCCCATGTAAGAGAACGCAGAGGGCCACAGTAAGACAGAACTTTCTCCCCTATTAGATGTTGATTTCTCAAACAAGCTATTAACTTTGATCAACAATCTTAGGAAGAGTCATAGGGCAAACTGTCAACATAGACAGCAAAAAAAGGGCTTAACACTTGCATTTTTTTAATATAAACATATTACCATGCAGTTAGCCAAACCAGATTGGACAAAAAATTGACATATAAATAAAAGATTCCAAGAGTCAATTCACAAAATTTTGAGTCCGAATCGTCTCCTATGCGTATGGGCATAGGAGAGATGGCGGAGACCGTTGGATGGCCGCCACGTGGATAGGCAGTCATCCAACGGTCTTTTTTTTGTTCTTTGGCAGTTGCAGAGGAATGAATGGAAGCACCCAAAACGGAAATGGGAGAGGAAAGAAAATGGTGGAAGACCCGAAAATTGAAAGGAAAGTGAAAGTAAAACAGAAGAAGGGAGTTGGCTGACAAGAGGTAAGGGGAAGGTAGGAGAAAAAGAAGGGGAATTCTTGTTTTTCTTGAGTGGATTTTCGGTTGTTGGATTGAGGGTTTTCGAAGGAGAGAGCTTGCAAAGGAAGAAATCGCAGAAATTGGGAGGACGGTACAAAAGAAAGGCTGCTTGAATTCAATTTGTCATCAGGTATGTTTTTTGATTTTTAAGTTTTTTAATCTCTAATATATTTCTTTTAAACTTCTCTAATTTTGCTTTTCTGTATTTGATTTGTTTCTTCAAACTCGGGTTGTTTTTTTTTTGTTGTTGTTGTATATATCTCAAATCGTCTTCTCAGGTTTCATCGATTTTTGTTTCCCATTTCTCTGAGTTCTCAAACCGATTTTCGTTCCTTAATCTCAAGGTTTCTCATTGATTTCTTTTTCTCCATTTCCCAGATTTTCTACTCTGTTGCACATCGATCTCTCTATTCCCATCTTTTTTTTTTTTTTTTTTTTTTTTTTTTTTTGTTGTTGTTGTCAATCTTCTTCAAATAGTCTCGCCGATTTTTGTTTTCAGTTTCCTCTTACTTTCCACTTCTCCATCTTTGGTTTTGGCAGTTCTAATCTACTTTCAAGTTCCTTTGCTGGTGATTATATAAAGAATGAGGGTGAGAGAAGATGAAGATCAGAAGAGAAGAGAAAAAGACGATGAAGAGACGATTCAAACGAATCTAACTCAAAGTGTTTCTAAAAAACCCTAACTCAAGTTTGGGATTAAGACCGTTGGATGACTATCTATCCACGGCCATCCAACGGTCTCTGCTATCTCTCCTATGCCTGTACGCATAGGAGCCGATTCGGATTTCAAAATTTTAGCTCCATTGAAATGCCACATGACACAATTAGGTGCACAGTCTATGTATTCAACAACAGATATGTTTTCATCATTTTATTAAAAAGGTAGCATGATTGGTTAACCATGTATCGTAACATCCTTAGAAAGCATGTAACTTGTATAAGTAGAGGTTTCTCTCGCTGTTCGCATGGAACAAATCTTTCATGCCACAGTAATCAAGACATGAAAACAGTTATGTCAATAGAGACCCCATGTGATCACGAGAGAGAGAGAGTATGTGTGTAGAACCCACATAATCAAAACACGAGAAAACGTGAGAAGCAATCTCCACACTAATGGTACAGGATTTTTTTTTCCCCAACATGTATGTATTAAAAAGGAAAAGAAAAAAGAAAGTGTGACACGTGAACCTCACGTTTACTTAGAGTATTATCACTACTGTTATATGTGGACCATATCCACGGACACTACTACAAAGATCACTGATATAACATTCATGGTTTCAATGGTACACATGTTTCTTAAGTTCTAGCTAACACCATGCAATCACATACGCATACATATCAATGTGGATTATTTTCACTGGGGTTGGGTCTAGAGTCTTAGATATTTAACATTTGTTTTTTCCCGTTAGATCGAGTGTTTTTTTTTTGTCATTCATGAAGAAGAAAAATATCTTTACTTTGAGTGTTCGGAAGGATTAGATTAAGATACAAGAACAGTGGAGTGGAGGGAGCTAGCTCATTTTAAATTCAAGACCCACTTAAAGTTGTAGATCAATTTATACTTGGGGTAGACATTAGATCGAGAAGACTTTTAGTGTACCAACTAGTAACCAAATATTGAAATTATTTCAATATATCTTTTTCTATCCAACTAGCTTTACTCCTCAATTGTTTACCCCAAAAAAATAAAATAAAAAATGGGGCTTTACTCTCCAATTCAGCAATGGTGGTTGGTGTCCTACCACCTTTAACTTTAAATTCCCTAGACCTTGTACTCTTGCATAGTATCTTAATGGGAAATTTTCACTTTCTTTCCATAATTGAATTTTATTTACTTGTACCTCAAAAAAGTGAAATTGCAGGGTAAAAAATTCCCATGACTTTTGCAAAGATGGTTCTTTTATTCTCTTCTTTAATTTGCTCAATTTCAAGTGGATATCATTCAAAAACATAACTCCCCATTTCATGTTTTCTAAGAAAGTCTTCGTCTTAAGTCCCAGAGTTTTTTAATGTGAGATTATTCTAAACAATCCTTTTCGTATTACAGTGAGTTTTAATTATTAAGTACTCGAGAGGTACAACCAGTAAGTGAAAACATCCAAAGTCCCACATTTTTCCTATGGGATTATTTCCAACAGTAATAACTTCATTGCAATTGAGGTAAATCTCTTACATCCTAAAACAGTTCCAAATGTAAGCGTAAGTTGCTTTGGCGGTGATCTTGTGGCGTAACTGGATAAACTTTTGTTTTTTTGACGTTGTCTCTCGATTTTGAAATATAATCTCTTAATTTGTTGTTTCTTATTTGTGTAATCGGGTTTTGTTTGTTTGCGGGGTTCAGGTGAATTCCTTTTGGAATCAGGTTATGTTGAGCCCTATATAGCTTTGTAATTGACATGTAGCTTGTTTGTCTTTATGTTCGAAAAAAAAGAAGAAAAATTTGCATGAAATTTTTTTTTTATATAAAATATTATTTGCATGAAATATTTTATAATGAAACAAATAATGCCTAAAGAGAAAGTTTTCCTTCACCCGCATGGCAAGATTATAAATGACCTTCCTTGTAAAACAAATTCCCCATAAGGATCCCCCTCTATTCTTGTAACCTAATCTAATCCTACCAATGCCCCTAGAAGATGTTCTTCTTCACCCATGATGAGATAAAACTGAATCCTTGTCCTAAAAATTTACCATTGTTTGCGCATCATTATACACCCATGAGGAAGACGAGACTGAGAGGGATTGACTCTGCTCCCTTATCTCCCATTTCCTTCCTAAAGGATTCGCTTGAAATACAGCATTATTAGGGACAATAAAAATTATTTTGCTAAAAAATCTTACATCAGAGAGTGGGGATGCTTTCTCAAACCCTCTCAAACTTTCACCATGAGGTCATGAGGACATGCACAGAGCCCCCTGTGGACGAAACTATTTTTCACACCCTAATTAGAGTGATGTGAGATATTCCCTCACGCTATCGGTGAAAGATCTATGATGATGATGACGATGATGGTGATAATTAGTGTGATCTGAGATATTCCCTCACTAGACGGAGAGATCAGTGGGGATCCTCTCAGCCACCTAGCAAGGGGTCCGAGGTTGCTAGAGAAGATCTGAACTCTCTTTATTCCCTCTTCCTTAGAGATCAGTATATTTTAACTCTTGAAAATATTAAAAAAAAAAAAATTCACATCTAAAATGTCACATTTAAAATTTTCCAGTAAAATTGTAGGTCAATACAAACAAACCTTATGGGCAGCTATTTCAGTCATGTGGATGACTCACTCATTAGCCATTTTGATCATAATGATTCAACATGCCAATGACTATGGATTAGTGTAATTGTAACCATGCACAGACAAACATAGTTAGGCCTCGTGGCCTAGCCATCAAAGTTTGGCTAAGTGGCTCACCTATTTTCCATCTTCATACAAGAGAAAACAAAGGACATGTGCATTTTTTTTGTATATATATGATATTCTGCAACATGGTGGGTTGGTTAACGTTTTTTGATGTTCGCGTGTGTTGCCCGTCATTACAAGAAAAAAAAAGAAAAAAAAAAAGAAATGTGGTTCACCTCTTTCTATATCATATGGTATGTTAGAGAGGGTTGAAAGTTGGTGTATGGTTTCGTTGCCTCATATATTCAATTTTCCAAGTGGTAATACAAGGTATTGAAAATCCTGGGAGAATAAATGATTGAATTTGACAATAAAAATTTAACATACGTGCAATCCAGATCTTATGTTATGTGCGGGTTTATAACCATAGAAGAGGTGCATGGATATACATGGAAGGCTATGCCATTATAGAGGCCCTTGTTGGTTGCCTCGAAGATATTTTGGCCACCTTCTGATCCATGACTTCAATCGATAAATTGTGTACAATTGCCCATTTGTACATCGTGCTCTTCTGAATAGATCTTCTTTAACCGAAAAAAATTGGTTGAATTTGTTGCCGAAAATTTAATACATGGGCATACCAGATATTTGATAAGATATATAACTGCTATAATTTTCACATTATCCTTCTATGGTTCAATTAGGCGAGTCACCCACCCAAGGTTGAGTGGATGGACCAGTCAGCAAACTTTTTAACACTATGTAATGAAACTCATTTAAATCAATTATTTCGAACAGTTACAACTATTTAAATCTTTACTTTAATCCTTAAGTGTTAAATGTATATTTGTAGAAATAAATTTTATTTAAATATTTTTCACAGTATATTTTTAAATCATAAATTCACTTTCATATATGATTAAAAATTATTTTAATACTTTATAGCTTGCCCTCTCCGTTATGCCTAACTCTCTTCATCTCCCTTTTGCTAGCAAAAACGATTAAAAATCGAAGCATTTTGAAACAATTAATAAATAATTCAATTTTAATTTTACTCATTACTTATCAAACCGTAGTCAAATCATATTATTAAACCGAAATGACATTGTTTAACACCTTTACCATAGATGAGATGTTGACGTCTAAGTAGCGTTCTGTATATTTTTTTTTTCTTCTATTAATGATAATATTAATAGGGTTAGGAGAAGGAATATGGACCTTTGTTGAGCTGCTCCTGATCCCTCAAACCCTGGTCGAGAGCCTCGAGTTCTAAAAATCAGACTGAGTTGAGTTCACATACACAGATGTGTACTGTATCCTACACACGTAGGGTAAAGAAATTACACTTATCCCACTCACGAACATTTACCAATGTTATAAATAAGTGTAGAACTTTGAGTGAGAACCATTTATCTATTATTGTATTCAATAATTTCTTGATGAAGATGGTAGAGAGATTCAATCAGATTATGTTCAAGGTTGGGTTGTACCATGTACACTCTACAGTGTCTTAAAGTTAGTATTTGTCCTCTATGATGTAATTGGATATGTAATGTAAAATTAATTAGCTCGAATATAAAGTAGTCTAGGCTTTTCGCAGCAAACATGCACTCATTTGATGTACCCCTTCGAGTACATCGAGGTTTTGCTCAACCACTATAAAATGAACAATGAAATGGTTTAAATAGAATGAGATATTGAAGCCCCTTTAACCATAGTTGGAAAAATTAGCTCCTTTTCTATAAATAGTTGAAGATAGGAACTCCAAAAGAGAAGTCCCAAAACCATGTCTCTCTCACAAGACATTTTTGTTGGCCGTAGATATTGTCACCAATAATCACAGATCATTTAGGTGTATATTAAGGAAAGACACACCTCTCCAATACCTACATAAAAACTGGTTAAACAATATTTGAAATCTTCAATTTTAAACACATTAAAATTACAACAATAACCAATAAAAGGAGTCAATCAGTACAGTATATGGGTACCAACAGAAATACAATTTTCCCTTACCATACAGGTCTGCAAGATTTCAATATGGTTTTTAATTGGTATGATATACGATTTTTCTATGGTATAAAAATGGTTTCAGATTATGTACGAGCTTTGATTTCTAATTCGATACAAAATATGATTCACCAACAACTTGATCGAATATTCGAATAGAAAGGCATAACCTCGGGAATATAGGGTTCAAATAGTTTTAATAATAAATACAATTGTGCTGGCTTTCCTTATTGGGTGGAGAAGAAGGCGTGAAGGATTGAAGCACTGCTAGAATGACAAAACTTCTTTGAGCCATTTTAACACACAGATAACAGATAACAGATAACAGATATGTTAATGACACTAAAATAGATATTGACTATTTTACCCATTTGATTCATCAGACAGCTCACAGGAAGAACGACGGAAGCGGAAATCTGCATCACATGAAAATCATGAAAATCATACAAATTTATTTACAAAGAAAATAAAAATCTCCATTGACAACGAGTCAAATATGTGTGACAGCAGAGAAAGTTGTAGACGACCTTAGGCCGACAAGTTATAACTTTGTTCTTCTTCGCTTGACTTAATCTGTAGGTTGTGGGCCATAGATTGTGAGACGAATTGGAAGGACCCGCTGACTGTAAAACAAGAAAAGGGCGAGAGATGATCTATGGATGATGATGAGGAGAGCATATTCCACTGAAAGATTCTTTTCTAAGTGAGGGTCCGATGCAGTTAAATACCGAACCATCCTACCCATTTTTTCCTTCATCCGTGCTCCTTCGAGTGTTTCGATTTCTCTCCCCTGAGAAACGGAAGAGACAAGGTGAGTGACCCTTTTTCCTCTTCCATAGGAGAGTATCTTGTTGTTCATATCATTAGAGATTCTGGGTCTCTGTCCTAACATACAAATGCTTCTGCCTGCAGGTTAAAATCAAGTTCATGACCATTTTTCTTGGAAGCTTGTGAAGAAGACAGAGCAAATCTTTCTGGAATAATCACCCACGGTAAGCTTACTGCCTTCGTTTCTATACTAGTCATGAAACCCAGGTTTTGCAGTATCATCATTTCCGTCGGTTCACCGACCTCCTTCTTTTTCTTTTTTGGGAAAGAATCAGACTCCGATACTCGTTTCCGAATTTTGGGTTTGATCGCTTAATGGGCTGTAAGCTTGGATTTACAGCTCGGCTAAGAATCACGATGACATTGCCGTTTTGATCGATTTATGTCCATAACTGTAAGCATTAAACGAGGAAGGAAGTATCTCGGTTTTTATTGGAATGTCATTCCATCAATCTCGCAGTTTTTTTGCTTTCCATCCTTCCTTTTTTTTAGATCTCCAGTATCAAACCTAGCGATTCACTGTCGTTTGCTGCAATATATGAGGGTTTAGCCTTTGGGGTCATGCTTTTGTTTGGCTCCTCTGTTTTTCATTGCTTGTCTGTAAATGAGGGAAAGCATCGAGAAGGTGGGTATGGTTCCTCTGTTTTTTTTTGGCTCCTCTGTTTCTAAGATTCTAAGTTTTAACGCCCTTTTCATCTTTTTCTTGCCTCATCCTGAAGGTTTCCCTCGTCTGTTAACCGCTTCCGCTTTTCCTGTACTCGTGGAGACCTTTCGCCTTTCTAGAATAACAATGGATTTTTCTGTTGTCGCTATTTGAATAGACTGATCTGGGTTTCATCTTCTTCTTCGTTTCTTCACTTTGATTATTTTATCTTTTTCTGTATTCTTGTTAATAAATAAACTCTTGTTTCTTCCTCTTCTTCTACCACTGCTGCAACAAGCCAAAAACCATCTGGGCCGGTAATTTCTCCTTTGCTATTAATCCTACCGAGACAAAGCTCCAGTAGGGGACCGCCTAGCAGATAGTTTTGGTTTCCTGGTCCTACTTTGAGAAATTAAAAATCAATGATTTTCCTTTCCCATGAGAGGCCATTAGCAGTTGCAAATCTCTTCCATCTTGCTGTTTTTCTGAACGATGTAGACCCATGACCTTCTAGAAAACCCCCTTTTTTTAAACCTTTTCTTCAGCTCTTTCTCATCATCATCATCATCATCGCGTCATCAGGTGCTAAAACCTGAGATGAGTCCACATGGTTGAGTCAGTATCCGAGTCACCCCGACCAAAAGTTACCACTTAACATCCCTGGTAATATCTAATCTCTCTGTTCGCCTCTTTGCAGGGTTCTTTCAAGGTGTTTGAAACGGAAGCAGAATTGTATTAATCATCCATGGCTAAGGAGCAATTGCAAGTGCTTAATGCACTTGATGTAGCAAAGACACAATGGTACCACTTTACAGCTATCGTGATTGCTGGCATGGGTTTTTTCACCGATGCTTACGATCTCTTCTGCATCTCACTGGTTACAAAATTGCTTGGTCGTATATACTACCACCATGACGGTGCAGCAAAGCCAGGATCGTTGCCACCGAATGTATCAGCTGCCGTCAATGGCGTGGCATTCTGTGGCACACTTGCAGGGCAACTCTTCTTTGGCTGGCTTGGTGACAAAATGGGTCGCAAGCGTGTTTATGGCATGACCCTCATGGTCATGGTCCTCTGCTCTGTGGGCTCTGGGTTATCCTTCGGCCATACTCCAAAGAGTGTCATGGCCACCCTTTGTTTCTTCAGATTCTGGCTTGGTTTTGGAATTGGTGGTGATTACCCACTCTCTGCTACTATCATGTCTGAGTATGCCAACAAGAAAACTCGTGGAGCATTTATAGCTGCTGTGTTTGCAATGCAAGGTTTTGGGATTTTAGCTGGTGGAATGATTGCAATTATTGTATCAGCTTCATTTAAGGCCAAATACCCAGCTCCATCATATGAAGAAAACCAAATTGCCTCAACAATTCCGGAGGCTGATTTTGTTTGGCGTATTATTTTGATGTTTGGTGCATTACCTGCTTTGCTTACATACTATTGGCGTATGAAGATGCCTGAGACTGCTCGTTACACTGCTCTCGTTGCAAAGAATGTGAAACAAGCAACATCAGACATGGCAAAGGTTATGCAGGTAGAGATTGGAGCTGAACAAGAGAAAGTTGAAGCTTTGGCACAGAAGGATAAATCCTTCGGTTTGTTCTCTAAGCAATTCCTTCGTCGACATGGGCTTCACTTGCTTGGAACCACTACCACATGGTTCTTATTGGACATTGCTTACTACAGTCAAAATTTGTTCCAAAAGGACATTTTCACTGCTATTGGTTGGATTCCAAATGCAAAGACAATGAATGCAGTTGAAGAGGTTTACAAAATTGCAAGGGCTCAAACTCTTATTGCTCTCTGTAGTACTGTCCCAGGGTATTGGTTCACAGTGGCTTTAATCGATGTCATAGGACGATTTGCAATTCAGTTGATTGGATTCTTCTTCATGACAGTGTTCATGTTTGTTCTAGCCATCCCTTATCATCACTGGACTTTGCAAGAGAACCGAATTGGGTTTGTTGTTATATACTCGCTGACATTCTTCTTTGCAAATTTTGGACCAAATGCTACCACATTTGTGGTACCAGCAGAGATTTTTCCAGCCAGACTTCGGTCAACATGTCATGGTATATCAGCAGCTTCCGGGAAATTAGGGGCAATGGTTGGAGCTTTTGGGTTTCTTTACTTGGCCCAAAACCAGGACAAGACAAAGACTGATGCAGGTTACCCACCTGGTATTGGTGTCAGGAATTCACTCATCATGCTTGGTGTGGTTAACTTTTTGGGTTTACTTTGTACCTTTTTAGTGCCTGAGTCGAAGGGTAAATCACTAGAGGAGATATCCGGTGAGAATGAAGATGAAGCTGAAGTTAATACAGGGAACAGTGCACAAACAGAGCAATCAAGTTATAAGAGAACAGTCCCAGTGTAATTGAGATGTTTTATTATTATTTTCTTTTTCTGTATAAGGATTGAGAGGCCTTTGTCTACGTAGAACCAGGAAGTTTGTGTGTGGGAGATCTCATGTTTCTATCTTGTAGTCGCTTTGAATGTCCTAGACCAAATAGTTCTTTAAGTTTCTCTGTTCTTGCCAAGACTAATATATATGCAATTATAAATGAAAACTTCCAAGATATACCCCTTCATTTGGCTGGTCTTGTTGGGTTCTTAAGTGTAGAACGGGTTCTTGTATTTCAGAGCTCTGGTTGGCCCCACCATATTTTGGATTTTTATTATCCACGGAACACTGGCAAGAATAATTTGTGTCAGAATCATCTTTGTTTCACCATAATACTATAATAATTGTGTTGTTGTGGGTCATAGTTAAAGATGCAGATGGGTCGAATTCAAATCTGATACATCATTTTTAGAATTTAAATTTGTTTACCAATAATTTCTATCTAAATCTGTTAGGTGTATAAAAGCTAAATCCTAGTTTCAAACAAATGTATCGCCTACCATTATTGATAGTTGGTCGTAAAAACCGATTGATCATTTGGTTATATTTGTCTTAACACTTAAAAAAATTAAAGTTATATAGTCTTAACACTAGGCAAAACGGAGTGGACATAATCCCGTTCGTTCGAGTGATATCCGAATTCGCATCTAAATTCGACACCATTTATCCAAATCTGATTGTTCAAATCCAGATTCCCCTATACGGATGCGAATTTGAACCAAATCCAAATTTTCGATTCTCTATTGACATCCTTAGTCAAACCCATTAACTCAAGTGAACCAAAGTGAACCAACTCCACTCTAATTGGTCCAAAGGGTAAATAACGTTACCCCTTTGATTTAATTTAATTATTCATTACATTAAATTCAAATTAACTAAAACCAATTAATACCAATGCTAAATATAAGTTGGGGTATTACAGATTAGGGATAAAAATAAAATAGAGGGGATTTATCCTATGGAGATTCTCCCAACATCGATCCATTTCTTTAAAAAATTCTTTTTATTATTATTATTATTATTTTTTTTTTGGGTATTGCATTGAGACATTTATTATGAATCGAAAGGTGTTTATGCATAATCTTGCATATGTATATGCACTTTCTGGCTTTAAATTATTGTGTCCCAAATCTGATTGGATTATTTGGCTTAGTATTTCAGTATCTGAGGTTAAACATTTTTTATAGAAATTTTTTATCATTCGGATATCTTTTGCCATTTACAAAGAGTGTCTCTCTCTTATTTTTTTTTTTGTGTTCAGTTTGATTATAAAGTAAAATAAAGGAAAAGAAATGAAAATCTTAAACTTAAAAAAGAAAAACTTTAATAGTTATTGTAAAATATGATTGTATAAATGAAAATTTTCACCTATACCCCTTGTTGTTTGACTTAATAACATATGTCTATTTTTTTCACGATAATGTCACTAACATCTCCTACTTTATGAAACTTGTTCGATTAGACCCCCCTACGTTAGATGATAATTGTTAACATGTCACCATCCTAAATTTTTTAATGGCAAAACTATCCCATCTCTGTCTTCTTCACCATTTACTGTCTTGTCAAGTAAGAAATGGACGGACCCCTACCACTCACTTTCTTCACTACTAATGGCCAACCACTCGTTGAAACCTTTGGAGATCCTCTTGAATTTGTATAGTAGACAATGAAAAATACGGAAACGGGGAGCCACTTACTTTGTCAGTTGTTACCGTTCCGGGTTAAAGCAGCCCTCCCCCCTCCCTGCTTTCTATGTAAACCTTACTGTAACTATTCTTTTACATAATTTCTGTTTTTCAATGAAAACTTTATTGGTTTTTTTTGGCATCATTTTTATTTTTGATTTTTACTTATTTATCAAAAAATATTAAAATATTTTTGAAAATTATTTTTAATAAAAAATAAAATATTATTTGATAACTACTTATCTCTAGAGGCTTTAGGTTCGAATGAGGAAGAACCATGAAAATTTTAATCCTTTTGGATCGTTGCGCCGCTTCACGGCTCCGATCGGTTCTCTAAATAACAATACAATATGGAGCACTTACCGGCTGTGGTTGTCGGTTGGCGGTGTGCTCCTCCTTCCTGGGCGGCTGCCTCCTCCTTGCTCCTTCTCAGTTCTTCTCCAGACGGCGAGAGTGTTTGAGAAGGAGCAATGGAGTGTCTCCTTCTCTATTAATAGAGGGAGACCATCCATGGAAGGTTTTCCCTCAGAATGAAAACTTTTTAAGTTTCCATTCTAAGAAAAAGGCTCACTAGAGTCTATCTACAGCCGGAAATGGGTATACCGGTCGCACATACCGGTTGGAGACCCCAGACTCACTCAAACCGGTATAGTCCAACCGGTATACCATACCGGTGGCACATATCGGTTGCACTATGGTGCAACCGGTATGGTGAGGCCGGTATGGCATTATGGGCATTATATGCCGGTGCACTACGGTTGCACTATACTGAAACCGGTATAGTGAGACCGGTATGAGTTTTTAGGCATTTTTTTACAGTTTTTCTTACCTGAACTTTGAGTGGTTCGTCACCCGGCTTCGTCCTCCGGTTCGGTTATAATTGGAACACCTGTCATCACATAAAATCATGGTTTAGACCCGGTTTTAGAACATGGTTCTTACAACTCTACCACCCTTAAAAGAAATTTCGTCCCCGAAATTTGCATGTGGGTCTCACAATTCCCCCCTCCCTTAAAAGAAATTTCGTCCCCGAAATTGTACGTACCTTCAGAGTCGAAAAGATGGGGATATTCTTGTCGCATGGCATCCTCCTCTTCCCAAGTAACTTCTTCTACGTCCTGACTTTTCCAAACCACTTTGACGTAATGTATAGCTCGCCTTCGAAGTTGTTGTACCTTTTTACTAATGAGCTGGATTGGCACCACTTCGAAGGTTAAGTCTTCTCACAAATCTGGGGGTCTGCAACAAGAATGTGTGAGGGGTCTCTCACGTATTTCTTCAGTAAGGACACGTGGAAGACATCGTGGACACTAGACATCGCTGGTGGCAATGCAAGTTGATAGGCTACCTTGTCGCATCGGGATAAAATTTCATATGGTCCCACATATCTAGGACACAATTTTCCTTTTCTGCCAAACCGCTTCAAGCCTCTTACTGGTGACACCTTCAAGAACACCTTGTCACCAACCATAAATTCAAGATCCCGTCGTCTATTGTCAGCATAGTGCTTCCGCGCCCGAGCTGTCTTTACTCGGTTCTTGATTAGATCTACTGCCTTACAGGTTTCTTCCACAAATTCTGGTCCTACGATCCGTCTTTCTCCAACTTCGTCCCATAATAAAGGTGTTCGACATTTCTTGCCATATAAGGCCTCGTATGGGGCCATCTGGATCGTAAACTGGTAACTGTTATTGTAGGCAAACTCAATGAGTGAAAGCTTCTCTTCCCAAGCCCCCCCTTGAAATCGATAGCACATGCCCGAAGCATGTCCTCTAAGATCCGAATGGTCCTCTCCGACTGACCATCAGTTTGAGGGTGGAAAGCTGTGTTAAATTTCAGTTTCGTCCCCATTGCCTTCTGAAGTCCTTCCCAGAACTTAGATGTAAAGCGTGGATCTCGATCAGATACAATACTCTCTGGAACCCCGTAGAGTCTGACTATATTGTCCACGTACAACCTTGCCAACCTGTCCATAGTATATTGTGGTCTGACAGGGATAAATCCGGCTGTCTTGGTGAGATGATCTACAATTACCCATACTGCATTTACCGACCTCGGAGTCATAGGTAATCCAGTGACGAAATCCATGGTTATGTAATCCCATTTCCATGCTGGCTCGGGTAATGGTTGTAGTAATCCTACAGGCCTTTGTCTTTCCACTTTGACTTGTTGACAGTTCAAACATTGAAACACATGTCGGGCCACATCAGCTTTCATACCCCTCCACCAGTACAACCTTTTCAAGTCATGGTACATTTTAGTACTTCCAGGGTGTACCGAATATGGGGTGGAGTGAGCCTCCAACATAATCCGATTTCGAATTTCCAGCTCTTCATCCTCAGGCTCAGGTATGCACATACGTCCACGGTATCTGAGTACCTTGTTTGCATCAATAGTAAAATCAGGATTGGCTCGACCCTTTTCCAAATCCTCTTGAACTGTCCTGAGGTATGGGTCATGGACTGCTGCCTTTATTTCGTCCTTCAGATCGGGCAAAATCTTCAACGCTGCAAACATTAAGGTGAACTGGTGTATCAACTCTTGCTCAATAGGATCTTCTGCTGACTTTATTAGGTGTTGTTCTTCATCCTCTGATGAGCCAGGAACAGCAGCGCATAACGCTGCATTTATACTTGGTCCCGCTTCAGGGTTCGATGCCCATTTCCTGCTCAGTGCATCAGCTACAATGTTAGCTTTACCAGGGTGATACTGAATGTCACAGTCGTAGTCCTTGAGTAATTCCAACCACCTTCTCTGCCTCATGTTCAGTTCTTTCTGGGTGAACAGATATGTCAGGCTCTTGTGGTCAGACTTAATCTGGAACTTCTCGTCATACAGATAGTGTCGCCAAGTCTTGATAGCATGAATGACCGCTGCCAATTCTAGGTCATGTGTAGGATAGTTCTTCTCATGCTCTTTCAGCTGCCTTGAGGCATAGACTATCACCTGCTCTCCTTGCATTGGCACACAACCTAGTCCTAAACCTGAAGCATCTGTATATAGTGTAAATGGGTGGTCTGAGGCTGGAATAGTCAATACAGGTGTTGATACCAGTCTTGACTTCAACGTCTGGAAGCATTTCTCACATTCGTCGGTTCATATGAACTTCTTCCCCTTTTTGGTCAATCTTGTGAGTGGAACGGCAATCTTGGAATAGTTTTTCACAAACCTTCTGTAGTATCCAGCCAAGCCCAGGAAACTACAAATTTCAGCCACAATCTTCGGCGCCTCCCATCCTACGATGGCTGAGATTTTACTGGGGTCTACCTTGATTCCTTCAGTAGACACCATGTGACCAAGGAAGGCCACTTCCTTTAACCAAAATTCACATTTCTTGAATTTTGCATATAGCTTCTCTCTTCTCAGTCTTTGTAATGCTGCTCTTAGATGCACTGCATGCGTCTCCTGGTCCTTAGAGTATACTAAGATATCATCGATAAACACGATAACCGACGTATCCAGCATGTCATGGAATACCCAGTTCATTAACTCCATGAAGGATGCAGGTGCATTAGTCAACCCAAAGGACATTACTAGGAACTCATAGTGTCCATAACGCGTCCTGAAAGCTGTTTTGGGGATGTCTGTTTCCTTAATCTTGAGCTGATGGTACCCTGATCTCAGATCAATCTTCGATAATACACTTGAACCTTGTAATTGATCGAACAAATCATCTATCCTTGGTAATGGGTACTTGCTCTTGATAGTGAGCTTGTTCAATTTACGATAGTCCATATAGAGACGTACGCTACCATCCTTTTTCTTGACAAAGAGTACAGGTGCTCCCCAAGGTGAGATACTAGGCCTTATAAATCCATTGTCTAGCAGTTTTTGCAGCTGAGTTTTTAATTCTTTCAACTCGGTAGGAGCCATCCTGTATGGTGCTTTAGACACCGGTGCTACCCCTGGTAGTAGGTCTATCACAAACTCAGTACCGGTTGCACTATACCGCAGGGAGGTACCGGTCGCATTATCCAGTCCAAATGTGCGACCGGTATAGCCAAAAATGCTTTAAAATCGCGATTTTTGGTTCATTTCTCACTTTTCTCTTTTGTGTTTACTCCGGTGGCGATTTCTCTCCGAGTTTCCGAGTCTCTACAGTGCATCCGGTGTCTAAAAGATTGTTTCTACTTGGTTCTAGTGTGCCAATCTTGTCTCTCAGGTAAGCTCCTCCTTCTCTTCTCTCTTTTTAGAAATTTTTCATCGTCTTTTATACCAAAATCTAGGTTTTTCTTGATTTGGAAGTTTTTAGCCATAGAAAACTTCATTCTTTGCTTGAGAAATGTTTTAGGGGTCTAAATGGGTAAAACCCCTCAACCAATATGGAGTTTTATCGATTGGTTTACTGGAAACCTAAAAATTTCGACTTTTTAACCTAGGTTTCTAGGTTTTTCGAGATTTTTGACAATTTTTGGTGATTATACCTTCATTTCTTTATTTTTACGAACTTGTTTAACCTATATTAGCCTTGTACCACCTCCATAGATTGTTTCATTCATATTCGATATGTTGTTAGGGTTTTTCACCATTTTCTATATTTGTCTCTAACTGACTATGGTTTCTTGTTTAACAGATACACTATGTCTGGCCGTCGTGGAGCGGGGAAACGCATATATGCCTGGTATGCACAGGCCACATCCCCCTCCAGTCTTATATGACGAGAGGTATTTCCGGTCAGTGGCGGCCGCTTCACGCCTTGAATGGTTTCGGGCCAAGCGCATTGAAGCATGCCGTTTTGTAAACTTGGAGCATCTTCACCGCTTCGATGTGGAGTCTGCTTTTGGGATTGTGGGTTGGTTACCCCTTATTCAGTATAGGGAGACTACACGTCCCAACCTGGTAAAGTTATTCTACACCAACCTGGAGGTGGAGGGTGAGTTAGATGATTGGGAGCACGCTAGAGATCTTCGCATCACCAGCTATGTGAAAGGGGTGATGATTTCATTTAATGTCACTGAGTTAGCTGCCCTTCTAGAGATTCCTGATGACGGGAAACTCATTTATTGTCCGCCCAGAGCCAAAGGTTACCTCACTGAGGACTTGCGGGCAGCCATTGCCGTACAGATCTTGTTGCCTGGTAGAGTTATGCTGGCTTCCAACCTACGTCCTCAACCTCGCCTTTTTTGCCCGATTATTCAGCATAACATTGTTCCCCAGAGTGGACATTATGGCAAGTTATCCCAGTTGACTCAGTACCCCACCTACTGTGTGGATACTTGGCAACGGGTTTGTTTGCCTTATTTGATTATGCGGATTATGATCTTCGTAGCCATGCCTAATGTGTCGGGCAATCTCCCATATGGTAGGTTGATCACAGCTTTGCTACAACGTCTGGGTGTGGACATGCGGGATGAGTTGGCTGGGGAGATCACCATGAGTTCTCATATAGATGCCGAGGCCATCTATAAGATGCAGATGGATGATCTAGAGCTCAGTGACGAGGAGTTACAGGCTCGTCCCCTCCTACCCAGGAACCATGCAGCCCTTGTAGTAGCAGCAGCTGCAGCAGCAGCAGAGGTAGCCGAGATGGGAGATGATGGGGATGCACACATGGAGGACATCCCAGCACCTACACCCCAGCATTCTCCAGTTGCAGGACCTTCTAGGCCTTCTCTAGTGGCTGGACCATCTAGGCCTTCTCCAGTGGCTGGACCATCTAGGCTGTAAGACCCGTGTCGAACTAACCCGGTCTTACCACCTTGAACCAGGTTTACCCATCATGGTCGAGTCAAGTGGACCAAGGGCGTGATGGAGATCGAGATCCCAGGTATAAAATCGACCCAAAAACACTTAATTTTAGGGAAGGGTTGCATACCCAGCCAAGTAGGGTCGGACCTCCCAAAACGGGAATGTCAGACCCTCAGATTTGAAGGGAGGGTCGAACAGCTTAAGACCCTAGGGTCGACGGGATCATCGACCCTCGGTTTCTGACGAATATAGAAATTAGGAAATTTTTATATTTTTCGATTGGATTCTTTCCTAATCTCAAAGGGACTTATTTAGAATGTTCTTAGTCTATTTAAAGGACGTCCCTAAGCCACTTTCACTCCTTTCACAACCCTAATTGAATTGAGAGAAAGAGAGAAGAAGGAAAAGAGGAAGAAAGGAGACAAGGAAGAAGACTTAGCAAAAAGGAGAAGAAATTCCAGAGAAAAGTAATCTTCTCAGGTATGGATACTAATTCCATGAGTTTCTACAGACCTTAGGTTAGATATGGTTGAGTGTAGGATTTCGGAGAAACCCAAACCATCAATCCATGGTTAGGTTTTCATGGAAAACCATAGGATGATGCACGAAAACTATTTAGATGGATTATACATGGTTCTAGACCATGGAATGACTGTTGAATGAATGTAGGAAGCAAGCCATAGGACCCCAAACACGAAGAATGGATTTAAAAGTGGAAATTGGACCAGAGTGCACCAAGGGTCGCACCGAGGGTCGATAGACCATCCGACCCTAGGTGTTTCTGACCATCGACCCTCGGCATTCGGGAAGTTCAGGAATGGAGGGAGGGTTGATAGACCCATCGACCCTAGCATCGACCCTCGGTTGACGGAATGATTTTAAATTTCGAATTAATTCTAATTAAATTCTATCGACTTGGTTAGGTTTGCTAGCAATATAATTACGTTATAACGGTGATTCTAAAGCTTGGAAAAATATCTGTTAGCAAGCTAAGGTGAGGAACCTTAACCCCAAACTAAATTGGTTAATAATAAACTGTTTTCTATTTTTGAGTCCTATGCCATGTTTGATTCTATGCGAATATGTTGTAATGTGCATACAGTATGCCATCCAATATTTCTATTACTTGTTCATGCATATTTACTTTATTGTTTATAACATGATGATGATGATGATGATAGGAATAGGCATGTGCTTGTATGTGTGTGGTTGATGTGCTTGATGCGGCGAGTATCGGGGAGGTGTGATGAGAACGTCAATAAACGTTAACCTTTGGCGGGTCCCAAAGACTTTAGCTCTATCTCTAACTCAAGTCTTGTGCATTGACATCGTCGTATCACCATTACCTTAGCGGAACTATTATGTCGTAGAGTATCGGGGAGGTGGTCTCGGTCCTTGTAGTCTCGACTCTACCGGGGGCCTTAGCTCTATCTCTTTGGGCATTCGGAGGGATCTTTGGGGTGAGGCCTTTGATACACTGTTTGGCATTAGGATTGGTTAGCAATGAGCCCGTTTGCAAGCCCTCACTAACAGGGGCTTACGTGTTAGTATAGCATTATATAGCAATAAACGTTAACCTTTGTTGTATAATGTTATGGTAGGGTGGATGGGGACGATGATAAACGTTAACCTTCGGGCGGGCTTCCACACCTTGTGTATAGAGGCGGTGTCAATAAACGTTAACCTTTGACCACCCAACCTTTCTATTGCACATTGCAAACTATAAACCAGACCAAATATATAAATTGACTTTTTGCATGCATATGTATTGTTGCATTGTTTTGGCTACTCACTGAGCCGTGTTGTGTGCTCACCCCTCGACGTCGAATATTTTTAGTTGATGATGCAGGTTATACAGTCGAAGATTATATGAACGCATCTACATATGGGAATGTAGCAGCCATGGACGCTGGAGCTGAAGATGATACACACGACTCCTCTTGCGAGTGCAACTCGTGTGTATTCGATTAGATATTTTATAGATTTCTTTATTGGATTTATAAGACATGTATTTGGTACTTAAATATTTATGTCTCAGTTAAACACAGAATAATTTGCTATTATTTATGGATATCATTCTAGTTCTCAGTTCATTTATATACAAGATTTCCGCTATTGTGTATTACTCTGATTATGATTGTGGGTGTGTGTAAAGTTTGGATAACGCGGGGATGGTCTATTAGAGATCCTGGTTGAACCGTTGGTTATTTAGCGGTTCATCACACCATTCTGAATAGTGTGGAATTGGGGTGTGACATAGGCCTTCTTCAGTTACTAGGTCATCCAGGCCTTCTTCAGTTGCTGGACCATCCCGTCCCCCTTCGGACCCTGTAACGAGCATGTTTTCAGAGATCAGAGATACCCAAAGAGTCATTCTTGATACCCAGAGGAACATTCTTGATACCCAGAGGGACATTCTTGATACCCAGAGAGGACTCATGGATTCTCAGCATGAGATGGGTCAGGAGTTGGGGCGTTTAGCTCGTAGCTTACGGGTCACACAGGACCAGGTTCATTGGCTCAGAGAGGTGTACGAGCGAGACTATGATATCGCAGACCCAGTACCATCCAGGCCTGCTACACCACCTTAGGCAGATGTAGTTTTTATTTGATTCCCATGTATTTTATTTTGTTACTAGAGTAACTGTCCGACTTTGTGGACTGTACTCTGTTGTTCACTTGTACTTGAAGAAATTTTTATGAAATGACTAATTTGTTTCCTTTAAATTCTTAAATGTTTATAATTGTTCTTCCATTATATGTATATTATGCATCTTTGGTGTGTTCTTATTAAAGTCTCAGGCATCAAACAAGCTTATGGTGTATTCTTATTAAAGTTTTTAATTTTCCTAACTCAGCTTATTGGACACAGTTAGATGCAGAATGATTAGCTGGACAGAGCCTAGGGCTCTGATACCAAGTTGGCACACCCCAATTCTGATTGAACCAGAAGTGTGAGTGAACCGGCTTTAAACCACGGTTCACACCAGGATCTCAATAGACCGTATCAACCAATCATTCCCAACCAGTCTAACAAAATCAGAGATATATTACATAGCAGCGGAAATAAATAAATGAGCCAAGATCTAAATTGTAATTTAAATAAATATCCAACTTATTCCATCGTCCATCAAATGTAAATGGTAATTATTACAAAGCTTTAACGGAAAATAACCCAAGTCATTGAGAGTAGACACAGAACGAGCACTCGCATGACGCATCATGCTCGTCCTCCACTGTCTGGGAGTCCAGGGCAGCCACTGTGCTATAAGCTGGAGCAGTCATGAAGTCCTCCACTGTATACCCTGCATCAATATCTGAAAAGAAATATATATATATATTTGGGTGAGCTCACAACTTAGCTCAATGAGTACAAGACCAATGCAATAGTACAATATGCATGAGATAACATTATAATTTGGGCCAGGTATAACTTGCAAATATGCTATGGTAAGGTTTGGCGGCCACCGCACCTCCATGCACGAGAGTGTGAGCACACCCAACAATCATGCACCTACCACACTACTGCTGTTGCCCCACATCACTCACTCTGGTACGGAGATAGGACTCGAGTCTGGCGGGCAGGAAGAACCACAATCCCACGTCCTCCCCCTGATACCCCATACCGTACCAATACCTAAATCCCTATTGGCAAGGGCTTGCAAGTGGGTTCCATTTCTAACCAGTCCTAGATGTCAATACAATATCATTAGCCTTACCCCAGCACGGCTCCCTGCGACATAGAGATAGGGCTCGAGTCCGGGCGGGCGGGAAGAACCACAATCCCACGTCCTCCCCCTGATACCCTATTCGCACCAAGTCTGCTAAGGTAAAGACTATATAACCCTACCCCAGCACAACTCCCTACGACATAGAGATAGGGCTCGAGTCCGGTGGGCAGGAAGAACCATAATTGTAAGACCCGTGTCAATCTAACCCGGTCTTACCACCTTGAACCAGGTTTACCCATCATGGTCGAGTCAAATGGACCAAGGGCGTGAAGGAGATCGAGATCCCAGGTATCAAATCGAGCCAAAAACACTTAAAATAGGGGAAGGGTCGCATACCCAGCTAAGCAGGGTCGAACCTCCCAAAACAGAAAGTCAGACCCTCGGTTTTGGAGGGAGGGTCAGACAGCTTAAGACACTAGGGTCGACGGGATCATCGACCCTCCCATCGACCCTCGGTTCCTGCCGAATATAGAAATTAGGAAATTTTTATATTTTTCGATTGGGATTCTTTCTAAATCTTAATGGGACTTATTTAGGATGTTCCTAGTCTATTTAAAGGACGTCCCTAAGCCACTTTCACTCCTTTCACAACCCTATTTGAATTGAGAGAAAGAGAGGAGAAGGAAAAGAGGAAGAAGAGAGGCAAGGAAGAGAACCTAGCAAAAAGGAGAAGAGTTACAGAGAAAGATTAATATTCTCAGGTATAGAAACTAATTCCATGAGTTTTTACAGACCTTAGGATAGTTATTGGAGAGAGAGTGATCTCGGAGAAACCCAAACCATCCATCCATGGTTAGATTTTCATGGAAAATCCTAGGAGAATGCATGAAAGCCATCTAGGAGGATGATTCATGGTTTCAGTCCACAATGGTTGTCCTTCCCAGACCTTATTAGACTTTATGTTGTCATTTTTGGCAACTTGACTGATATGACAGTGTTTATGAGCATACAGTCAGAGAAATAAGGAGAGAGAGTGTTAGTGCAGTGGCAAAGCTAGAACAACCTCGAGCAACCTCGTAGTTGGGTTTTACAGTATTCTACATCTCTTATAGTGTGTCTCAGATGGCTTGCAGCGAGTTAAATGACATTTCACATCAAGTTTGATGAGAAAGAGTGTCTGTGGGTCTCACTGGTGATGTGGGAGAAATATTGGTGTTGTGGGCATCGTCTGAAGAATGAACGGCATCTTTTGGAGGCTTAAAAGAAGAAAGAGGATGAAGAGAGAGAAAGTAGAGAGAGAAAAATAAGAGAGAGAAAATGTGGGTGGGACCCACTGTGCCAAGGTGGCATGCCACCATGGCAGCCAGCCTAGCCGAGGCCGCGGCACCACAGTGGCAGCCCCACATGGCCAGCCAGCCGCATGGCACAGCCATAGGCCGACACCAAGTGCTAGCCACATGGCCAATAGCAGTGCCATGCACCAAGCACAGCAGCAAGCCCGCAATGTAGCAAGCCCTGCAAGCACGTTGCCGCGCATAGCATGGGTGCGTATGGCTTGATCGCCCATTACCTGTTTGGTGAAATTTCTTAAAGAGAGATGGTCAAATGGTCTAGAGAGAAGTTCTCTCGGTTGATACAGGCTCTACAGGGATTTGCTAATGAAACAAATGGTTACAGACGCCATATAAAGTGTATTCAGGGGTATTTTGGGTAAAAACAATGAAGAATATTCAGTTTTAATGGCCTCGATGAAGTCCTAAAGTCCAGTTTCAGATCGGATGGATCTAAAAATTGCGGGATCAGGTATATATGCATCGGATGCGTCAGATTCGCCCGCGCAGGTTTTAATTGGACAGCCGCAGATTAATTAGTTGCGCCGCGTCATATTGAAATGACACCTTGATTCCGTGTGGTGCACGCGCGGTACTACGGCGGATCAGATCCAGATCTTGCGGTCACGATTGACGGGATTTATGCTGATCTGACGAAGCTAGTGTGATCTCACCTTTTTGAAGCTAATCTAATAGTGACTGACGATGATTCCATCTCCGCCAATCAGAACTTGACAGCACAGGCTGTCTTGTCAGCGCGGGTGCTGATTCCATGCAGCGCGGGTACACGAAATTGTTTGAGAAGATTCTCTTTCCTTATTTGTTACTAGTCAAACTTCAAACCAACCTAACTTCCTCATCCGAGCTCCGAATCAGTCTGTTCAAGTTGAAGTTTCCTTATTTTGCCTCTACCTATTAGGTGCCGTTGGGAGTAAAAAAAATATAGAGAAAAATTGAAAAGAGGGTTTTGAAGCTTAACAAAGGGTTTTCTAAGGTTTTGTGCCATGTAGGACTGATCAATCACCAACTACCTCTTCTCTGTGTATCAATGGAGTGCTAAATCCCTTTGAGAGGTCAGTAGAGCTTTTATTTATACATTCATAGTGATTATGGCTTGTGTGGAAGAGATTGGAAGCCTGTGAGCAACGTGTGCTCTATGAATCAATCTTTATCATCATTGAAGGCTGTTAGAGAGTACCTAAGTATAGTGTGAAGCTTCAGAGATATTTTGGCTATTCGAAAGCAGTTGTGAGGTTTTTCAATTCCTTATCTATTTGTTGCTTTCAATATATTGTATGCTAACGTAGGTGAAAATTATTGAATACCTAGCTAGTGGGGGAAAATTGTAAGGCATAATTATAAGCCTAAAAATTGTTATTTGCTTCTCGTGGGTACGAGTTAAGCGTGGTGTGTTCAATGGGTGCTGGACACTGGCTGTTAAGCCTGAATCTTGGCGTTGGTGCGCCCTCTCAGTTTTATGCTGGGAAAACCTACGGTTAATAACCTTGTCTTGTTAGAGACTAAAAGTTGAGTGTTGGGTAAATACGGAGCCCATTGGGCATTACTCCGTGAACTAGCCATCACACACTGTGTTGGCGAACCACGTAATATCTCTATGTCCTTGTTTTATCTTTCTAGTATATTTTAGAGTGCGTAGAATGACTTGCAGGGTGGGTATGCAAATCTGGTAGACCTGGCCACTGAGTGGTAGCGAGGTAGATTTGCATGCGCTTGTGTGTATGTGAAAAGTGAGGTCTCCATCAGCTCTGGACAACAGTGAATAATTAGGGAGAATTTTCAGACACTGATTCACCCCCCATCTCAGTGTCATATCAAGTTCATTAGACCTTGGTAATGGTATTTCTTTTGCCATATTCCAGAAATGAGAGAGCACAGGAGACTGCACCTGCGACAAGAACCACTCCCCATTCCGAATCAACTCAACCACCGACAAAGGCCGATAATAAAAGTTTGACACATCCAGATTTAACACATCCTTCAACGCAAAGCTCCCTAGCTAGTTATCAGTCCACACATTTATATTGCTCCCATCACCTACGATCCATCTAGTATGAGCTGCCGTCTAGCCCCAGACCTTTTTAACACCACTCTATACAGCAGAGACTGATACTCTATTTCTTAGTGATCCATCCATCCCCACATATTTATCTCTCATGAGGTTAGCAAACACTGATTTCCTTGTCATTGTATGCCATCCAAGCTTCGACAATAAAGCTTTATTAATATCAGATAGTCGTCTAATTCCAAGACTCCCTTCCTTCAATGGTCTGCAAACGGTTTGCCATTTGACTGTTACTCCCTTTTGTTTGATTGGATTACCACTCCAAATGAAGTTTCGGATCCACCGTTCACACAGTTTAATCATATCAGCCGGCCAATGCTAGACTGCAAATGAGTGTATAAGAGAACTACTGAGGACAGAATTAACAAATTGTATACGCCCAACCATTGATAGAAAACAACCATGCCACACTGTAAATTTCCTTTTGAGTCTATCCATGATGGGTAACAAGTGGGATTTTTTCAGCTTACCCTGAAAAATGTCTACACCCAAATATCTAGTTGGGAACTTGCATCAGAAAAGCCCAAACATGCCATGATACGTTGTTTAGTACTATCACTAGTATTATTGAAATTTTTTTTGCTCTTACTCATGTTGATCCTTTGGCCTGCATATTCCTGATATTGATCAAGAAGTAATTAATTGGAGTGCTCATGCACTTTTCGTCTTTGCCTTCATGAACAACAATATATCATCAGCGTATAGTAGTTGAGCCAGGACCGCCACACCACCTCTCACCTTCATTGGTGCTATCACACCACATTGTATCAACTGTTTTACAGACCAACACAGCACTCCTTCAACTAATACAAATAGCAACGGCAACAAGGGATGACCCTGTCTGAGACCCCGTGTTGCACCGAAATACCCAACTGGGCCACCATTGACTATCATAGTTCATTGATTTTGTAACGCCAAAACTCTTGAAACAAAAGTGTGTGTAAAACCAAACTTTCGCAAAACATCACATAAGAATGACCATTCCAATAAGTCATATGCTGTTTGTATATCCAGCTTAGTAGCCATGGACCCAACATTATTTTTCTGCCCGATTAGAGCTGTCAATTCCAATGATACGCCAATATTATGATGAATAAGATGTCCTTTAACAAATGTGTCCTGTTCCTTAGATATCAGTCCTGTCACAAAGGTCCTTGACGGTTTGCTAGAATTTTTGTAATAATTTTATATGCAAAATTTCTGACGCATATAGGCCTATACTTTGTAAACTTCAAAGCTCTATCTACCTTTGGAATTAGGGCGATGAAGTTGTTGTTAATTCCATTTGGTATAATACCATATAAGAAAAAACTCAAGCTATGAAATTTTTCTTTCTTTTTTTTTTGGATAACTGTAACTAGAAGAAGGGATCCATGATAGGGTACTACAAATATAGTGAGATCAATAACACATACTGAATAAGATGTTAATAGTGAAAGACAGGAGCTGACAGAACCAAGGACATACAATTGCATTTTTACAAAGTGTTCAACAAAATGCTGAAATACTATTCATGAGTGTATTGTCAAGCTACCTATCTACCAAATACCCATTGAGAATCCACCCAAATCAACAGAACATAATCCACAGTAATAAAAGAAAACTTAACCTCTCATCCCCTCCCTTAACTCACTCAAAAGTGATTAGGAAGGGAGAGAGAGAGAGAATATTTTGAAATTTTTGGCTTGTTTGGCCCTTACTAAATTAGTTTGTTTGAAGCTAGAGAGGAACCAACCAAAGCCTTGGGAAAAACTATATCCTAATTGAGATTTGGAAATGCAAAGATGATAATTTCTTACAATATTTATGGAGAGCAAAGATTAGCACCATGCTTCCCTTTAAGATAAATTGGACTGAAACACAACATGGAAAGTGTAATTTTGTACATATATGAGGAGAAATGATAGTTAAGATTGATAACTGAGAAATATGCTAAATCAGCCTGTTCAGTTGTCATTATCCTATATCAATCATTCATGAAAAGAAAGATTAACATGATGATTCCCATGGATTAGAGAAGGTTAAATGAAGTGGAGGGATTAACCAGTCAAAGATGGGTTCTTCTCATTACTCATCATTTGCTTCCGTTGCAGCAACTCTGATCTTCACAATGAGCTTTATGTGCCTTCTGCCTGAGCTTGCAGTTGCAAAACACAGGGATTTATGTCTAACATTGATGGTTTATTTCCATCTAGTTTTAAATATAAAGAGGGAATTGAAGAGGATTTAAAAAAAAAAAAAAAAAAAAAAAAAAAACAACTCTTTTCTTTGAGTTCAAATAGAAAAGAAAAGATCTCTCTTTCCGTTTAATTCCAAATAGAACACCCAATCAATTTCAGAAACTACCGCCAACAAAATTATTCTCTATAAAAAATTGATCGAAAATCCTTCCCAAGCTCCAAGGCTCTTTGAGAATGACGATCATGGGTGCTAATATTACTCATCTATATCCACTTGATTATTCCAGCCCCTCCATTCTGCTGTGGTGGGCAGCACCTATCTTCTTAATTACATCTCCACCCAGTTTTTAGGTGCAACACGACTTACGCATGCTTGTTCACAGACTAGAGTCTATATGAACTATTCATGCATTTGTGTGCTTGTGTTTGTTGATTTTCTCACTGAACGCGTGGTTTTACTCACCCCAATTTACGTACACATTTTTATATTGTTTTGCAGGTAATTCTGATAATGCTGATATGTCTAAAGATGAAGTGTCTGAAGATGATTCGCACGATTCTACATGTGAATGTGACGATTGTCTCTATGGTTAAGGGACAAGGTTTTACTGATATAAAGATGTGAAGACGTCTCTATCTGAGAGACGGGAATTTTATTCAGACTTTTGCTTAGTTTACTTATTTTGTCTCCGGACTATGTTTTCACCCATGATAGTTAATGAGTTTGATTATTGAACTATTTGATACTATTTTATTTTATATCTTGGTTTACAAAACATAACTTCTATGATGTAATTATAACAGTTAGACATGGTTTCGAGTTTAATATATTGATCCCGCTATTTAGTTTATTATCTCTGATTTACCATTGATTTATTGGTGCGATTGATGGATTGGTTGTGATGTGAATGTACTGTAGATGAATTCTGATTTGGTAGTACTTGCACTACAAGGATCCCATGGTCATACCAAAATACCATTTAAGGTGTGACAATATCTAATGCAACTTACAACAACATATTACAATAGTGGTTGGGGACTGCTGGCTTTACATCTACTATAACCCACAATAACATATTACAATTATTATTGTATTTATGGTGATTCAAAGATGATTCTGTAACTCAAAATTATTCTTGCCAGTGTTCTGTGGACAAAAACAAATCCAAAACATTCGGGACCTTTGAGTTCATAAAGCTATCCAGAACTTTGGAATACGAGATGTAAGACCCGCACTCCATGAATCCGATCTAAACCTTGTTTTGTGTCGTAACAGGTCTTCCAATCATCATCGGGCCAGACGGGACGAGCGGATGACAACCAGGTATAAAAATAGATCGATTTAAGTATGAAATAATTCATACCGGTCGATGGTACCGGTTGATGGTCGACCGGTATGGCCTGCGCAGACTTGGATCCAGAAAAGGATCTCTGCGGGTCCCACTTTTTAAATTTCGAACCGAAGGACTTTTCTAATGTTAGAAGGCTTCCTAAACCTAATCCTAGCCTATATAAAAACCTCTAAACCTCCTAAAATCCCTTTCATTAATTCTCACAAACCCTAGAGAGGAGAAAGAGGTTGAAGAAGGAGAAGGAGCTAGGAAGAAGAGGGAAGAGCCGTCATTGTCGTTCGACGAAGAACACATTACCGCAAGTCAACGGTAAGTGCTTAAACCTTCCTCTACATTAAGTATTCTAGGATGGTTAGTTATGTTTGGATCAATACCATGCAAAGCAGGTATTGATCTAAACCATGTTTGCCGTCAAACCCTAATCTAGTCGGTAAACCCTAGATTCAAGTTCTAGGTTGAAGATCATCGAAACTAGGACTTGAATGGAGTTGGAAACAACTCTAACTCAATGCTCAGACCTAGAATGTGTAGGAGAAACCCTAGGATCAATAGAGGGTGACCGACGGAAGGCAAGAACCAAGCGTATGGTCTGCCGGAGACATACTGGTCGACCATACCGGTCACACCATATGCGACTGGTACCTCCCGGGGGCTGGTCTGTGGGGACCGATCGACCATACCGGTTGCACCTTTTCCCACAGTGCTACGACCGATACCTGTGGCCGGTCTGCTCTGTGAAGAGTGTTTTGACCTAGTTGGTTTTTCGACCAACGTAAACCCTAAGAAAGCTATTCTAATATAACCTTAATATTATGTAGGACCTTGTGATAGAAGGTTTGAACCTTGTGACGTGGAGAGAGCTATCAAACAAGCGTCAGGTAAGGGAATCAGACCTAAACCCTAATAATCTAATAAACAGTAAAACGTTGTTAATAACCCTGATTCTATGGTATGATGTTTGTGTATACTCGCATGTTATCGTTTATTTTCAGTTATTATTATTGTTCATGCATACTTGCTATGCTAGGATGTGACTGTTAGGCATGTGATTGTTTTCGTTGGTGTGTGGAATGGGGTGGACTAGAGGTCTGGGATCATTCTTCACACTAGCACTTTTCGTATCGTTCTGTCTTAGCATGCTTGGTGCGGGTAGGGTATCAAGGGGAGAAAGTGGCACTGTGGTCTCCGGCCTGGCCACTTGACTCTAGCTCTATCTCTATGCCGTAGGGAGCTGTGCTGGGATAGGGCCTACTGTGATGGCATATAGGATTGGTTAGTTGCGAGCTCAGTTTGCAAGTCCTCGCCAATAGGGGCTTACGTGTTGGTATGGGTAGAGTATCAGGGGAGGTGTTGGCGGTGTTTGATCCGGACGCCTTAGCTCTATCTCTATTCCATGGTGGGTGCATGTGGGACGACAGTGGTGTTTGATCCATTGGACGGCTTCACACACTCAAGTATAGAGGTGCGATGGCCGCTAATCCTTTCTATAGCACATTGCAAACTTAAAACCAGACCATAATGTGAATGTTACTCATGCATATGTTTGTTATACTGTCTGATTGTCTTACTGAGCTAAGTTGTGAGCTCACCCTTGTGTACACATTATTTTTAGATGTTGATGCAGGTTATACTGTGGAGGACTATATGGATGTTCCGGTGTATGGAGGTGTTGATGCTTTGGACGTGCAAGCAGGAGAGGACGAGCATGACGCTTCATGTGAGTGCCCTTTCTGTGTGTACCTCTAAGATTTGATTTAAATTGTTTTAGTTATTTTCTGTTGGAATACATTTGATGTAAAGATATTTACTTAAGTTTTGAGTATTTGAATAATTAAATATTTTATTTAAATTTATCAATAGATTACTCAGTTCATTTAATTTAATTAAGACTTCCGCTGTATTTTATTGTATTCTGATTGTGGTTATGTGCAATGATTTGTATGAGTGGACACGGTCTTATGGAGATCCTGGTGTGAACCGTTGGTTCAGTGACGATTCACTCACAAATGTAGTTCAGCCGGAATTGAAGTGTGACACGAGAACCCATTCTATTTTTAAGAACCCAACAAGATCTGCCAAATGAAGCAATATATCGTGGAAGTTTTCATTTATAATTTGCATGTGTTAGTCAAAGCAACTACAAGATAGAAACATGAAAGCTCCCATACACAAACTTTTGGTTCTAAGTTGTCAAAGGCCTCTCAATCCTTATACTGAAAAAAATATAACAAAACATCTGATTACACTCGGACTGTTTCATCATCTTCTTCATTCTCACCGGACATCTCCTCTAGAGATTTACCCTTCGTCTCAGGTACTAAAAAGGTACAAAGCAAACCAAAGAAGTTAACCACACCAAGCAAGATGAGTGAATTCTTAACACCAATACCAGGTGGGTAACCTGCATCAGTCTTTGTCTTGTCCGGGTTTTGAGCCAAATAAAGGAACCCAAAAGCTCCAACCATTGCCCCTAATTTCCCAGAAGCTGCTGAGATACCATGACAAGTTGATCGAAGTCTGGCTGGGAAAATCTCTGCAGGTACCACAAATGTGGTAGCATTTGGCCCAAAATTCGCAAAGAAGAAGGTCAAGGAGTACATGACAACAAACCCAATTCGGTTCTCCTCCAAAGTCCAGTGATGATAAGGGATGGCTAGAGCAAACATGAACAATGTCATGAAAAAGAATCCCATCACCTGAATTGCAAATCGTCCTATGACATCGATTAAAGCCACTGTGAACCAGTACCCTGGGACAGTACTACAGAGAGCAATAAGAGTTTGAGCCCTTGCAATTTTGTAAACCTCCTCAATTGCATTCATCGTCTTTGCATTTGGAATCCAACCAATAGCAGTGAAAATGTCCTTCTGGAACAAATTTTGACTGTAGTAAGCAATGTCCAATAAGAACCATGTGGTAGTGGTTCCAAGCAAGTGAAGCCCATGTCGATGAAGGAATTGCTTAGAGAACAAACCGAAGGATTTATCCTTCTGTGCCAAAGCTTCAACTTTCTCTTGTTCAGCTTCAATCTCTACCTGCATAACCTTTGCCATGTCTGATGCTGCTTGTTTCGCATTCTTTGCAACAAGGGCAGTGTAACGAGCAGTCTCGGGCATTTTCATACGCCAGTAATACGTAAGCAAAGCAGGTAATGCACCAAACATCAAAATAATACGCCAAACAAAATCAGCCTCTGGAATTGTTGAGGCAATTGGGTTTTCTTCGTAAGATGGAGCTGGATATTTGGCCTTAAATGAAGCTGATACAATAATTGCAATCATTCCACCAGCTAAAATCCCAAAACCCTGCATTGCAAACACAGCAGCTATAAATGCTCCACGAGTTTTCTTGTTGGCATACTCAGACATGATAGTTGCAGAGAGTGGGTAATCGCCACCAATTCCAAAACCAAGCCAGAATCTGAAGAAACAAAGGGTGGCCATGACACTCTTTGGAGTATGGCCAAAGGATAACCCAGAGGCGACGGAGCAGAGGACCATAAGCATGAGGGTCATGCCATAGACACGCTTGCGACCCATTTTGTCACCAAGCCAGCCAAAGAAAAGCTGACCTGCAAGTGTGCCACAGAATGCAACGCCATTGACGGCAGCTGATACATTGGGTGGCAACGATCCTGGCTTTGGTGCACCGTCATGGTGGTAATATATACGACCAAGCAATTTTGTGACCAGTGAAATGCAGAAGAGATCGTAAGCATCGGTGAAGAAACCCATGCCGGCGATCACGATTGCTGTAAAGTGGTACAATTGTGTCTTTGCTACATCAAGTGCATTAAGCACTTGCAATTGTTCCTTGCCCATGAGTGATTAATTCAAGCACCTTGAAAGAAACCTGCAAGGAGGCGAACAGAGGAGAGATTAGATATTACCAGGATTTTAAGAGGTGACTAGGATACTGACTCAACCAAGTTGATTCATGTTAGGCTTTAGCACCTCGTTACGCGATGATGATGATGAGAAAGAGCAGGAAAAAAAAGGTGAGGAGCAAAAAAAGTCTTTTCTAGAAGTTATTGGCCTACATCAACCAGAAGTACAGCAAGAGGGTAGGGGTTCTCAACCGCACTATTGGCTTGTTGCAGCTTGTTGCAGCAGTGACAGAGGAAGAGGAAGAAACAAGAATTTATTTATTAACAATAATACAGAAAAATCCAGATGAGTTTGTCCGATAGCGACAACAGAAAAAACCATTATTATTCTAAAAAGGTCAAAGGTTTTTTTTTTTTTTAATGCTTCGAAAGTTCTCCTTCAGTACAGATAAGCAATCAAACACAGAAGAGCCCAAAAATGCATGACACCAAAGCTAAACCCTCATAACTTAATTATTGTTTACCAAAAAAAAACTTAATTATTGAAGGGTGAGAAGGTCAAGCTTTTCTTTAATGCGTGACTTGATTCATTGACTATATTAAAATATCATCGAGAAAGCGACACAGTAGCAGTGAGTCGCTAGGTTTGATATTGGAGATCAAAAAGGACGAAAGCAAAAAAAAAAGAGAAAAAAAAAGAAACTAGTAGATTCTAATTATGACATTCCAATAAAAACCACGATTCTTAAAGCCATGCCATCGTGATTCTTAGCTGAGCTTTTGTAACTCCAAACTTACAGTCCATTACACGATCAAAACCCGAAATTCGGAAACGAGTATTTCGGAGTCTGATTCTTTTCGGTCGAGAGAAAAAGAGAAGGAAATGATAATACTGCAAAACCTTGGTTTGATTGACTAATATAGAAAACGAAGGCAGTAAGCTTACCTTGGGTGATTATTCCAGAAAAATTTGGTCTGTGTTCTTCACAAGCTTTAAAGAAAAAGTGTTGTCAATAATATGACTTCAACCTGCAAGCAGAAGGCTAATGTATGGAAAGAATCCTAGAAACTCTCAAATGATGGATGGAAAAAAGGTAACTCCACAAAAGCTTTTGGGAAATGACATGCAGAAGAGAGAGGGCTAAGTCACTGACCTTGTCTCTTCCGTTTCTTTGGGAAGAGAAATCGGAACAGTCGAAGGAGTCTGGACGGAGGAAAAAATGAGTAGGATGGTTTCGTATTTAACTGCGTCGGACCCTCACCAAAAGTGGAATCTTTCAGTGGAATATGCTCTCCGCTTCCTTATTTTCAGTTAACTGTCCGGTCCTTCCAACTCATCTTTCCCATTAATTTTAGTAACTAAATCGGTTGGAATATGATTTAGATTCCAATAGACGGATGGTACATATATCGCAAAAAAATCCTCTCCCGCCCACCTGCCGCCGGCCAAGGGCGGGATTTCAGTCAGCCCACCTCCCCATGTATTGGTAGACGGGCCGACTGATCCCCATCCCTTGGATCAGCGGCAGGAAACTCTTGCCGCGGGAGAGGATTTCAGTCCTACATATATCGTTTCTACCAAATTTTTATACCGATTATATCCTGTTGTCTACATTTATACCAACTAAAAATTAATATTTTCAAGATGAAAAATGTACAAGGGTTGTGGGAACTACGGGAGATCCAGGAGGGGCATCTATTGTCATAGGTGATGACTAGTGGGGGTTTCCTAGGGCAGCGGTGGTGGAGTTGAGGGTTATGGCAAGTAGGTTGTGGAGTTGGAGCGACTGCACCACACAGTATCGGATGTGGGTCTGGGTGCCAATCGAGTAGATGGTCAACGAAAATTGGGAGATCCTGATCTAATTGATAGGGCTATGGTAGTTGTTCGTAGATCTGATCGGATCGAGCAGGTTTTTCCTTGAATTTGATGGCGGGTATGAATCCCAGAATTGCTGCACTGGGGGGAAAAGGATGACTAGCAAGTTATGGTGAGGTGTTGGATCTCTAGGTTTGCACTAAAGGTGCAGAGGTGAGGACTCGGGTTCCTAGTATATTTGGAGTCGTAGAGAACTATGAGTAGAAAGTGATCTCTCCGGTAGCGCTACGGCAATGGGAGAGGTGGAGTCTCATCACATCATACGATAGAGTCTCATCATATCATGCGATGGCAAGCTGTGCGAGACACCTGGACGGGGTGTGGGCTATGCCGGTTTTGATGTAACAGTTTAACAGAGACAATGGACAAGTTTACATAATCAGCATCAACGGGTTCTTCTTCAAGGTGGCTTACAAAATTCAAACCAAGTGGAGATTTGTTAAGTTATGTCTTGTATTCTGTGGGGTTCACACAGTTATTAAAGTTGTACTTGTATTATGATTTGGGTCCATTACAAATACAAGCGATAAATCGATAATTGTGTGGGGTTGGGGTTTCTAGGGTCCCTATATATTGTCTTTGTGGAGAAAAACTTAGGTAAGGTCTGAACAAAAGAGAACACTTTGTCAGGTGAAGAGAGATGTAAAGTTTTATTGAGAATAAAGAAATTCTCTGTTTCTTTGGGTGGAGGTAGGCATTCCGCGTTAGGGTGCTGAACCACCATAAAATCCTGTATTTGTGTGTTTGCTCAATCTTCTTTCTTTCTCTTGTTTGTATTTTCATCCCTAACACTATGATCATTTACTAATAGTTACGGTTGAAAATCGCCCGTTGGTCTGTGATCCGAGCAACCTGCAATCACAGAAGTTAAATAAAGGAGTTGGGTGAGTAAGCCCCGGGTACACTCCGATGCCTAAGTCAGATTCCCAATGTAAACAGTTAAGAGATAGCAGAAAGCTATCTTCAGTTTAAAGAAAGAGGGGAACGATGAGAGAGTTTGAACGTATGAAAGAACTGATGGTGAATAGTGAAATTGTTAGTTCGTCTTACCTTCGAGATTCGTCCTTTACTTATAGAGATTGAGAAGAAGCATGGAAATACCAGGACTCAGGGAAGTATATCGCCAATAGGACTGCCAGATGTCGCTCTGAGGGACGCCCATGCAGGTCATAGACTCCGAGTACGAGTGGGAGACTGTAGCTAGGGAAGCTGAGTCGATCGATAATGAGAGTGACACGTGTCACCATATGAGTGGTTGCATGGCCATGATGATCGGCAACGTATTGTACTAGGAGAATGGCTCCTATGACGTAACCTAGTCGTCTTAGGACTCTGACCTCCGATCAGGAACAGTAACCCAGTAGGAATATACCACTGACCAAGTACGGTGTCCTAATAGGATTGTGACTTCGAGCTTGCAAAGCCGAGCGCTACATTGTTTGCCTGGTCGGCCTAGCCGATTTTGGTTGCCACGCGTAAGATTTTAATTGGATGATGTTTTTCCCCCATAACACTAATATTGTAAAATAAATGTATAATTTTAAATGAGAACCACTAATTATCTGCTAATGTATTCAATAATGTTGATGAAGATAGTAATTAAAGAGACTCAATCAAGATAATAGTTAGTGTTGGGTCATACCACAATTGATACGTACTATTTGCCTGTTATGATGCAATTTGGCTTGTAATGCAAAACTAATTGTAAGATAAAGTAGCCTAGGCTTCTACCAATAAACGTGCACTCGTCTAATGTATCCTTTTGAGTAGGTTGGAATTGGGTTCAGCCACTATAAAATAAAATGAACAACAAAATAGTTTAAACATAGTGAGAGTTTGAAACCGTTTTAACTATAGTTGGAGAAACTAGCTAAGCCTCCTTTCTAAAAATAGATAAAGAAAAGGAACTACAAAAGTGAGCCTTCAAAGTCATGGCTTTTTTATTTGTTTCTTTGACACACCTTTCCAACTCCGGCACAAAAACTAGTTAAACAATATTTAGAATCTTAAAATTTTTAAACACACTAAAACTACAACAACCAATAAGGTTGTCAATCGATACGATATCAGTAATCTGGTACAATTCCGGTAAGGTACTAGAAAAACTAAATCCTTACCATTATCGTACTGTACCGCCAAAAATATGATTTTCGCTTACCATACTTGCTCATTACAATTTTGATAGGGTTTTCAACAGGTATGGTATATGATTTTTCTTAGGTACGAAAACAGTTTCGGATTGAGTACGAGCTTCAGCTTTTAATGCGGTACGAAATCCTGTTCTAATTTGGTACCACCTTGAACATTTGTCATCTTCGTATTTTATTTCGTTTTTGATATGATATATGGAACACTTGTCATCTGAAAAATATTAATTTTTAGTTGATATACAGTATAAACATCAAAGATATAATGAATATAAAAATGGGTAGATACAATATATACCACCAGTATATTGGTACACTACGGTACTAAAACTTAAACCTAATCCATATTAGATAGAAAACGATACACCAATATTAGTATAGTAATACTAATACAGGTAGAGCTGTGCTGGTTATCTTTCTAGGGTAGCGAAGGCGTGAAGAATAGAAGCACTGCCAGAATAACAAAACTTCTTGGAGCTATTTTGACGAACAGATTATAGATATGTTAGCAATGGCTCTAATACAGGTAATCTTAACCAATTTACCCATTTATTTAATTTAAAAAAAAAAAAAAAAAAAACCCAATTTACAATGACTCAACTTTGTTCTTCCCGCTTGATATATGTGTATTCAAAAGGACAGTTCATCTGTAGGCTGTGAGATATATATAGATCGTGAGATTGGAATATAATTGGAATATAATTGGAATCTAAATCATATTCCAACTGATTTAACTGATTTAGTTACTAAAATTAATAGGAAAGACGAGTTGTAAGGACCGGACAGTCAACTGAAAATAAGGAAGCGGAGAGAGAAAAAGAGAGATGATCGATCGATGATGACGATGATAGGTAAATCAGGAGAGCATATTCCACTGAAGATTCCAGTCTTGGTGAGGGTCCGATGCTGTTAAATACGAAACCAACCTACTCATTTTTTCCTCCATCCAGACTCCCTCAACTGTTCCGATTTCTCTTCCCAAAGAAACGGAAGAGACAAGGTCGTCAGTGACTTAGCCCTCTCGCTTCTGTATTACGTTTCCCAAAAGCTTTTGTGGAGTTATCTTTTTTCCATCCATCATTTGAGAGTTTCTAGCTAGGACTCTTATTTCTTTACATACATAAGCCGTCTGCTTGCAGATTGAAGTCGTATTCGCCTCCTTGCAGGTTTCTTTCAAGGTGCTTCAATTAATCACCCATGGGCAAGGAGCAATTGCAAGTGCTTAATGCACTTGATGTAGCAAAGACACAATGGTACCACTTTACAGCAATCGTGATTGCCGGCATGGGTTTCTTCACCGATGCTTACGATCTCTTCTGCATCTCACTCGTCACAAAATTGCTTGGTCGTATATACTACCACCAGGATGGTGCACCAAAGCCTGGATCGTTGCCACCTAATGTATCAGCTGCCGTCAATGGCGTTGCATTCTGTGGCACACTTGCAGGTCAGCTCTTCTTTGGCTGGCTTGGTGACAAAATGGGTCGCAAGCGTGTCTATGGCATGACTCTCATGCTCATGGTCCTCTGTTCTGTCGCCTCTGGGTTATCCTTTAGCCATACTCCAAAGAGTGTCATGACCACCCTTTGTTTCTTCAGATTCTGGCTTGGTTTTGGAATTGGTGGTGATTACCCACTCTCTGCAACTATCATGTCTGAGTATGCCAACAAGAAAACTCGTGGAGCATTTATAGCAGCTGTGTTCGCAATGCAAGGTTTTGGGATTTTAGCCGGTGGAATGATTGCAATTATTGTATCAGCTTCGTTTAAGGCCAAATACCCTGCTCCATCTTTCGAAGAAAACCCAACTGCCTCAACAATCCCAGAGGCTGATTTTGTCTGGCGTATTATTTTGATGTTTGGTGCATTTCCAGCTTTGCTTACATACTACTCGCGTACGAAGATGCCTGAGACTGCTCGTTACACTGCCCTTGTTGCAAAGAATGCGAAACAAGCAGCATCCGACATGGCAAAGGTTATGCAGGTAGAGATAGAAGCTGAACAAGAGAAAGTTGAAGCTTTGGCACAGAAGGATAAATCCTTCGGTTTGTTCTCTAAGCAATTCCTTCGTCGACATGGGCTTCACTTGCTTGGAACCACTACCACATGGTTCTTATTGGACATTGCTTACTACAGTCAAAATTTGTTCCAGAAGGACATTTTCACTGCTATTGGTTGGATTCCAAATGCAAAGACGATGAATGCAATTGAAGAGGTTTACAAAATTGCAAGGGCTCAAACTCTTATTGCTCTCTGTAGTACTGTCCCAGGGTACTGGTTCACAGTGGCTTTAATCGATGTCATAGGACGATTTGCAATTCAGGTGATGGGATTCTTTTTCATGACATTGTTCATGTTTGCTCTAGCCATCCCTTATCATCACTGGACTTTGGAGGAGAACCGAATAGGGTTTGTTGTCATGTACTCCCTAACCTTCTTCTTTGCAAATTTTGGGCCAAATGCTACCACATTTGTGGTACCTGCAGAGATTTTCCCAGCTAGACTTCGATCAACGTGTCATGGAATCTCAGCAGCTTCTGGGAAATTAGGGGCAATGGTTGGAGCTTTTGGGTTCCTTTACTTGGCTCAAAACCCAGACAAGACAAAGACCGATGCAGGTTACCCACCTGGTATTGGTGTTAGGAATTCACTCATCTTGCTTGGTGTGGTTAACTTCTTTGGTTTACTTTGTACCTTTTTAGTACCTGAGTCGAAGGGTAAATCTCTAGAGGAGATGTCTGGTGAGAATGAAGATGAAGATGAAATAGTCCGAGTGTAATTAGATGTTTTGTTTTATTTTTTTTCAACCTCAGGATTGAGAGGCCTATGACAACGTAGAACCAAGAAGTTTGTGTGTATATAGGAGCTTTCATGTTTCTTTCTATCTTGTAGTTTCTTTGACTAACACATATGCAAATTATAAATGAAAACTTCCACGATATGCTACTTCATTTGGCTGATCTTGTTGGGTTCTTAAAAATAGAATGGGCTCTTGTATTCCAGAGTTCTAGTTGGCTTTATAAACTCAAAGGTCCCGGATGTTTTGGATTTGTTTTTGTCCACAGAACACTGGCAAGAATAATTTTGAGTTACAGAATCATCTTTGATTCACCATAATACAATAATAATTGTGTTGTGGGTAATATGTTGTTGTGGGTTACAGTAGATGTAAACCCAAAAGTCCCCAACCACTGTGTGTAATATGTTGTTGTAGGTTACAATAGCTATTGTCATACCCCAAAACCATGGCGTTTTAGTATGGCCATGGATTTCTTGCAGTGCAAGTACTACCATATCAGAATCCATCCACATTGCATTCACATCATAATCAATCCATTAATCGCACCAATAGATCAATGGTAAATCAGAGATAATAAACTAAATAGAAAAATCAATATATTAAACTGAAAATCGCGTCTAACTGTTATCATTACATCATAGAAGTTTATGTTTTGTAAACCAAGAAAAAAATAAAATAATACCAAATAGTTCAATAATCAAACTCATTAACTATTAGGGGTCAAAACATAGCCCAGAGACAAAATAAATAAACCAAGCAAAAGTCAGAATAAAATTCCCGTCTCTTAGATAGAGACCTCTTCACATCTTCACATGAGCAAAACCTTGTCTCTTAACCGTAGAGACAATTATCATATTCACATTTAAAATCATGTGAATCATCTTCAGACACCTCATCTTTAGACATATCAGTATTATCAAAACTTCTTGCAAAACAATATAAAAATGTGTACATATATTGGGGTGAGTAAAACCACGCGCTCAGTGAGAAAATCAGCACACACAAATACACAAATGCATGAATAGTTTATTAAGGCTCTTGAACAAGCATGCGTAAGTCGTGTCGCACCTAAAAACTAGATGAAACACATTTAGTCGTGTCTCTTGTGAAACATTACTCACAGAATAAAGATACGATCCAAGGACTATGCCCTAGCGCCTATCAACATTCCCCCATGATAGGGTTAATCCTAGCATCTTTTTCTATGCCTCAACCACTTCACTGGATACACGCTGCCCAATCCGTCATGGAAAAGTATATAAAATAGATGCATCCCTAGGTCTCATCCAAAAACACTAGAGGAAGGATACCAACCCATATCCAGCTCCCCATTCTAGTTGCGAAAGAGAACTGTGCCCATGGTCAAGCCTTATAAATAAACCTACACCAATACCTAAACCCCTATTGGCAAGGGTTACCAGTCACGGGATCTTGAAACCTAAACCATGAATATTACTAATGCAAGTACCTGTATCCTAACTTAACGAACCAAGATGAACCATCTCATTCTAGCCATCCGGATCCACTAGGACACAAACTAATGCCAAATAATCATGTTATAAAACTTCTACATGTTATCAATCCAATACAAGAAATAGTATGCAAGAATTAATGCACGAACAGATATAACAATTAATGTATGACATGTTATCACACAGTAATCCAAACATATCAGAATCACAGTATACGGATAGAAAACTAGAAAATAAAACAAAACTAATCCCTTCACCTGTATTTGGTGAGCATTACTCTACTCTGATGTAGCAGAGTATCTTCCCTTGTTTCCCACGTCAGCTACCTAGTTGCGATTGGTATGTGATTATTACATTAGATTATTTAGTCATGCTTCCAATAAGTTTAGGGTATCTTCATTAATCTTAGAAAAATGTCCTAGGGTTACTTGGTCAAGTTTCATGATCACTGGTTGAAAAATCAACCAAGATAGACTTGTTGTCAACAATGTTGGCCATGTGTTGTCATTGTTGGCAACTTGGCTGATGTGGGCAATGTTGATGAGCATACAATTAGAGAAATGAGGAGAGAGAGTATCTGTGTAGGAGAGATAGTGTTTATGCAAGTGGCAGAGCCGAAGAAGCCTTGGGAAGCCTTGGACATGTTCTACAGTATTCTACAGCTTCTAAAAGTGATTGAGAAGGTATGCACTGAGTTGACTGGGCAACAGCAGTTACGACAGGTGACAGAATGTGTGTGGACCCCACTGGTGATGTGGACAGTACCCACATAGGTAATATGCTGATAGAAAGAGGAGAGAGAAGCAATAGCAGTTTCGACAGGTGATAGAATGTGTGTGGGCCCCACTGGTGATGTGAACAGTACCCACATAGGCATCATACTGATAGAAAGAGGAGAGAGAAAATGGAGAGAAAGCATGGGTCCTAGAGTGGGTCCCTCTATTGGTGTGGCAAGAAGAGAGAGAGTGTGGATCCCACAGTGGGTCCACTGATGATGTGGCATGATGTGACATCTCCCAAGTACTCCCTGAAGCAAGGAAAATAAGAGAGAGAATCAGAAGAGAGAGAATCCAAAGAGAGAGAAAAAAGAGAGAAGTTGATGTGGTGGGACCCACCATGCTGAGGTGGCATGCCACCATGGCAGCTAGCTTAGCCGAGGGCCATGGCACCATAAGCAGCAGCCACCACATAGCCGAAGCCAGCAGCAACCATGCCCACACCACCAAGGCCAGCAGGGCCATGCCGCATGCCGCAGCCGAGGCCAGCAGCAGCAGCCAACCCCACAGCCATGGCCGCCATGGCCAGCAGGGCAGAGCCAAGCATGGCCAGCAGCAGCAGCAAGCAACATGCCCTGCCGCAAGCCGTAGCAAGGCATGCCGCAAGCCATGGCCTCCACAAGCAGCAGGCCCGCAAGCCATGCCGCAAGGTAGCAGGCCCGCGCGCACGCCCCATGGCGCATCCCGCACGCACACAAGGTGCTCAACAAAAGGTTAGGAGAGAGAGAGAGACTTCTCTACCGTTACAGGGATATTTTGGTCCGACTAAAAAGAAAATATTCAAAATCTGCGTCCAAGGATGAGCCACGCGATGCTCAGATTCTTATCCGACGGCGAAGAAGAAGGCGGGCTATGGTGGGACGCGGCGGGAGCGTCAAAGTTCTCCCGCAAGAAAGAGGATTGGGTGGAAGTAATTTAATGTTGTGGATCGCGTCATATACAGTGGATCCCATTATTCGATGTGGCGCACATTCAGTGTGGCAGCAGACGGATCCCGATCGAAAGGCCCATATCAAACACGATCGTCGCTGACGCTATAATGAAGATCCAACGGCAGAAATATAATCCCGCCCCTTTCAGAGATTTAACGGCCTGGATCAGAGATTCTCCCTCCGCCCAATCTAAACTCGACAGCGAGCCTGTCTTGTCAGTTGGCGGCTCGGCTAATGTGCGGCGCAGGTGCACCATTATCGGCTAAAAGATGCCTTTTTTATATTTCCATTGGCTGATGGTTTTTTGATAATATCTCTCTCATCTGGAGTCCAAATCGGACGTTCCAAGTTGCTCCGAACTCGTTTTTGAACGCTCTACCTATTGGAAATGGTTTGTTGACGAAGAATAGAGTGGTGGCTCGGGTTTTGGGGGAAAACCTTCTCTTGAAGGTGTGGTGAGTGTTTAATACTTGGATTCTTGTCACCAACCTTCCATGGATTCAACGGGATTCTATTAAGCTGTATTGAAGATCTTGTATGAGGGTATGGGAGAAATAGTTGTTGTTTGAAGCTTCAATGAGAGCTACAATGGCGTTTGTTATGCTCTCAAGGCATTGAAAGCTTGGAGTGATTATATGCCATTAAACAGGAGCTGTGAGAGCCTGAATGAGCCTATGAAGAGCCAAAAGGCCATGTTGAGTTTGTGAAAACACTATCAGAGAAAAAGAAGGAAAGGCATGCACTCAAGGTGTTTGTTAAAATGTCAAGGAAGAAAATGGAGACTGCAATGAGCCGCTGGAAGTATTGAAGGGTGTGTTGATGTTTTGAAAAAAAAAAAGAGAGGGAAAATGTGGCCTATGTTGTATGCAATGAATTGAAGGTATTCTAGTGAACTTCAAGACCGTGCCAGACTTCACAGAGACATCCTAGAGTCTCCCAGTATCGAAAAATGGCAGCCAAGGGTTGTAAGCCTCCTAACCTTGTATGAGTTAATTGTTTATTTTCTGTACTCAATATATGCTAGCTGTAGGTGATAAATGATGAATGCCTAGCTAGTGGGGATTAAATTGTAGGGCATTGATATAAGCCCAAAAACTATTATTGTTTGCTTCCCGTGGGTGTGGTTAAGTGTAGTGTGTGCAGCGAGTGCTGAGCACTGGTACTTCGGTACCTGAATTATTGGCACATTTGTGCCCTCCTGGTTTTATGCTGGTTAAATTGGGTGTATATACTCCCTGCTGTGTAAACAGCTAAAAGAAGAGTATTGAGTATATACGGAGCCCATTGGGCATTACTCCGTGGATTAGCCATCACATACTGTGGTGGTGAACCACGTATAACTCTGTGTTGTGGATGCTTTGTAAATGTGATTATTTGTATATTGTGAAGTGCGTGGAATGGCCTGCAGGATGGGTATGCACAACATGGTAGACCTGGCCACTCTGTGGTAGTGAGGTGGTTGTGCATATGACTGTGTGTGTGGCAGTGCTTCAGTGATTGTATAGCTATGGTCAGTGAGTGAGGTGTCAGTCCAGGGCAATATTGGTCTTCAAGTAATTATTTTGGAAGAATTTTGAAGACACTGATTCACCCTCCCCCCCCTCTCAGTGTCAACCTGTGATCAACAAACAAGTGGTATTTGGAGGTGGTCGATCAGACACCTTTCATCAACCGGTTGGGGTTAATGGCCTATAATTGATTCTAGAGGCTTGCACCTTATTGGGGGCACTTCTACAGATAGTCTAAGGTCTGTAACAATCAGTGGTTATAGTATAATCCCATTCCTATAGTTTATATGCATGTACGGTCATCGACTGTGAATGTTGGCTATGCAACCGTACGTGCTTACACTCTTGGGGATGCATTCTAACTGAACTAGTCATTCTACAATGTTCATTACATCAGTTTTGAGGTGTGGGGTAGTTTACTCAATCCATAGTAGCCGAATGTGAATAAATTAATAGCATTACACCTTTATGTGACTCAAGCGGTCAATCACAGATAGGCGATCGATCAGACCAGTTTGGTTGACGGTCTCCATCGATCGCCCAGTACTAGTGAGTTCGGACTAATCCTAATTTGATCCGATCTCCTTGGCACCAAGTCTAGGGCATTCTCAGAGAGTCTCTAAGGGTTTGAGGTATAGTAAAGATTATTTTCCTACATTAATTTAGTATTATAACTTCATGTTATGATCCACATTCTTACCTTTACATCTGTTTATCAAAACTAAACATTATTAGGCAAATCTACAGTAAGGGCCATCAATGGCCACGGGAATACAATTTCAACATGATCAGAGGTTGAGCATTACTTTTTGTGATCATTAAGGGTCGTTCTAAGTAAGAAAAGAGTGAAGAATCGATTACCTTAATGTCTAGTTAACAATGGTATAGCAAGAAGTTTGAGGGAAAACTTTCAATGGTGGTCCTTCCTCTTCTTCTTTTTCCTTTAGCCTTTTTCCAATTTTGTCTCTCATCAAAACGTTTCCTTAGAGCCTATAGGGTTCTTAAAACTAGGTTTTGGAAATTTTTGAGGGTTACTCAAGAGTTGGAGTTGGAGTTGGAACACAACTCCTACCTTGAGAGTCATAGTATGAGTAAAAGAGTGATCAAGGATGTTTAAGTGTTGCCAATTAGCACACTAACATGTTTAGAGATGGGTCCCATGTGCTTTGGGAAACCAGGGGTGACTAAACATCGACCAAAACCAGGCCCACACGAGTAAACCATGTTTTGGCCCAGTTCTATGATCGGGCGGTTGATCACAAATAGGTGGTCGACCAAGCTCATTTCATCGACCACCATGGTCGACCACATGGCCTTATCTGGTTCAAAATGGCCACGCAAGGGTTGGTTTGATCATCTAACTCAAAACTAGTAATCCACATATGAAGTGAATTGATTTTAGATCTTACCTAGTTTCTGGTACACTCGGATATAGATACGGGTGCTAAATCCACATCGGCAAGAGAACCTATTATGTGAAAAAATTCAAATTAACCCGTATTGTTTTATGCTGGTCTTACAGATATAAACCCAAAAGTCCCCAACCACTTTTCCCAATTAATCCATTAACCCAAGTGAACCAAAGTGAACCAACTGCACTCTAATTGCTCCAAAGGTTTATGTAATGTTAGCCTTTTGATTTAATTTAATTATTCATTACATTAAATTGAATTTAACTAAAATCAATCAATACAAATTCTAATATAAGGTGGGGTATTACAGATTGGGGATAAAAATAAAAATTAGAAATGATTCGTACAATGGAGATTGTCCCCACCATGGACATCGATCCATTTTATACGGTGAGGGTTTTTTTTTTTTTTTTTTTTTTTGGGTAAATAGACATTTTCTATGAATTGATGGCTATTATGCTTGATCTTGCACATGCATGGTCATGCATATAATTTTTTTGCTTTAAATTATTCTTTATCAAATATGATTAGATTATTTTATTTAAAATTTGTGTCACCTATATACCCTGTGCCATTTAGGAAGTATCTTTCTCTTATCTCTTGGGCTAAGTTTGATTTCTAGGGAAAATAAAGTGAGGGAAGTAAATTTCTTACCATATCTAGTAATAATACTTATTAGAAATAAATTTTATTTTATTTTTCAAATTCAAGGGATTTGGATTTGGAGTTAGTTACATAGTAATATGATAGTATATACTATAATTATTAGAAGAAAAAAAAATTATAGATTTAATATTTTCACTTTTTTTTCCTTTTATTTTCCCTTACAATCAATCAATGATAAAAAGATGTTTTAAATTTGAATTTATATGTTGGAATAAGTCAACCCGTCAGAGGCTCATTTATATAAAAGGCCAGTAAATCAAGCCCAGCCCGAATCCAAAAAGACCTTGGGTCTTCGATTATTGAGCCGCAGTATATACCAAATCAAAATTATTTAAGCATGCAGCTGGGCTCCGGATTTGTGTGTTGGGTTGAGCTCAGGCAAAACCCAAACTAAAGAACTGCACTATCATTGGTATGTATAAGATATATGGTAATCAGTTTGTGTCTTTCTACCGGCTTGTGTCAATGGTCACTGATATTGATTTCCTTTGGCATGTGACCATTGGGTCATCACGGAAAGCAGAAATAGAGGGTATTATTGATATTTGGGTTAGGACGGGAGTTGAGTTTTGCCCCAATCCCAAGGACATCGATTGCCCGTGTCAATGGGCCCTAACACCAGATTGGTGTCAAGTAGAAAATCCCAATAACTATCTATACATGGTGTAAGGATTCGGGCATGAATCGGTGGAATCTCCTAGACCGATCCAGTGTCACACCTGATTTACACCCATGTAAAACTGAGTTTCAACGAGTAAGGCCAAGTCTAGGGTTTTTGGTGCCAATCCTTCCCGATTTGGGCTGATCAGAATTGAAATCGGATTCGAATCTGCCAGAGCTGATCCTGTCAGTGTGACCGAACCCTGGCCCAAAAATTCAGCCCAACCTTTGGTTTTTTGAGGTTGGCGTGGTTTTTATCTGGTTTAGATAGACTCATTGCACACCTAGCTTTAGCCCATTAAAAAATGGTTTAGAGAGCAGAGAGGACTATTTAATAGGTAGAGAATGAATTTTTGGGAAAAAGATCAATTTCTGTTGTTTAGTCCCTCAAGCTAGGATCCAAAGGCTGGAATTCACCAAGTATATGTGCGCATTCTACTTACTGAATCACTGCAAAAGGGACTCTAGCAACAGGAGATGATCTAAACCGAAGTTTTTGATAGTGAAAATTAGTCCTAAGAGCAAAAGGTTACCTAACAGAAAACATGGAATAAAAATATAGAACCGATGATTGAAGATGGTTCGAGTTTTCCATCATCCATGATAAAGAGAGAATCTCTTCAGCCACGAGGCCGGACTCTTTGATTGAACCCAAGAAGAGTATCTCGGACCTTCGTTAGCGGGGGAGATTGAATTAGACTCATCCGACCATTCCATTAAACGGAATGAACTCATCGGATATTCTTTATAAAAATTTCTTTTTTAGATTTGAAAATTTTCACTTCCATGTAGACCCAAATAAGAAACCTTGCAACTCAAATGTCACCCATAATTGTTCAAAACCCAACCCACGTCTGACAATTGGTGCAACTTGGGCCAGGAAAATTTTTACCTCATCAGGCTTGGCCCAATTTTTACCATTATGGTTTAACAACCATAATGGTTCAACACCCAAAACAAATCTTGTTGAAGCACTAACAAACCCTCAAATCCACAAGGAAAAATCAACTCTTGAATTCACAAAGAAAGAGAAAAAATGAAATAATTCTTATTGATTTCAAGCCGTCTTCAAAGTGACGGGACTCTTCTTTCTATACAAGGAAGGCAGATTACATGAAAGAAAATATAGGATGGGGAAAGGTATGCTAAAATTTGAAATCAAGTAAACTTGGGAAAACAAAAAAAAACAAAAAAACAAAAATCAAAATCTTAGCTCGTAGAAGGCCCGCAACATAGTGGCAATCTATTCCGAATGGTTGTCACGTGGTTCTCGGTGAATCCGAGACTCACGTCCGAGTCGACATCCTCTGTCGACTGGGTATCGGCTCAGACGTGGGTTTCGGATTCATCGAGAGTCATGTGGCAACCATCCGGGATAGGTTGCCACTCCCAGAACCACTGGGAGGAGACGATATAAATCTCCACAACAGATGGTGTGTATTTGGCCCCGAATCTTGGTCAATCAAATTTTGACCACATTATAAAGCATGGGCTGCCTTTTCAGAATTGAAGCTATGACTTCCGTGACTCCACCCGTAACAAAAATAATAGAATATCAATGTTTACACGTTGATCGAGTGGATTTCTATTAATCCAAAGGATCCAAGAAATTTACAGAGATGTTCTCTACATCTGGTTGCAGAATCTAATTTGAATGTTAGCCAAAATTTTAAATTAGGTTAAACAAGCATAATCCTTAGTCATGACTTAATATATAGTGATGACTCGGATTCACATCCTCTCCTCCTAGTGATTCAGGAGGGAGACGCCCCCGTTGGATGGCCAACACGTGGGGCTCGGATGAATCCGAGCCCTCCGTTTGAGCTGACACCCCCTATCGACTTAGCTTGTCAGCTGGGTGTCGGCTAGGATGGAGGACTTAGATTCACCCAAGCCCCAAGTGTTGGCCATTTATCCAGGCTGCCGCCCCTTCTCCCAAATCTCTGGGAGGAGAGGATTTGAATCCGTGATGACTCATGAACACAATCTTTTCAAAGAAAACAAAATCATATTTCTAGAATTCCAATCATTGTCATGGAGCAATTTGTTGGTGTAAGGGACATCATCATCTGTGGTCCTAGGCAGAAACTGGAAAGAAGTGTCTGATATATGTCACAAAGCTCCAACAAGTCGGCCGTTACATGTTTCTGTCTATTGTGTTTACTAGCAATGCCGAAGGTGGATGTTTCTTTTTATAGGATTGTCTTGTATCTTTCTTCTTCTTTTTTTTTTTTTTTTTTTTAGTTAATTAAATGCATCTTTAGCCAAAAAAAGATTAGTAGTCAGCATTACCTAAACTTTAGTGTAACAACTAACAACTGTCGGCTCAGCTTGTCGGCTAGGTGTCAGTTCGGATGGAGGGTTCAGTTTCACCTGAGCCCTAGGTGTTGGCCATACATCCAGGCTACCGCCGCTCCTCCCGACTCTCGAATCTCTGGAAGGAGAGGATTTGAATCCATGATGACTCATGAACACAATCTTTTCAAAGAAAACAAAATCATATTTCTAAACTTCCAATCATTGTCATGGAGCAATTTGTTGGTATAAGGGGCATCTTCATCTGTGGTCCTAGGCAGAAACTAGAAAGAAGTGTTTGATATATGTCACAAAGCTCCAGCAAGTCAGTTGTTACATGTTTTTGTCTATTTTGTTTATTGGCAATGCTGAAGGTGGGTGTTTCTTTCTATAGGATTGTCCTGTATTTTTTTTTTTTTTTTAATTAAATGCATCTTTAGCCAAAAAAGATTAGTAGTCAGCATTACCTAAACTTTAGTGTAACAGCTAACAACTGTCGGCTCATCTTGTCGGCTGGGTGTCGGCTGGGATGGAGGGCTCGGATTCACCCGAGTCCCAGATGTCGGTCATCCATCTAGGTCATCGCCCCTCCTTCCAAATCTCTGGGAGGAGAGGATTTGAATCCGTGATAACTCATGAATACAATCTTTTCAAAGAAAACAAAATCATATTTCTAAACTTCCAATCATTGTCATGGAGCAATTTACTGGTACAAGGGACATCATCATCTGTGGTCTTAGGCAGAAACTGGCAAGAAGTGTCTGATATATGTCACAAAGCTCCAACAAATAGACCGTTATATGTTTCTGTTTATTTTGTTTACTGACAATACCGAAGGTGGATGTTTCTTTCTATAGGATTGTCCTGTATCTTTTTTTTTGTTTTTTTCTCTTAATTAAATGCATCTCTAGCCAAAAAGATTAGTAGTCAGCATTACCTAAACTTTACTTTAACAGCTAACAATTCTATATGATCCAACACCATGTACTCGTGGTTTTAAAGTATAAATTAAAAGATTCGATTAAAGCATAAAGTCATCTTCAATGGATAAGCAAATAGGTGAAAACAAGACCTACGGGATGGGGGGAAGAAATAGATTCCCACCTTTTTCTTTATTTATTTTAGGGGAAATTTCTCCCACCTTCCTTCTAAGAATTCTAAAAGGTTACCACCTCGCAACTTGATTGAAAACGTCTCCCACCTCCCCTGCTTCCGAAAACAATCTCTCTCATTCAATTTGGTGATGAATTCATCATCACCGATATTTTTTAAACAATAATACCTTCAGATTTACGGAAGAGATTTTATCAAAATTCTATAATCCAATTTAATTTTAAAAAATAGAAAAAATTTCATCTACACCTCATCAAGGATTGCTAACATCATCTACATCCACAAGATTGCAAAAACATCACGTAGGTCCACTTAACTGACGGAAATCAGTAAAAATATTGAAATACAGTTTTACCCCTCATATTATAAATTGAAAAATTAAAAGATAATGTTGATTTACTAATTTAACCTTCAAATCAAACTTATATTTTCTCTCCCTTTTTCCTTTTCATTCTCAACCAAGCCCTAACCCTAACATTGGAGTCTTCCATTCTTCGATCTGCAACTTCCAAATCCTTTATGGCTTAAAGATTGAAATCCATATTCAGCCATGCTCTCTGTCTTAATTTATTCACACTACAACAATATGCATTTTTTGCTACGGAAATTTTCCGTTGTGTAAAACAACTTTCCGTTGGCAAAAACAAACTCCTACAGAAAAATTTCCATTGTCGTTCCGTTGTAAAAAAATTCCGTAGCGATTTTTCCCTACAGAAAACTGAGTGCCATGGGTGTATATGTTTTCCACAACAGAAAAATCATTCCGTTGTCTATAATGTAGATTTTAGACAACGGAAAAAGTCCCGTTGTCTATAATAAACGTTCCACAACATAAAAAACAATCCGTTGTCTATAATATTGATTTTACACAACGGAAACTTATATTCCGTGGTGTATAATAAACATTATGCTACGGACTAAATTTTCCATTGGGAAAAATCCTTTTTTTTTTAAATTACATTTCTCTACCACCCTGATAATATATCCCACTCCACTAATGGAGGAGTCAGAGGATAGAGCTGCATCTGCATTCAGTTCATCATAACATGATCAGATCAGGAGATCCTCAAGTTGGGTCATCAACCAATGTGTAAAATTGCATATAAAGAAGAAAACTCAATCAACAAAGTCAAATACATATATATAATAAAAAAAAAGTAATACATATATAGAATCACAGTTCACAGGTTTTCCTGTGATAGGGCTTTGCTGAGGCAATGCCGAAAGTGGAGAAACAGATGGAAACAATAGAATCAAGAATCACCACAGGTTTGCAGGACTGGAATCACCACCAGTACCCCAACTTTGGAATAAAACCACAAGGATTTCTGGAATCACCATAGGGGAGAGAAATGAGACACCAAAAAAAAAAAAAAAATCTTAATATTCCATTATCAAACCTTAGGAGAGGTGTAGCCTCTTATATGCATTTATAAAACTGAAAAATAGACATAAAATAGAAGTTTAACTAACCTAAGCTTCCTACTTGACTCAAACACTGAAATAAATAAAGAAAATATAACCTCACAAAAAAGGGAATTCAGTGCAGACTGTGATTATAACCTCAGAAAATATAACCTCACAATAAAGAAAATATAACCTTACAAAATAAACTCCCAGCCACCCCAGCCGCAGGCTATGATTAGGTGCCTATCTAAACAGGTTGAAAAACCTCATATATCTCTCCAGGATTTCACAGTGTAGAGGTCTAGTGAAGGGCTTGCCTAGCATGCCTGCCCCAAACTTGACCACTTAATATTTCTGATATAGAGAAGCAAAAACATTATCAAATGAACATAAAGAAAAGTGGAGTCTTAACCTTTGCATTGGAAACTGCCATCACCAATTTTGCTCCAGCTTTGGCAATTCCACTTGCCTCAAATCTTGACCCAACCTGTCCAATCAATGAACTTAAACAATGAAAAGAGGTGCAATCCGCATCTGTTTATCTTGTCTTGAATATACTTTCAACAAAAAAAATGTTTCCTCCCCAAAGAAGAGAGAAAATGTTAGATCATTTACACAAGCAAATGAGAGAAAAGTTAACATGGTATCTCTTTCAACGAGAACTCATTAGACAATTCAACATCACCTACTTCATATGGAAAACAAAAACATTCATTTAGTGGAGTTTTATAAATCATATAGGGAGTTGGCAAGAGGCCCAGCTTTTAAACAGAAATACCATAAGACATGAATAACAATATTCATGGCAGCTCAGCAGTAGAATGTCCCAAACCGAAGGAAGTTAAAACCATTTTTATTAGGAATCATTAACTTTGTTTTGTATAAAACAGAGTTGAGACTGAATTAAGCTTCGACAAGTAAAGAAAAACAACTTTAGGTACTACCTTCAATAATTTTTCTGTTAAATAAAGGAGAAAAGTAATCCTAATCAAAACAACCCTAATACAATTTCAAAGACAAAGTTATAAATAGAGTCAAACCCAATATATTGACAGTTAAAACCTCACCCATGTAGAAAAAGTGATTGCAGATGAGTAGGAAATAGATATATAAACAATCTGGTGCCAAAAAAAAAATCTGTTGACAGCACTTCTAATCTATTTCATAAATGCAGCAATTTCCTAATGCAAACCACAGTAAAGATACAAGTCTGAAACATAACTTGCCCTCTCTCTCATAAAAAAAATAATACATATACAAGGAGACACCCCCCCGGCCTCCTCTCTCTCTCTCTCTCTCTCTCTCTCTCTCTCTCTCTCTCTCTCTCTCTCTCTCTCTGCCCATATGTCACGTAGATACAAACAGGAGATATAATGGTACAGCAATAAATACATATATCATAAAAGTAACCTTGTGGACTCAATCATGCTTCACATAAGATGAAGATCTTACAAGCATCTTGATCAAATGGCTCTAATCAACAATAGCACTTCATTGAGTGTTATGGCCCCACATATCCACATCACTGTGTTCAGAGCACAGCCCGTTGTCGGTAGCAACCTGTCTTGGTTTCTTTACTTCTTAATTCATCAATCTAATCTTTTTATTAATATTATACAGTCACTTATATGTAAATGTAGAGTTCCTAGTGTCACACTGAGAACTGATGTTTTCTAAAAATTTAGCAAAGGTATCGTCCGAGTTCTCTTAATGCTTTTGATAGGGAGTGGCGGGTTCCTCTGTTTCCATAGCTAGTCTCTAATAAAGGTTTCGAATTCAAATCTCTTCTCTTGCATCTATGCCTTTCCCCACCCCAGTAATGTAACTTAAGTAGGACCCACCAATATATATATCACCGGTAACCTCCTCCTTGGCATAGGAACACCCATTGCAGTCTTTTCATTTTCTCGAGCACTAAGATAAGCATTAAAAAGATACACTTTATCTATAGGAAGGTAGCAAATGCACTCTCTGATAAAGAGCCAGCATGCCACAAAAAACTATCGTTGTCCCATGCAGTTCACTTCCCTTGGATTATATCCATAATGTCATCCCGAGACATGGTGGCCTATACAAGAAATCAAAAGGACATCTGAGATAAATTAAATGGCACCTGCCAAGTGAACACCCGGACTTGGGCTGGTCCTGTTTTTAGATCATCCAGGTTCTTTGTTTCCATTGGGTTTAATATATTTTTATTCACCCAAAAAAAAAAAACCACCTGGACAACTGAATAGCTTCTAAAGAATTCATCCACATCTTTCTGAATTGGCTAATCCCTACACATCAGACTTCTTTTCAAGTTCAATCTAAGACGATACATGATATGAAACACCAAATATCATAGACATTGCAAGTGAGACATAATCATGGAGTGTCATCTCCTACTAGGTGTTGAAAAAATGAAGTTGAACCCTACCAACTTCAGTAACCAATCACTCAATGCCTAAACCCACAAAATAAGAACAAGGAAAATATAGGGGCTCACCCTGTCTAAAAACTAAAGAGCCATCAAACCAATAAACTGAATCCCATCCACAGCCCTATTCGGAAGAAAAATCTGATCATCGAGATCCAAACATGCATAGACAACCACCAAAGAGATATAAATCTCATCCTTTTCAAATCAAATTTTATATAGAATCTTGATCCACTTAAGTTTAATTTAAATGCTATGCAATCAGCACTCATCATCACACAAGGAAACAGAAAACCACCACCACCCCCCTTCCCCCAAAAAAAAAAAAAAAATACCTTTCTCCAGAAACTCCTTTAGCCCTTGCTAATTTCTCAGTTGCCTCCTTGTGTCAAGCATCAAAAGTTTCACAAGTATTTAATATGCACATTGACCAAAAGCTAATAGTTAGTTTAGCCAAATCTGTAGTAATTAGGGAAAATGATGCATTGCAAGAAATATAATTGCATAAATTTTACTTTTTTAAGTAACACGAACATTTCATTTTTTTTTCCCAAAAATTCTGTTATCATAATCCTATGTCCATTTTCCATGTAAGACATCAATGCTCATGTCAGCGTCCACATTTCATTTTTTTTTTCCCAAAAAAATATCGTTGTCCCATGCAGTTCACTTCCCTTGGATTATATCCATAATGTCATCCCGAGACATGGAGGCCTATACAAGAAATCAAAAGGACATCTGAGATAAATTAAATGGCACCTGCCAAGTGAACACCCAGACTTGGGATGGTCCTGTTTTTAGATCATCCTGGTTCTTTGTTTCCCTTGGGTTTAATATATTTTTATTCACCAAAAAAAAAAAAAAAAAACCACCTGGACAGCTGAACAGCTTCTCAAGAATTCATCCACATCTTTCTGAATTGGCTAATCCCCACACATCAGACTTCTTTTCAAGTTCAATCTAAGACGATACATGATATGAAACACCAAATATCATAGACATTGCAAGTGAGACATAATCTTGGAGTGTCATCTCCTACTAGGTGTTGAAAAAATGAAGGTGAACCCTACCAACTTCAGTAACCAATCACTCAATGCCTAAACCCACAAAATAAGAACAAGGAAAATATAGGGGCTCACCCTGTCTAAAAACTAAAGAGCCATCAAACCAATAAACTGAATCCCATCCACAGCCCTATTCGGAAGAAGAATATGATCATCGAGATCCAAGCATGCATAGACTACCACCAAAGAGATATAAATCTCATATTTTCCAAACCAAATTTTATATAGAATCCTGATCCACTTAAGTCTAATTTAAATGCTATGCAATCAGCACTCAGCATCACACAAGGAAACAGAAAACCACCCCCTCCCCCCCAAAAATTCTGTTATCATAATCCTATGTCCATTTTCCATGTAATACATCAATGCTCATGTCAGCGTCCACATATTCAGTGCCATATTCTCAGTTTTTAAAATGCAAACCCAATAACTAATCTAAATAAATAGGACAACTAAGATACCTACAGCACAAACCGAAAGTAACCACACTGAATTGAAACATTCACAACATATTATTTGCAAAGATCAAAATTTCGGGTTCCCCAACGGGGTTCCTTTAAGAACATTCGGAAAGGAAATCATAGTCATAGAGGGAGTGCCCCTAGGCACCAATACCACTACGAGCATCATGAGTTGCCAAGTCCAACTAATACATGAAGTTGGAAGTTCTTAACTGTATCCACTGTAAAAGAGACACTTTGAATTGAATTGAGAAACTCTGAGATTCACCGTAATACATCCGATCTTCATTATACAAGTTTATGAAGGATTTGAATAGTGAGAAGAAAAGCAAAAGGAACGAACCTGCAGGTGAAAACGAAAGAGACTCTGCACCAAGAAGATTCCAAGGGATTCGATCGAGATTTCTGCTTTGCTTCTTCTCAAAACTTCTTGAAACCGAAACCAACACTGCAACCTCTATCACTGATATGCTACATGATATAGTGAGGAAAAGCAAAAACAGAGATGCAAAATCTCTGAAAACCCCGTTCGGTGAGAGCTTAGAGGAGAGAAATGCGAGAGGAAAGCTTAGAGAGCCCTGACCGCTGGGAGAGAAAAGATTTCAGGGCTCTCACTTACCGCTGGGAGAGGAAAACCGCTGGAAAGTTAGAGAGCCCTGATTACGCCTGGGAGAGGAAAAGTTAGAGAGCCCTGAGCCCGCAACCGCTGGGAGAGGAAAAGTTAGAGAGCCCTGAGCTGCGCCTGGGAGAGGAAAAGTTAGAGAGCCCTGAGCTGCGCAAACTTGTAGAAGAATGCTGGGAGAGGAAAAGACGCGATGGGAATGGGAGGGATCGGAAGGAAATAAGGCACGGGAAGCTATTAATTTCGGCCACGGAAACAAAAATTCGTGGGAAAATATCTGTTTCGGCCACGGGATTAAAGTTTCCGTTGCCTAAACAAAAGATCCCCTATTCCTAATACTTCTGTTGTTTTTTAGCCACGGAAATCTAAATATCCGTGGCTAAAATTATTTGTGGTCACGGAACTTTAATTCCCGTGGCCAAAAATTATTTTTCCCACACAAATTTAAGTCCCCTCTTTAAAATCTTTGATTTTTAACCATGGAAATCTAAATTCCCGTGGTTAAAATCTAAATTTCGTGGCAGGGTTTGTAGGTGGCCGGTGGAGTGGAAGGGTCTTGGTATCTAGAATGGTTGCTAAAGAGTGGGGTACGTGGGGCAGAGCGATCCGAGGGGGAGAGAGGGGTTGACGCGGGAAAATATCAGAGAGAGTGAGGGAGAATGCGGGCGGGAGAAAACAGGGAAAATGAGGGAAAAACCTATCCAAAAAAATAAAAAAAAGAAAGAAAAAACCAATAAATTGGTTTTAAAATTATCTTTCTATCTTTGACCACGGAAACTAGTTTACTATAGTGTAAACGTATATTCCACGAGGGACAATATAGCACCTTAGTGGTACATGTATATTCCACAACGGACATTTATTTTCTGTAGTATAAAATAATATTTTTTACCACGAAACAATTTTTTCCGTTGTCGAAAATGTATATTTCACAACGGAAAAATATATTTCGTGGTATAAAATGATATTTGTGGCCACGGGAAAAAAAATTCGTAGAGCTAAATGGTATACGCTACGGAAAAAAATAATCGTAGCTTAAGACTTATTTACCACTACGGAATTTATAAGCCGTTGCTAAATATTATATTAGGCAACGGAAAATTGATTACCGTAGCCAATTTCTGTAGCAAAAAATGCGTATTGTTGTAGTGTCATGGCTCACCACGAAGAAGGCAACATCAGCCATGGGAATCAAAATCAGAGGAAAAGGGGGAAACCAAAACTGTATCCCTCGTTTTCAATCTGCCGCTGCTCCTTCTTCAACTCGTCGGAGACCGTCCCCGCTCCTTGTTCCGTTGCTCCCCCAAGTGGCAGAAACCCTAAACTGCAAGTATCTTTTTCTGTTTAATTTCTTCACAGTAGAAACCTTAACCGATCCGATTTCTAAATCCCTGGGTGAATGTCAAAGAGGTGGAAATTGGAATCCACGCTCCAAACACTCAGAAATTTCTGCTCAAACAAAGTATGGAAAGTCACTGAAAGATCAACAAGAAGCGTATCATGAAATTACGATGTCGCTATTAGAGCGGGTCTCACTTGACCATGAATTCAGTTGTTACAGACGAAAGAAGCTCAGCAATCAAAGCTCTGCTTCAGCTACCGTTGATGCATCACCAACAGCTTAGTGGGTTTTAATATCTAAGAGATAAACCCATGAAGAGTAGGAAATTTTCTGATTCAAACGAAGGTATGAGTATTCTTAGGCAAGAATCAATGATTTGCAAAGAATGTGGAAAGGGATTTCAATCCTGGAAAGCTGGATCCATATCGCTGGATCCATATCCTCTCCCGCTTGAGATTTGGCAGGAGGGGCGGCGGCTCGGATGGATGGCCGACACCTGGCTTCGGGTGAATTTGAACCCTCTTTCCGAGCCAACAACCCTGTCAGTTCAGCTTGTCAGCTCGGGTGTCGGCTCGGATGGAGGACTCAGATTCACCCTAGAGTCAGGTGTCGGCCATCCATCCGAGCCGCCGCCCCTCCTGTCAAATCTCAGACGGAAGAGGATTTCTATACAGGAAAGCTCTGGTGCCATCCTAAGAGGGAGAGGGTTTTTAAAAGCTTGGATTATGATTCATTGATTAATGAGAAGAACCAAGAATTGGTCAATGGATAAGAAATCTGACAACGTTGCTGCTCTGCCTCCGAGGAGATCGAGAAGAATGAGGTACTACAAGAACGATACAATTTCGTCCTCTTCAGTTTCAGCTTTGGAGATTGATCAAGACCAAATAGATGCAGCCCTCTGTTTGACGATGCTTTCCAGGGATTTGGGTCATTGGGGTGGATTGAATTCTGTTGATTCAGAGTGTTTCCTTACTTAGTTCTGAAGACAGTAAGAAATTGAAACACAGAGACAGTTCGTTGAGGTGTTACGGTAAAATGGTTGGAAGGGTTTTGATAAATTCATATTCGCTTAAATAATTTTGATAAAATATCTTTTAAGTCAATATGAGGGTATAATAGTCCAAAAAACATTGTTGACGATATTCATCATCAGCAAATTGAATGAGAAAGATTATTTTCTAAAATAAGAAAAATAGAAAACATTTTCAATCAAATTGATAGGTGGTAGTTTTTAGGATTCCCACACAGAGGTGGGAGAAATTTTCTTTTTATTTTATTTATTTATTATTTATTTATTTTATTTTTTGAAAACTATTCCCATTGGTTCTAGATGCAATCATACAGTGCGTCTTGCTTTAGAATTTTTTTTTTTTATAGCACACGTGTTTTAAAATATTGATTTTATATAATGGGAAAAGCAATTCTGAACTGGCAATTAATCTAGAATTTTGTTATACTCGTTTGCATTTTTTTATTTATTTATTTTTTTTTTTGAAAAGATAAAAATAAAATGTTAAAATATAGCAAGACGTAATTCTTTTTCGAATGAATATTCCAGAGCTTTAATACCATATTAAAGTTTGAAATTCAAAGATTCGAATCAGTAAGAAGAAAGACTCATTGAGAGAGAGACCGAACAACACATTTGGGGATCACAATCGCCTCCTTTGTCCAACCGTGTCAATCGATGACTGACAGCTTAGGTAACAGGATCCTTATTTTGACTAGTCACACATCCCTTGAGAGATCTATGAGTAGGAATTGATTGATTGGAATGGCACCCATCCCCTCTATAAACCATCCCCTCTATTTATAGAGGGGAAGTACCCATCAGATATACGAAAGTGTCTCTTGAAGAGATATCTATTCATATACGAAGAGATCACATAGCTTATACCTATCCAAATACAAAGAGGAATGAGTCAACACCTACGCACCGTCATCCGCCCTGATACAATCTGTTGGATTAAACAAGTTGAAATCATCTCCAATTGTTGGAGGTTCCAATCCAGCATCCAACAATTGAAGTTAATCAGACGTACTTATTAATGTATTGATAAACGCATCTAGTTAACTCTAATCGTTGAATGCTGGATCGAAACCTCCAATAATTAGAGACAAATTGGACTCAAATTAAACCCCAAATCCAAATTGAGAAGCTATCAGGTTTCATGTGAGCCGATATGAAAACTGTTCCATCCCCCAATAGGTTGACAAGTCCCTCTTCAAGTTTTAGTATTTTTTTTTTTAAATACTCTTTTAATTGGAGTATGATTTCATATTGATGTACAAAAAACCTGACAATAGATGTTTGCAAGAAAATTTTATCCCTCATCGTGGAATATTCGGGCAGGCAGAGCAGATATGGGACAAATATTAAACTCCCACTTAAGTTTAGGATATTGTTTAATAATCAATCCGATTCTGATCCTTAAAACCTTGCTTTCAATGGTTTTTAATTTCATTATTTAATTAGTTTACAGACAGGATCCATCAACTTTGTCAATGGATTATGACTTGGGAGGAAGGAAAAGAAGTTGCAGAAATTGTGTGTGTTTTGGAAGGTTCTTATGATAAGATATATATTTGCTTAGATTGTGTTTGTATTTGCTTGTCCCATCCATGTATACGAGAACATGATAATAGTGAAGTACACGTCACAAACAATTAAGAATGGACCCATAACAACCTCAACTTGGGAAGGTCTCACTCATCATGGATCCACATCTTTTTTTTACATACTTTTTTTCAAGAGAATCTAGAGGAGTGGTGGTGCCCTTATTGGATGAGCGACACTATCCAAGCCCTTCATCTGAGCCGACAAGTCGGTGTCGGATCAGTGTCGGTTCGGATGAATGGCTCGGATGTTCATCCCAAACCTCAACTATCGTCCATCCAATAGAGGTGCCACCTCTCCTCCAGATTCTCTTAGAAAATAGGATTTGACTCCCACTCACCATAGTGTTAAGGTTTCTATGAATTAAGAGCTAATAAATCCTAAATGCTAACATCTTCTGTTATTGCAAACCACTAGGGGTACCTTTTACTCACAAAATCCATATCTTAATTTAATGATTGGAGTAAGAGTATTAGGTATGACTTAATCTTCTTCAATAATATTTTGGAGGACATGATAGAATCAAGTTTAATTAATGCATATCTTCTTTTTTTTTTTTCTTTTTTTTTTTTCTTCTTCTTCATACTGCGTCTCCGATCCTAACAAGTGTTCTCCTCTTTTTTTTCTTGTGGTATGTTTTAACACAAGGACAAGTGGGTTGAAGCAATGCAAGATGAGATGAAGTCATTGCATGAGAATCACACTTTTGACTTAGTAAAGTTGCCTAAGGGCAAGAGAGCTTTGAAAAACAAGTGGGTGTATAGAGTGAAGCATGAAGAACACACTTCACTTCCAAGGTACAAAGCTAGATTGGTGGTCAAGGGATTCCATCAAAGGAAATGTATTGACTTTGATGAGATTTTCGCTCCAGTTGTAAAGATGTCATCCATTCGGGTGGTTCTTGGTTTAGCAGCTAGTCTTGACTTAGAGGTCGAGCAAATGGATGTGAAAACAGCTTTCCTTCATGGTGAATTGGAGGAAGAGATCTACATGGAACAGCCAGAGGGTTTTGAGGTAAAAGAAAAAGAGGAGCATGTATGCAGACTGAAGAAAAGTCTTTATGGCTTGAAACAAGCACCGAGACAATGGTATAAGAAGTTTGACTCAATTATGGGGGAGCAAGGCTACAGAAAAACTACTTCTGACCATTGTGTTTTTGTTCAAAAATTCTCGATGATGATTTTGTTATCCTTTTGCTTTATGTAGATGACATGTTAATTGTTGGCAAGAATGCTTCAAGGATTGACAAGTTAAAGAAACAACCGAGCAAGTCTTTTTGCTATGAAAGACTTGGGAAAAGCAAAACAAATTCTTGGCATCAAAATCATTCGAGACGGGAATGCCAAGAAATTATGGTTGTCTCAAGAGAAGTACATAGAAAAAGTACTTCAAAGATTTAAGATGGACAAAGCTAAAGTGGTTAGCTCTCCTCTTGCTACTCACTTTAGATTAAGTACCAAGCAGAGTCCGTCTACTGATGAAGAGAAAGAAAACATGGAAAGAGTTCCATATGCTTCAGCAGTGGGAAGTCTGATGTACGCAATGGTTTGCACAAGGCCAGACATAGCACATGCGAGTTAGCACCGTTAGTCGTTTCCTCTCAAATCCGGGAAGAGAGCATTGGAATGCGGTTAAGTGGATTATGAGGTATCTCCGGGAACGTCGATTTGAAATTATGTTTTGGAAGTGAGAAACCTTTATTGGTTGGCTACAGATTCGGATATGGCGGAGATGTTGATACTCGTAAGTCTACTTCGGGTTATTTGATAACTTTCTCGGGAGGAGTCGTAGCTTGGCAATCAAGATTCGAAATGCGTTGCTCTTTCTACTACCGAGGCAGAGTACATTGCAAAGAACGAAGCTTGCAAAGAGTTGCTCGGATGAAAAAGTTTGTGCAGGAGCTTGGCTTCAAGCAAGAAAAATATGTGTTGTTCTGTGATAGTCAGAGTGCTATCCACCTTGGTAAGAATTCTACTTTTCACTCTAGATCAAAACATATTGAGGTGAGATCTCTTGTTAGGATCGGAGACGCAAACAGAAAGAAAAACACGAAGATTAACGTAGTTCAACACCCCATTGTGGGATGCCTACGTCCACGGAGAAAAGAGAATTCTTTATTGCTAAGAAACCTCTACAACTCTCCGAGTGTTCTCCTCTGTCGGCCCCTACTGTCACCCAACCTTTTTTCTAGGATTTTTCCCACAGAGACAACATATATAGGAAACCTAGAAATCCTAATCCCACTACAATTATAAGTTTATCCTATACATGTAATAGACCAAATTCTAATACAAGTACAACTCTATTAATTATGTGGATCCCACAGAATACAAGACACAACCCAACAAATCTCCACCTGGCTTGAATTCTGCAAACCACCTTGAAGAAGAACCCGTTGACGTTGAGTCTGTAAACTCGTCTCTGTCAAACCGCTACACCTAAACAGGCATAGCCTACACCCAGTCTGGGTGTCCCGTACAGCTCACCGCTGTACAAAGTGATGTGACTCTACCTCTTCCACTGCCACAGCATCACCGGAAAGATAATATCACACACAGCTCTTTGCAACTCCCGGATACACACGGAACCCGAGTCTCTCACCTCGCACCTCCGGCGCGAGACCTAGAGAACCGACTCCTACACCACACTGCTGGTCCTTCTTTACCCACGGTACAACATCAACTGCCCATTAGTGTACCGTCGTGCGGGATCCAAATCCCCCTTTTTTTTTTTTTTTTTTTCTTCATCCGCGTACCTCCTTCGTTCTTCAAAGAACCCTAGCTCTGATACCACTTGTTAGGATCGGAGACGCAAACAGAAAGAAAAAACACGAAGATTAACGTGGTTCAACACCCCATTGTGGGATGCCTACGTCCACGGAGAAAAAGAGAATTCTTTATTGCTAAGAAATCTCTACAACTCTCCACCGACGAGTGTTCTCCTCTGTCGACCTCACAACTGTCACCCGACCTTTCTTTTTTTCTTCTTCTTCTTCATCATCTGCGTACCTCCTTCGTTCTTCAAAGAACCCTAGCTCGATACCACTTGTTAGGATCGGGAGGCATAAACGAGAAAGAAAAAACACGAAGATTAACGTGGTTCAACACCCCATTGTGGGATGCCTACGTCCACGGAGAAAAAGAGAATTCTTTATTGCCAAGAAACCTCTACAACTCTCCACCGACGAGTGTTCTCCTCTGTCGGCCTCACGTTACCGTCACCACCCTTTTTTTTCTAAGGTTTTTCCCACAGAGACAACATATATAGGAAACCTAGAAATCCTAATCCCACTACAATTATAAGTTTATCCTATACATGTAATAGACCAAATTCTAATACAAGTACAACTCTATTAATTGTGTGGACTCCACAGAATACAAGACACAACCCAACAAATCTCCACCTGGCTTGAATTCTGCAAACCACCTTGAAGAAGAACCCGTTGATGTTGAGTCTGTAAACCTGTCTCTGTCAAATCGCTACACCCAAACGGACATAGCCTACACCCAGTCCGGGTGTCCCGTCCGACTCACGCCGTACAAAGTGATGTGACTCTACCTCTTCCCTCGCCACAAAGATCAACGGAAGATAACATCACACACGCCTGCTGCAACTCCGGATACACGGAACCCGGAGTCTCTCACCTATGCACCTCCAGTAGCGGACCTAGAGAACCGACTCCTTATCGCGACTTGCTAGTCCTTCTTTACCCACGGTACAGCATCAATTGGCCATTATGTGTACCGTGCCGGGATTCAAATCCCCCTTTTTTTTTTCTTCTTCTCTGTTTTGGGCGGACAGCAACTCACTTTTTTTCTCTTTCTCTCCTTGTTTCATTCTTATAGGGTTAAAGAGATAAAACCCTAATTCAACTATAAATAGGAAAGTTAATTAAAACCCCCTTACTCTTAATGGGCTTATAAGTAATGGGCCATCCTCTACATAAGAGGGAAACCCAACCCAACAGGGGGGGGGGGAGCCAAAGAGAATTGAAGTCATGATTTCTTTATTTTGAGATGTTGGTTTTTAGCCAAATGAGCTATCCCCTTGGATTTAATTAATGCATGCTTGTTACTTAATTACTCTTTGATATTTTAATGGGTGGTTATCTATGTAACAATGGAATGTCCGATGTTTCGAAAATCACAAAACAATTCTAAGTCATCTATTTCTAAATTTTTTCAATTTAAATCATTCAAAGTTCAGAGAATGTAGAGTAATGCTTAGAGTACTAGTGCACTTGTGTGTTCTCTCTATGTGACTGTCCGAATAAACACTTCATTTGCCCATCTCACATAATAAATGTTTTATAATATTTGGAGAAATAATAGACTTTTGTAGCAATAATATATTTGACAATTAAAATATAAAATGTGTATTGCAATACCATGTCTGTGAATACATTACTGGTATGTTTATATAATTATGTGCTTCATGTCATTATGCTCTTCCTCATACCACATAGTGCCAGGAACCTTGTGCACCAGATACGTCCTTATTGAAAAACATAAATTACATACATAGAGACCCCTTTCTCATCAAACAATATTTATATGAAATTGAACTAATTCTTTCTCCCAAAATTTTCAAGCTATTATAACCATCTGCCCCACAATCAAAGTATATTACAAATAAACCCAGTCTGTTAGTAGAGACATCTTTTGTTAGTTTAAAAGTAAATTTTCATATTTATCTTAAAAAAATTACTAACTTCAGTTGATTTTTTTATTAGTTATAATTGTAGTTCAAATTGGTTCATCACTTTTCGTTTTATTTTTATTTGAATTTTACTTTACATTGCAAATTATCTATCTAACCAAACATACTTCATTAAAAAAAATTTGAAAACTCCTTTTTTTCTGAATATAATATATTAAAAACACCATTGTTATTTGTAATCGTTGTTTTTCCCATGAAATATATGGCTCTTTAGGTGGGAAAAGAATGTAGGATTGATATGGATAGGGTTTGTGGTCCTCCTTAATGTACCAAAAGTGTATTGAAGGCTTAAACCTTGGACGATAATCTAATCACATTTATGGTCATTTAAGTGGTACTTGCAATTGCTTACACCTTGGGACCATAATACCTAACTTTTTAATGATATGAAATCCATCATTTATTTCTAAAGAGCAAAACATCATTGTTGACTCACTTTTTAAGAGGGCACTATCATTGATAGGAAAGTTTAACCTAATTTTTCAATCCATGGTAACAAACAAATTATGCATTATCTTCCATGTGTAACTCTATCTTCCATGTGTAACTCGCATTTGAATAAATAAACTTCCTACTTACCAAAAAAAATACAATTTTGAGTCTATTTAGACTCCTAGAAAGAGCACAATGATAGATAATGAATGGAGATATCCAGATATGAATTTGGATAATCAAAAACATATCCCATGCAATTAGTATAGGTATTCAATTAATTAATAGTAAAAACTTAAATAATAGGGGAGGCTTGCTTGTTAAAGCATAGTGGGTCAAATTAGGTCTATTGGAATGCTTTAATGACTCTTTTCAGCAGTTCAGCTGAAAAGAGAGAATAATAATGTGGAAGATTTTTGATGATTCGTCAAGTTCTCGAAATAAAATTCTTACTTTTTTTCAGGGATTAAAATAGTATCCAAAAATATTAAAAAAAAATTAACAAAACATGATGGAACGGTTAAGATTAGTCATGTGTCAAATTTCATAGTTTAATTCAATCAAATATATTCTCTTATATTGACATGCATCATGTTTAACGTATGCTTATGTATATATAATTGTACTCTAAATGTTACTATATATTCTCTCAATTATATGCAATAATAGAATATTTATATTAAAAAATAGTAAAAATGAATGACTCATATTTTTTGTATTTAGAAACATCACATTCCATTGTTACATAAATAATTATCCTAATAATAAAAGTGAATAATTTCTCAAGTGGCGATGTGAGTTATGCCTCCTCAAAACTTAGTATTGCTGTTAAAATCTAAACGTTGTCTCCCAAGATGAGATAATTTGTAGGAAACCCATACGTATTAGGTATGCATGTATATGGTTTGTTAAGGGCGAGTTTGTTGGGTCGCATCTACTTGGATCTTTCTGTCTGCCTTGAGTTGACTTGTCAAACCTTGATCAAGTAGCATGATCAGGGATATATGGGGTTGGAGATGAGAGCTAAAGGGGAGCATCATTGATGCGAAATGCTTGAGTAGACATTGACATAATTAATACGGTGAAGCACAATAAATGACATTCGTTCTGTCCCCACCATAGTTGTATTTAATGTTGTGTGGTCATGGAAGATTTATTGTGCTGGGCCAACACTCTATCCGAGCCTTCCATTATATGCTTTGAACCCATGTGGGTCGATGTGTCATATTTTCCTTGCTCCTGACTTTACTATAGAAACATTCACGTATCGCCTTTACCTTGTCCCTTATTCTGTTGATGTGGTAAGTTCTCAATGGTTGGCATTATTTACACTCAATAGTTGATTTTATATATTTCTTAAAAATAATTGATAGAGATAGAGAGAAGTGGGAGATACCCTACCATGCAACTATTCCCTGACAAAAAAAATCTAGATTTTCAATGAGTTTATATTGTATGAGGGCTCGTTTCATAGCAAGTCCGGGGTCCCTACATTTAAGACACGCACGTGAGCTGCTAGTCTGCCATTTTTTTTTTTTTCTTCCCTTTGGATCTTTAATGGGTTGAATCGGCTTCAACTTAGAAGAAAAACCAAAAAAGCAGAAGCAGAAACAAAACAATGTTTGCTGCTTTCCCTATAACTTCCATCGGAATAAGGATGAAGTACCTTCTTAAACAATTGCTCCATGTGCTGCTATAGTGCTCACTTTACATCATGTTGACACAAATCAAACCAGCAATTTTTATTTTTATAAAAAAAAAAAAAACTCATACCAACTATTTTTATTTGGGAAAAAAATTTTCATAACTAGGGATGTTAATTTGGGGTTGAAATAGAAGTGTCTCAAGATCAAATCGTTAAAACTTTTGGAATGAAATGTTAAATGGAGTGGGGGATTCTGGGAGAAATTCTCCAACAGGTAAAACCCATATTCCAATAAAGAATTATTTAATATACGAAACCTAAGTATATACATATCTTTTGGTTTTTGATTTCTCCTTGCGGAGCTCTCCTCCATTTGCCTGCATCATTGAACAATTTGGGTCAGTGACCATTGACTCATGCAATTTCCAATGCATGCTTCTTGATAGAGACATTTATTATTGTGGCTAAGTTGGATAATATATACAAAAGAATTATGAGATTATGGCTCTCTTTGGTATGTATTATAGAATTAATTAAATAATATATTATTTCATATATAATTGTTTGGTATGATTTATAGTATTTCTTTATATTTAAAATAAATTGATATAATATAAAATCTACAAATAGATTAAAAAGAATTTATCATTATTGTAATAATCTATTATTACTTCTTTACTACTAGTATTAAACTATTATTATTTATATCATAATTTATTCTCGTAAATGATTTATTATAAATAATTCATAAATATAAATATAAATAAAAAATTTCATCTACACCCCATCAAGGATTGCTAACATCATCTACACCTACAAGATTGCAAAAACATCACTTAGGTCTACTTAATTGACAGAAATCATTAAAATTATTGAAATATAGTTTTACCCTCATATTATAAATTGAAAAATTTAAAAATTATGTTGATTTACTAATTTGACCTTGTAATAAAGCTATTTTCTTTTATCAAAATAAAATAAAACCTATTCTCCAAATCGGTTGTCTCTCTTCTTTCTCCATGAACGTCATAACCCAAGCTTTCGCCAGTAATCTCAGTGATCTCAAGCTCGCTTCTCTATCCATTGCCAATAACGTCCTTATTGGCTTCAGTTTTGGCCGATTGGTATCTAATTCCTCTCTTATACTGTGTTTTCGTTTTGTTTTGCATTTTTTTATTCTCTGATCATCCCTTATTCTGAGTGTTGTTTTAGGCGCAGTCATTATGTGATCCGGGGTTTTATTCATGGCAAGCTTGTGGTTGGAACAGGGGAAGATAAGAACAAAGCCGGTTATGAGATCCGTTTGCTCGCAAAATCCAGTATTTTCAATAGGTCTTGCTTCTGCAAAGCCAATATGATTCCTCTCAATTTCCAGAGATCATTGAGGGGCAATGTTGTTAACAGAACTCGATGATGAAACTGTACGCAATATGTCGATCGGAGCCGTTTTCTCAGACTTTGTGAGTTTTGCCTTTAATTTCCATTCCCGTCCATTCCCGTCGCTATTCTTATAAACGATGCATACTGTTTTTTGTAAGTTTTACTTTTGAAGGGAAAAAAAAATTCTGTTGACACCCTCGTTTCTCATCATCACTCGAAATATTTTCTGGATATTCCATACGATTTCTCTGAAAGTTTAACAGCTCTAATTTCCACAACTCCCTTGTAGCCGTGGCTTCCAAAAATAAAATGAGAATCCACCCGAGAGCGAAATAGCGGCCATCCATCCAGGCCGTCAACTCTCCTGCCCAAACTCAGGCTGGAGAGGATTTCTATACTACTTTCCATATGATCTCAAGATTCTAATTTCATTAGCAAAGTAGGAATATTCCCAATAAATAACTCTTCTTGAATTCAAAACTTCTCCTCCAAGTGTAACTGTTTTATAGGAGGAGACAGGTGTCACTCTTTGGGGGTTTCTAGTTTGGTAAGATTAGCTGTCACTCAACCCCAACAATAAATCTGACCTATCATTGTCCGATCCCAAACTCTCGTCTATAGGCCGAACCCCATATCCTTCAAAGTCCTCCATCCTATCCCGGTCTGTGCAGTCTTCGATATTAAATTCTAATCCTCCTATTAGTAAGAAATTCGGGGCTATCACCCCCAATGATCTTGAGAAGATGATGGCCCCTGCTATATTGGATCCTTGGCTAGAGGATGGAAAAGACGGTGACCCTTTATTGAAGATATCTGATTCGAATGATGCTAACCATTGAGAAGAATTGGAGCCTGAAGAGTTCAAGTTAAGAAACCCAAATCCAAAGCCATGATCAGATCCAGTTTGTTTCAATCCCTTTTTTTTCTTTTAGTTGTTTTGATAGTGTTTTGTGGGCCTCTTGGCCTTTTGATGTCCATTAATTGAGGTGATTCGGGCTAGGCCCTCACGAGGTTCCAATTTGTATTTTGATCCCTATTTTGTAAATTTTATTTCTTTTGGTTTTGTGTTAGGCTCCTCAGTTTTGTCGGTTTATTGTTAGCACAAGCCATGGCTGAGTTGTAGTGTGCTCTTCTCTTTTGGGTTTTAATAAATTTATCTACTTACCCAACAAAAAAAAAAAAAAAAGAGATTAGCTGTCACTCTCTCTCCTCTCCCTCTCCCTCTCTCTACCTCTCCCACCGACCTTTCCTCCAAGTGTAACTCTTCTATATGAGGAGAGAGGTGTCACTTTTTGGGGGTTTCTAGTTTCGTAAGATTAGCTGTCACTCTCCTCTCCCTCTCCCTCTCCCTCTCCCTCTCTCTCTTACTACTTCTACAGTTCTCCCTTCTACAATCACAAAATAGTGCGGATCTTGCGAATGGAAAGAAAGAAAGAACGAACAAAGCGAGAGAAAGAGAAATACATAAAAGAGATGAGATTCAGATCTCCTCCAGTCTCCCTTATAAAGCGGGATTTCATTACCAACTTTGCATACATATTTACACATAACTACATCTCTTCCACAGTCTCAAACTTTCTTCCGCAACTACTATCAGTAAAACAGAGAAATGGGATCCCCAAGAAAGAAGACAAAAAAAAGAGACGCAGGCCAAAGTTTAAGGCCAGGCCGCAGCAGCACAGCTCCTCTTCCCCCCATATCTCTGGAGTGGCACGAACGGAAAAAAGGATTTTTAGGAACCTACGAGGCACGTACGGCAACAGTCGGCCCCTGAATCCCCTGTATACTAGCAGCATTCGTATTAGTATTAGGCTATTAGTGATGGTGGCAGTTCTACGCTTTGCTTCCTTTTGTACACTATCTCAACTCAACTCAAATCAGTCATTCATCTACTTCTCCCCGCTTTTGATCCATGGATGCCCTGGAATTTTAACAGAAACAGAGAACAAAAACAAATATCAACGTTGCAACTGAAGAAAAACCCATGTAAAGAAAGAAACAACTAAGAATAGAATCAATACATTATTCCCTAATCAGAATGTCAAAAAATAGAGAAACCCCAAACAAAACCCTAAAAAAATGGGAACCTACAAGGAAGAATCCATTAGCAAAGGATGCAATGGTTTCTGACTCACTCTCGTCCAAACGCGAGAGAGGGAAAGAGAGAGAGCTAAAGTAGCGAAAACTATAAACTGCTAACGAAGAAAATCAAGAAAGCAGGAGGGAGGATGGTTTAAAAAAAAAAATAAGTTGCGAAATCAGGGGTGAAAAACCGAAACAAGAAATCAAAGTTTCTTTTTGAGAAAAATCATAAAGAGAAAATCAAAATGAAAACATAGTCGCTCCTAGAGAAAGCAGAGATTTGGCATTTGGCACACCCTAAAGAATAATCCATCTCCAAAACACAAATGCACACGGCACTGAAACGTGAAAGGAAATGTCAAGACTTACCGAGTACTTGCTCGGCCGAGAATCTCCTGGAGATGTCTTTTGAAAGCATCTTCCGCAGAAGATCCTTCGCCGCCGGAGACACGGAGTAGAAGATCCGAGTCGGAAAGCGGAGATTCCCACGAAGCACCGCCTCAAAGATCTCAGCAGCAGAATCCCCATGAAAAGGCGGGATTCCGGACAGCAGTATGTACATAATAACACCGGCACTCCAAATATCAACCTTCTCATTGTAATCCCTCCCAGAAAGAACCTCCGGTGCAACATAGTAAGGCGTCCCAACGATCCCCCTCATCGATCGACCGGCATGAAATAACTCAGCAGATCCAAAATCAGCCAGTTTCAACCGGTTCCAACTATCAAATAGAATGTTATCAGGCTTAATATCACGGTGAGCAACACCCCTCCGGTGACAATGAGCGATCGCTTCCATCAAAGGCAACATAATTGCAGCAGCTTCGACCTCAGAGAAAGTGCGCTTGGTGACTCGATCGTATAGGTCGGAAGAATCGCAGAGCTCCATGACAATATCAAGATAGGTTTCATCTTCATAAACATCAATGATTTGAACAACATTCGGGTTGCCGCTTACAAGTTGCATGATATTGGACTCTTTCTGGACGCATTCTTGATCGACGGAATCAGCAAGAAGACGCTTGTCGATGGATTTTGCAGCGTAGAAGTCGCCGGATTCAGGAGAAAAGCACCGGAAAACGGTACCAAATCTTCCCTGACCGATCTCTTCGCAAACCTGGTAGACCTTCTTCAATCCCTCGCTCATTTCCCAAACGTTTCTGCTCTTCTGTATTAAGGATGTTTCTGTAGGAGGCGAAGAGAAGCAGCTCTCGCTACTTAAAAGGGCGACACTACACTTTTGAGTGTGAGGGTTTTTCCAAATCCGAATGTTTGAGGGGAATATTCTTTCTCGTTACCGATTTTAAACACGTGTTTAATCTAACGGTTAAGTAATTTTCAACACGATATCATCGAGTGTCTTTACTTGGTAAGCAAGTTTTTGCAGTTTTGTTTGCTGGTGAGGTTATAAATAAATTCTTGCACCCATAGTAGAAGAGAAAATCAATAAGAAAAATCGAATTCAGTACTTTTCTTGTCGACTCAACTATCTTCTTGGGTTCATGATTTAGAATCTTTAGGATGAACAAACCTCATTAAAAAAAAAAAAAAAAATACCATTGTTTTGAATGGAAACTTATACGGTTATACCTAACACCTCTAATATTATATATTTAAAACTCTTGGATCATTTGTAATCATTGTTTTTCTTATCAAATATGGTTCAAAAACAATTGGCTGATTTTTGGTGGGAGAAGAATATAGGATTGGTATGAAACTATGGATAAAATTTGTGATCTTAGTGTACCAAAAGTGTCATGAAGGCTTCAACTATGGAAGACAACCTAATCACATTTATGGTTATTTAAATGCAATTCCCAATTGTTTACATTTAGGGACCATAAGACTTCACTTTTTTAATGGTATGAAATTAATTTATTTCTAGGAAGACCACTGTCATTACGTTTGAATAAATAAATTTCCTTCTTACCTAAAAGAAATACTCATGCATTTCTAGTTTTATTCGGCAGTCTATTTTTGCTAAGCATATCAAAGCTGCTTATCTTAATTCTACCATGTGGAATGATAATGTGAACACCTATCTTTAGAAACACAAATCTAGCAAAAAGAAAATTAATAGGAAAAATTTTATTTGTACGACCACATAAGTACATGGCGGTTACTTCAACCATTAGATGGATATAAAGTAAACTTGTCTAATACCTTTTTTGCCCTTCCCTATAAGATGAATTCATGGCCAATGATATCTTTCTACATAAAAAATGTATGTCCTCAAATCAACATCAAAAATAAAACTATGTAGCAACCAGTCTATGCGGTTTCCTTCATCTTTTCCCTTATTGAAGCTAATCTTCCCATGAATGAGTTCCTTACTGGGCTTTCACTTGGATTCAGATCGAGTCATACCGATATCTGCTAGACAAGTCAAGTTCAATAAGATACCAAAACTGGATTAGCGCAATTGTTACCGTTCACAGTATAGCCCATCCAACCCAAACCTCTTATTGGGCATATTTCGTACTTAATCTATAAAATCTAACACCGACTTAATCAAGAATGAAGCCAACCCTAATCGACCCATTGACACTCTTAGTTTGTCATTTATCCTATTTATATCCATTTCACTCTTTATTTTTTATTACCAAAAAAAAAAAAAAAAAACTCTATTTTCTTCTCTCTAAACAAACTTTGAGGTCAGCCATTTTATACCCATGCTCAAATCAATAGAAGTGGGACAACTCTAAAGTATATAATCTACGTGTTTCTGTCGTTTTCTAAAAATAAGATCAGCAACAGTGACTTGAATAGCTATATTTATAATAAATCATTTTAAACGTTATAAAGAATAAGTTGATGCAATGTTTTATATTAAATAATAATAAAAATGAATGATTCATATTTATTTTATATGAAAACATCGCATTATATTGTCACATGGATAACTATCTTAATAACAATGGTGAACAATATTTGAGGTTGTGATGTAGATTATGCCTTTTCAAATTATAGATCTAATTTTTTTGGGATTAAAATAGTATTAAAAAAAAAAACTATCAAAACGTAATCCAATGGCCTAGATTAATCATGTGTCAAATTTCATCATCTAATTCAATTAAATATCATAAATATGCATCATATATATATATATATATATATATATATATATATATATATATATATATATATATTAATAGATGTTACTATGTACTCTCTCAACTCTATACAAGAATAAATTATTTATATAAAAAATAATAAAAATAAATGACTCTTATATCGATAATTATCTTAATAATAAAAACGAATAATAAAGAGACGATATGGGTTAGGCCTCATCAATTTATATATTTTTAAAGAAAAATAAAAAAAGATACGTTTCATACCAAATCAGTGATCCCCACCTATAAAGGAGAAAAGTGAAAAGACATACCTTGTCAAAATACATAACAAATAAAATATAAGAAGAGTGATCCCCTAAAAAAGCCGTTTACAATTGGGGGCGCACACATAAACACACACGAGGGGCTGCTGAACTGATTGGTGACTACCTGTCTGCCGTTGTTATTCTCTTCCGTTGGATCTCCTGTTTTTTTTATATATATATATATATATATATATATATATATATATACCTTAACCTTAAAAAAATAAAATTCTGATTCTTATTTCTTAGAGAGTGAATCAGGATGGATTCCTAAAATTGAAAGTTTATTTTAATTCTCTCACTTTAACGGCCATTTGATTTTCCATTCCATTAACGGTCAGTTAATTTCGGTATCACAAACATGGCTGGTTCGATCTGGTTTTAGTTTGGATCGATTCTATTTCGGTCTTATATACCTCAATCTAATTATTATCCAATAAAAAAATCAGTTTCAGTCTAATTAGGTTTTGGATTTTTATCGAATTGGCTTAATGTGCACTTATCGGTTTCATTTTACCATATACATATGTAATAACAAGATTAAACAAGTTGACTTAATGAATTCTATCGGATCATTATCGGGTTAGAGTTGGGTTTGTATTTTGTATTCTGTGAGAACCAAGCAATTATAAAGATATTATTTATATTAGGATATGAGTCTATTACATGTACGACGTAAACTTGTAATTGTGTGAGATTAAAGTTTCTAAGTTTTCCTATAAATTATCTCTGTGTGGAAATACATAGGTAAGACTGTAATGACTGTTAGAGGATTCTCCTCAAACAATGGAGAGTTTGAATATTGTAAGGCTGACAGATGAGATAAGTCTGTCAGGTAAAGAGCTGTAGAAGTTTCTTGAGAATAAAAAAATTATCTTTTCTCTAGTCGACGTAGGCATCTCACGATGGGGTGTTGAACCACGTTAATTCTTTGTGTTTTTTTCTTATTTGCGTGTCTCCAATCCTAACAAGTGGTATTAGAGCTAGGTTCGATAAATCGATCACTAATCTAGTAGAAAGAGGGAGGTACGCGATATGGAGAAGAAGAAAAAAAAAAGGTCTAGGGTTTCTGCTGGGTTGGCAGACCTTGTGGCTCAGTTCTCTTCAGGTGGTCAAGAACCATGGATAGGTGCGATGACGAAGGAGTGATACACGATATCGCATGTGAGTGCGACCTGTACTCCAGCGATGGTGAACCAGGTTTCTCGAGGTGCAAAGGGGAAGTCCCTCGATTCTGGAGGACCAAGACTGTCGACGATGACAAAGCAGACATTGGCGATTAGTTGGAGCTCGGATGGAGGTCTGTAGATCGTGCTCAGCTCGAATGGAAGAATAAAATGGTTAGGATTTCATCCTTTTTTTCCTACGGTGAAATACTCCAAGGAACCTACGATAGAGGTTAAAGGGTCGATCGAGGTTCCTTGCAGTATGTAGCTTGGTTCGAGGTTGACGGGGGCTGCGATGATATCGCATATGAGAGTCGATAGGTGCAGGATGGTAGTTTCCTTCCAGAATAAGGGGGATTAGATATTGTAGGATGAGGCTACACGATGGATCTACTTGCATCGAAGGAGGCTCAGTGGAGATCATGCATCTGGCATTATTGCATATGGGAAGCCGACAAGGGATGCGCGAGGATCCCAGTCACGGTAAGGTGAAGTCGATTGTTGATTTTGATTTTGCATAGACATGAGGAGGACTTGGGTTCAATAAGAATAACGAGAAAAAAGATAAAAATAAAAAATAAAAGGGAGAAAAGAAAATGCAATCAATACACTTTTTGTGTGATTTTTTTTAGGATTTTTTTGGTTTCCACGTTACCGTTGGGAAGGGAAAAAAAATGGTAGTTTTTATTTATGATTAGAATTTGTAAATTAAAAAGAAAAGAAAAAAAAGAGAAGGAGAGATAGTAGCTTAATAGAAAAAATTTTGGGGATGTTTATTAAGGAAAGTGTATTCAAAATTGTTATTTTTGAAAATGATTGAAGTAGATTCTGTAATACAGAACTGCGGGGGTTACCCAATATGATTAGCTTGGTATGATAACGGATCTGCAAGGGAATCTAGTAGGTCTCGAATAGTGATGGAGCAATTACGTCAGGTGGTATCGCATGTGGATCTTGGTAGAAGTCGATTGGATGGTCAACGATAGTTGAGAGATTGTGATCGAATTGTTGGAATGATGGCAGTTCTTCGTGGATCTAGTCGAATCGAATGTCAGATCGGACGCGGGATTGAATCCCGACAAGGTGCCATCATGGCTAGTAGAAGTTGTACTGTGGGGTAAAGGAGTATTGAGTAGTTGGGACAAGAAGTTGGATCTTTAAGTCTGCATTGAAGGTGCAGAGGTGAGAAAATTAGGTTTCAAGTGCAATTAGAGTTATAGAGGACTAAGACAAGGAGTCGAATCTTTAGGTCTGCATTGGAGGTACAAAGGTGAGAGGTTTAAATTTCAGGTGCAATTAGAGTTGCAGAGGACTGGGATGAGAAGTCAAATCTCAAAATTTGCATTTGAGGAGCGGAGGTGAGAGGCTCGGGTTCTAGGTGCAACTGGAGTTTTAAGAGGACTGTGAATGACGGTGATCTTTCCGATGATGTTGTAACAGTGGGAGAGATGAAACCACTTCACATCGTGTGGTGATGAACTGTACGGGACATCCGAACGGGGTAGGACTATGCCAGTTTGAGTGTAGCGGTTTGATAGAGACGGATTTACAGAATCAACATCAACGAGTTTTCTTCAAAGTGATTTGCAGAATCCAAGCCAGATAGAGATTTATTGGATTGATGTCTTGTATTATGTGGGGATCATGCAATTATAAGGGTAATATTTGTATTAGGGTATGGGTCTATTATATGTATAGGAGTACACTTCTAATTGTATGAGATTAGACTTTCTAAGTTTTCCTATAAATTGTCTCTGTATACGAAACTTAAATAAGGCTGTAAAGACTATAAGAAGATTCTCCTTTGACAATGGATAATTATAATGCTGTAAGACTAATAGATGAGATAAACCTATCAGGTAGAGAGTTATAAAAATTTTTTGAAAATAAAGAATTTCTTTTTTTTTTGATAAACATAAGTATCTCACGATAGAGTACTGAACTACATTAATTTTTTGTGTTTTCTTTTATTTATGTGTCTCCAATTTTATCTATTAGTTCCATTTCAATTCTATTATTTGGATTTGATTCAAACTTATCAATTGACTTGGTTCAGATTTAATTTTTTACGTCAAACTATTAAAAGCGAAACTCAATAATTGTCCAGCGAGATTCGATTTTGATTTGGGCGAACCGACTGATTCAGATACATTTGATTTTTGATTTTCAACCGGAGTCCAGTTTTGAGGCACCCCTTTATCAAATTATAGCCAGATAAGTACACTCCTTTGTAGTACGGATCTTACGGATGGATCGACACTGAGGGTACGGCCAACACTTTTCCTCTTCCACTAAATTGCTTTATCTTTAAAAACAAAAAGTAAAAAAAAAAAAAAAATTTATCTCCGTTCTTTTTTTATTCTTATCCATTCACATAAAAACAATAAAAACAGTAGCAGAAACAGAACAACCTATGTTGCTTTAACTAACTTCTATTCTTAAACAATCGCTCCATGTCCTGCTAATGCTTACTTCATTTGATGTTGACATCAACCAAATCAATTATTATTTTCCAACGGGTCTAGAAGTGATAGTCGGATAAAGATTCATTTAAGATACTAATTAATAGGGACTCTTTGGATTTATTTTAATTTACTTTTTTTTAAGATGCTATCACCTTTTCTTCTAACTATCCTGTTATTTCTGAAGTCCCTAGTTCAGTCAGCTTTTTTTTCCTTATTCATAAGCTTTTGAAGTAGATACAATGGTTGATGCAAAGAGTAGATATATTTGTTTGGATTGATCAAATGGTCAAATTTAAAAATGATACTATCGTATAATTTCAAGACTCAAATTTTGATTGTAATTACTTCTATAGTTTTACATAATTTTATTAGAAAGCAAGTGTCATATCAGATAGATAGGTGTGGGAATCAAAAAATTTTGATGGAAAATTAATCTTTAAATGTTATATTTAATTAAGATGTTCAAATTTTCTTCGCTCAATCATACAAAAAAGATCGAAAGGCTTTTACTTTAAGATCTCATCCACTCATGTTAGTGGAGGGTAAGAAACTGGAATCGCCACCTAGATAAGGTCTAGAACCTATAAATATTATCCTTCTTTGGAGGGACTCTAATGACTCACTTAATGCAATGGCTACCTCGTCTCACCAAAGGCTGGTAAACACCAAATTACAAGTTGAGAAGGTGTTAGGCGCCCAACTCATCCTATCATTTATTAGTATCCCTAAATTCTATCATTTTTTTATAGTTTATGAATACTTGGAGCTTTCTAAATACAATACAAGGTAGAAGGGAGAATCCTAAGTTGATTTCTAATTCTTTATCAAGTACGCACTGCTTAAATTGAATTAAATAAGAATTAAATAAAAAAATAATCACAAAATGAATTAAAGAATCATATAAATGACCTAAACATACATCTAAATCAAGGAAAAAAATGATATACAACATATGACCGAAGTCTGGGAAAATTTCAGACCGCCTACGTATCCCTGTGCGATGAAAATCAGACCAAACATAATTCAGGCGGGTGTGTATGTACCAAGTATGTGTAAAGTGATGCTCTCATAATCATAGAACACATTAAGGCGATGGATACTTCCATAATCATGGAACACATTCAATGGTGAGAGATGTCCCCATAACATTGGGACCCATCTCAGTATAGAGGTATTCCCTTCCATAGAAAAATTTCATCGCTTAGATATCGCATAATATATGAAACTTACTTCAATTTAAATGAGCATGGAGCGAATAAACTCCCCTACAGCCTACGTATCTCTTAAGACTTCTGTCTCTCCAAAATCAGGTCAAACGTAGTTCTCAATGGTTTGATGAGCCATGACCACGAGCGATCAACACTCATAAAAGGCCAAACGCCTCAGATCCCCACACACAGGGGTCCATTAAATCTCACACACATCCCACATTCAGGATACTCAGGTAGGCCGTTCTTTGAGCCACCAATCATATGCATACATCTACCCAATCCTACATTTTCATTAATATATTTTTGTTACAACGATTTTTCACACTCTTGGATTTGATCCTAAGATTGGGTGGGCCTTATTCTAAATAGACCCATAATGGGTCGGACTCTTTGGAGTCCCCTAGCTAATCACATCGCGGGAAGTATGCGTCCTAACATACATCTAATACAAATTGAATGTTCAAATAGGAGTACATCACTTGAGAATAGGAAACAGATGTTGACATAATAATTCAATCTGGACTATATATATATATATATATATATATATATATATATATATATATATATATATATATATATATATATATATATATATATATATGTGTGTGTGTGTGTGTGTATGTGTGTGTGTGTGTGTGTGTGTGTGCTCCTTGCCGACTAAGCTACCCTCTTGAGGTTCATGGTTTAGAATCTTTAGAATGAACAAACCTTCATTAAAAAAAATAGAAAAACACCATTGTTCTGAGTGAAAACTTATACCTAACCCCTCTAATATTATATATTTAAAACTCTTGGTTATTTGTAATCATTGTTTTTCTTATCAAATATGGTTAAAAAACAATTGGCTGATTTTTGGTGAGAGAAGAACATAGGATTGGTATGAAACTATGGATAAGATTTGTAGTCTTAGTGTACCAAAAGTGTCATGAAGGCTTCAACTATGGAAGACAACTTAATCACATTTATGGTTATTTAAATGCAATACGCAATTGCTTACATTTAAGGACCATAAGACCTCATTTTTTTAATGGTATGAAATTCATTTATTTCTAAGAAGAGCACTGTCATTAACGTATACGATAATTCGACTTAATTTTGATCCACGAATACAAACAAATTATGCATTATTTTCTATGTGTATTACGTTTGAATAAATAAACTTCCTTCTTACCTAAAAGAAATACTTGTGCATTTCTAGCTTTATTCGGCAGTCTATTTTTGCTAAGCTTATCAAAGCCGCTTGTCTTAATTCTACCATGTGGAATGATGATGTGAACACCTATCTCTAGAAACACAAATCTAGCAAAAAGAAAATTAATAGGAAAAATTTTATTTGTACGACCACACAAGTACATGGCGGTTACTTCAACCATTAGATGGATATAAAGTAAACCTGTCTAATACCTTTTTTGCCCTTCCCTGTAAGATGAATTCATGGCCAATGATATGTTTCTACATAAAAAATGCATGTCCTCAAATCAACATGAAAAATAAAACTATGTGGCGACCAGTCCATGCGGTTTCCTTCATCTTTTCCCTTATTGATGCTAATCTTTCCATGAATGAGTTTCCTACTGGGCTTTCACTTCGATTCAGACCGAGTCATACCGATACCTGCTAGATAAGCCAAGTTCAATAAGATACCAAAACTGGATTAGCACAATTGTTACCGTTCACAGTGTAGCCCATCCAGCCCAAACCTCTTATTGGGCATATTTCGTACTTAATCTATAAAACCTAACACCGACTTAATCAAGAATGAAGCCAACCTTAACCAACCCATTGACACCCTTAGTTTGTCATTTATCCTGTTTGTACCCATTTCACTCTTTATTTTTTATTACCAAAAGAAAAAAAAAAGAAAAAAGAAACTCTCTATTTTCTTCTCTCTAAACAAACTTTGAGGTCAACCATTTTATACCCATGCTCAAATCAATAGAAGTGGGACAACTCTAAAGTATATAATCTATGTGTTTCTGTCGTTTTCTAAAAATAAGATCAGCAACAGTGACTTGAATAACTATATTTATAATAAATCATTTTAAACATTATAAAGAATAAATTGATGCAATGTTTTATATTAAATAATAATAAAAATGAATGATTCATATTTATTTTATATGAAAACATCGCATTATATTGTGAATAATATTTGAGGTTGTGATGTAGATTATGCCTTTTCAAATTATAGATCTAATTTTTTTGGGATTAAAATAGTATTAAAAAAAAAACTATCAAAACATAATCCAATGGTCTAAATTAATCATGTGGCAAATTTCATTATTTAATTCAATTAAATATCTTGAATGAATCTGCATCATCTATCTATATATATATATATATATTCTAGATGTTACTATGTACTTTCTCAAGAATAAATTACTTATATAAAAAAATAGTAAAAATAAATGACTCTTATATCAATAAGGCCCGTTTGATAAAACTTCTGTTTCTGGATTCTATAGATTTTGGCTCCCAGGGAGCCATTTTGGAGTAGAAGCGCGTTTGATAAGTCCAGTTAGATTCCAATTCCCATAGAGTGAACCGGATTCAGAGACTTCAGAATCCAAAATTTTGGAGTCATAAATACTTGTTCCAAGCTATTGGATCAACTTTTTAAGAGAAAAAAAAAAAGAATTGACACTCACATGACTATCACTTGACCACCACCACCACCACTACAACCACCACCACCACCACCACCACCACCGCCACCGCCACCACCCCTGCCGCCGCCACCTCTACCACCACCACCACCACCGTCGTCGCCTCCTCCACCACCAACGCCACCGCCCACCACCCACCACCACCACCACTACCACCACCACCACCACCACCACCACCACCATCGCCGCCGCCACCTCTACCACCACCACCACCACCACCACCACCACCGCCTCCACCACCACCACCACCACCACCACCACAACGACCACCACCGCCACCACCACCACCACCGCTGCCGCCGCCACCTCTACCACCACCACCAACACCACCACCACCGCCGCCTCCACCACCACCACCAACACCACCGCCCACACCCACCACCACCACAACCACCACCACCACAACCACCACCACCGCCACCACCACCACCACCGTCACCGCCACCTTTACCACCACCACCAACACCACCATCACCGCCGCCTCCGCCTCCACCACCACCACCAACACCACCACCCACCACCACTACTACGACTGTTTTTCTAAATTTCGATTGGAGGGATAGTGTGTTATCAAACATGTTTCTAATCTAACGATGCTCTAAAATCCATTTCAGAATTGTATTATCAAACAAGTTTCTACTCCAAAATAATCCTAGATTAGCTTGGAGTAGAATCCAAATTTAAACCAGAATCCAGAATCCAGAATCCATAAGCAGAAGTTTTATCAAACGGGCCCTAATTATCTTAATAATAAAAACAAATAATAAAGAGACGATATGGGTTAGGCCTCATCAATTTATATATTTTTAAAGAAAAAAATAAAAAGATACGTTTCATAGCAAATCAGTAGTCCCCACCTATAATGGAGAAAAGGGAAAAGACATATCTTGTCAAAATACATAACAAATAAAATATAAGAAGAGTGATCCCCTTAAAAAAGCCGTTTACAATTGGGCGCACACACAAACACACACGTGGGGCTGCTGAGCTGATTGGTGACTACTTGTCTGCCGTTGTTATTCTCTTCCCTTGGATCTCCTGTTTTATATATATATATATATATATATATATATATATATATATATATATACCTTAACCTTAAAAAAAATTCTGACTCTTATTTCTTGGAGGGTGAATCCGGATGGATTCCAAAAATTGAAAATTTATTTTAATTCTCTCACTTTAACGGCCATTTGATTTTCCTTTCCTTTAACGGCCAATTAATTTCAGCATCACAAACGGGCTGGTTCGATTTGGTTTTAGTTCGGATCAATTCTATTTCAGTCTTATATACTTCAACCTAATTGCTATCCAATGAAAAAAATCGATTTCAGTCTAATTAGGTTTTGGATTTTTATTGAATTGGTTTAATGTGCACTTATCGATTTCAATTTACTATATGCATATGTAGTAACAAGATTAAACAAGTAGACTCAATGAATTCTATCAGATCATTATCGGGTTAGTGTTGAGTTGATGTTTTGTATTCTGTGAGATTCATGTAATTATAAAGATATTATTTGTATTAGGATATGAGTCTATTATATGTATGGATAAATTTGTATTTGTGTGAGATTAGGGTTTCTAAGTTTCCTTATAAATTGTCTCTGTGTGAAAAAACATAAGTAAAATTGTAAGGACTGTCAGAAGATTTTCCTCTGACAGTGGAGAGTTAGAATGTTGTAAGACTGACTGATGAGATAAGCCTGTCAGGTAGAGAGTTGTGTTTTCTTCTTATTTGCATGTCTCCAATCCTAATAGGTGGTATTAGAGCCAGATTCGATAAATCAATCGCTAATCTAATAGAAAGAGGGAGGTATGCGATATGGAGAAGAAGAAGAAGAAAAAAAAAAAGGTCAAGGGTTTCTGCTGGGTTGACAGACCCTGTGGTTCGGTTCTCTTCAAGTGGTCAGGAACCAGGGATAGGTGTGATGACGAAGAAGCGATACCTGATATCGCATGTGAGTGCGGCCTGTATTCCAGCGATGGTAAACCAGGTTTCTCGAGGTGTAGAGGGGAAGTCCCTCGATTCTGGTGGACCAGGACCGTCGACGGCGACAAAACGGACATTGGCGATTAGTTGGTGTTGCGATGGATATCTGTGGATCGTGCTCAGCTCGAATGGAGGAATGAAAAGGTTAGGATTTCATCCTTTTTTCCTACGGTGAAATACTCCAAGGAATCTGCGATAGAGATTAGAGGGCCGATTGAGGTTCCTTGCAATATGCAGCTTGATTCGAGATTGACAGTGGCTGCGATGATATCGCATATGAGAGTCGATAGGTGCAATATGGTAATTTCATTCCAAGATAAAGGGGATCAGATGTTGCATGAGGCTACACGATGAATCTACTTGCATGGAAGGAGGCTCGATGGAGATCATGCATTTGACATTATTGCATGGGGGAGGCCGGCAAGGGATGCGCTAGGATCGTAGTCGTAAGGTAAAGTCGATTGTTGGTTTTGGTTTTGCAGAGACATGAGGGGACTTGCGTTCAGTAAGAATGATGAGAAAAAAAAATAAAAAAAAAAAAGATAAAAGGATGAAAAGGAAAAGGCAATCATTACACTTTTAGTGTGATTTTTTGAGGTTTTCCTTTGGTTTCCACGTTACCTTTGGGAGGAAAAAAAAAATAATTTTTATTTATGGTTAGAATTTGTAAATAAAAAAAAAAAAAAGAGAGAGATAGTAAGTGGATCAAATTTTTTTTGGAGACTTTCATTATGAAAAGAGTATTCAAAATTACTATTTCTGAGAAGGATTGAGGTAGATTCAGTGATGCAGGATTACGAGGGTTATCCAATATGATTAGCTTGGTATGACAATGGATCTGTAAGGAAATCTGGTTGGTCTCGAATGATAATGGAGCGATTACACTAGGTGGGCACGTGAATCTTGGTGGTAGTCGAGTGGATGGTAAACTACAGTTGGGAGATCGTGATCGATTGATGGGACGATAACAGTTGTTCGTGGATCTAGTCGGATCGGATGTTAGATCGGACGATGGAATTGCATCCCGACATGGTGTCATCATGGCCAGTGGAAGTTGTACTGTGGGGTAAAGGAGTACTGAGGGGTTGAGACAAGAAGTTGGATCTTTAAATCTGCATTGGAGGTGCAGAGGTGAGAGACTTAGGTTTCAAGTGTAATTGGAGGTGCAGAGGTGAGAGACTTAGGTTTCAAGTGCAATTGGAGTTGCAGAGGACTAAGACTAGGACAAGGAGTCGAATCTTTAAATGTGCATTGGAGGTACAGAGGTGAGAGACTTGGATTCTAGGTGCAATTAGAGTTGTAGAGGACTAGGATGAGGAGTCAAATCTCAAAGTTTGCATTGGAGGTGCGGAGGTGAGAGGCTCGGGTTCTAGGTGCAATTGAAGTGGTAAGAGGACTGCGAGTGACGGTGATATTTCCGATGATGCTGTAACAGTGGGAGAGATGAAGTCACTTCACATCGTGTGGTGATGAGCAGTACGGGACACCCAGACGAGGTGTGGGCTATGCTGATTTGAGTGTAGCGGTTTGATAGAGACAGATTTACAAAATCAACATCAACAGATTTTCTTCAAGGTGATTTGCAGAATCCAAGTCAAGTGGAGATTTACTAGATTGATGTCTTATATTATGTGGGGTTCATACAATTATAAGGGTAATATTTATATTAAGATATGAGTCTATTACATGTAAGGGAGTAAATTTAAAATTATGTGGGATTAGGGTTTCTAGGTTTTCCTATAAATTATCTCTGTGTGCGAAAATCTAAGTAAGACTGTGAGGGTTGTCAGAAGATTCTCCTTTTGATAGTAGAGAATTGAAATGCTGTAAGACTGATAGATGAGATAAATCTATCAGGTAGAAAGCTGTAGAGATTTTTTGAAAATAAAGAATTTCTTTTTTCTCTGGTAAACGTAGACATCGCACGATAGAGTACTAAACTACGTTAATTCTTTGTTTTTTTTTTTTGTTTGCGTATCTCCAATCCTATCAATTAGTTCGATTTCAATTCTATCGGTTCAATTTGATTGAAACTTATCAATTGACTTGGTTCGGATTTAATTTTACGTCAAGCTATTAAAAGCGAAACTCGATAATTGTCCAGTGAAATTCGATTTTGGTTTGTTCGAACCGATTGATTCAGAAACATTTGATTTTGATTTTGATTTTCAACCGGAGTCCAATTTTGGGACACCCCTTTATCAAATTATAGCCTGGTAAGTATTCCTTTGTGGTACGGATCTTACGGATGGATCGACCCTGAGGTTACGGCCAACACTTTTCCTCCTCCCCTAAATTGCTTTATCTTCAAAAACAAAAAGTAAAAATAAATAAATTTATCTCGATTATTTTTTTATTGTTATCCATTCACATAAAAACAATAAAAACAGTAGCAGAAACAGAAGAATCTTTGTTGCTTTACCTAACTTCTATTCTTCAACAATTGTCCTGCTAATGCTTACTTCACTTGATGTTGATATCAACCAAATCAATTATTATTTTCCAACGGGTCTAGAAGTGATAGCCCAATAAAGATTCATTTAAGATACAAATTAATAGGGACTCTTTGGATTTATTTTAATTTACGTTTTTAAGATGCTATCACCTTTTCTTCTAACTATCCTGTTATTTCTAAAGTCCCTAGTTCAGTCAGCTTTTTTTCCTTAGTTCATAAGCTTTTGAAGTAGATACAATGGTTGATGCAAAGAGTAGATATATTTGTTTGGACGGATCAAAAGGCCAAATTTAAAGATGATACTGTGGTATAATTTCAAGATCCAAATTTTAATTGTAATTACTTCTTTAGCTTTACATAATTTTATTAGAAAACAAGTGTCATCAGATAGGTATGGGAACCAAGAAAATTTGATGGAAAATTTATCTTCAAATTTTATATTTAATTAAGATATTTAAATTTTCTTCATTCAATCACACAAAAAGAGATCGAAAGGCTTTTGCTTTAAGATCTCATCCACTTACATCAGTGGAGGGTGAGAAACTAGAATCGCCACCTAGATAAGGTCTATAACCTATAAATGTTATCATTCTTTGGAGGGACTTTAATGACTCACGTAATGGAATGACTATATCGTCTCATCAAAGACGGGTAAGCACCAAATTACAAGTTGAAAAAGTATTAGACACCTAACTCGTCCGATCATTTACTAGTATCCCTAAATCATATCATTTTTCTATAGTTTATGATTACTTGGGGCTATCTAAATACAATACAAGGTAGAAAGGGGAGTCCTACATTGATTTTTAATTCTTTAACAAGTACGCATGGCTTAAATTGAATTAAACGATAATTAAATAAGAAAATAATCACAAAATGAATTAAAGAATCATATAAATGGCCTAAACATACATCTATATCAAGGGGGTAAAATGGTATACAACATATGATCGAGGTCAGGAAAAATCCCAGACCGTCTATGTATCCCTGTGCGACGGGAATCAAGCCAAACATAGTTCAGGCGGGTGTGTACGTACCAAGTATGTGTAAAGATGATGCTCCCATAATCATGAAACACATCCGATGGTGAGAGATGCCCCCATAACATTGGGACCCATCTCAATATAGAGGTATTCCCTTCCATAGAAAAATCTCATCACTGAGGTAATCGTATAATACATGAAACTTACTTCAATTTAACTGAGCATGGAGTAAATAAACTCCCTTACAGCCTACGTATCTCTTGAGACCTCTCTCTCTCCAAAATCAGGTCAAACGTAGTTCCAAATGGTTTGATGAGCCATTGACACGAACGGTCAGCACTCAGGAAAGGCCAAATGCCTCAGCTCTCCACACACAAGAGTCCATTAAATCTCATACACATCCCACATTCAGGATAGCCAGGTAGGCTTTTCTTCGAGCCACCAATCCTACGCATACATCTACCCAATCCTACATTTTCATTAATATATTTTTGATACAACGATTTTTCACACTCTTGGATTCGATCCTAGGGTTGGGTGGGCCTTATTCTAAATAGACCAATAATGGGTTGGACTCTTTGAAGTCCCCTAGCCAATCATATCACGGGAAGTGTGCGTCTTAACATATATCTAATTCAAATTGGATGTTCAAATAGAGATACATCACTTGAGAATGGGGGACAAATGTTGACATAATAATTCAATCTGGACTATATATATATACTATATATATATATATGTTTATATATATATATATATATATATATATATATATATATATATATATATATGTGTGTGTGTGTGTGTGTGTGTGTGTGTGTGTGTGTGTGTGTGTGTGTGTGTGTTCCAATATATAACCCTATTCACAAAGCAAGATAATCAATTAAACCAAATAAAATACATGGTTTGATAAAAAGAAATGCATGTTAAGATATTAATATGAAGATGATTTGCAATACATATCATTGTATTAAATCCTAACATTGTGGATCAAGTCAATCCATAGCAAGCAAGCCCATCATGAACACCAATTGAATACAACTACTTTAGGCCCATTCATTGAACCAAACCCTACTACCAAGACTCAAACCCAGACCAAATGAACCTGAAACCCAAACTGACCTGGACCAGCCTTGACCAACCCAACTAGACTAGACCTTAACTGGATCAGACCCAAGAATCACATCCTAGACACACTTGGACCATAATTGTCCAAACTAGGTCTGACATGATCCAATACACAACTGGACCAAACCAAACCCACTCAATAGACCTTCTATACTAGACTCATTAATAATCCAAAGCTAACCGAACCTAAATCTAGACCATCCTTAGACCTAAACCTGCCCTAGACATTAACAAAACCAGACCAATCCTATGATCTGAACCAAAACTAACCCGATCCAAACTAAACCTAACTCTAAAGGCATGAACATGGACTAGCCTGCACCAGCCAAGAACTGACTTAAACTGTACTCTAAAACAAGAATCTAGATTGACCCGGGCCAACCTAAAACCAATCTAGACATACACCTAGACCTAAAGACCAGACCAAGAACCAATTCTAAACTAAAACTCTGAACCAAACTGAATCCAAACCTGTCTAATCCAAATTCAAACCTAAACTAAATCAAACAAAACCAACTATACCTAAACCCCTCCATACAAAAAACTGAATTAACTTCAAGTAGACCCAAACCTAAACCGAACATGAACCAACACAGACCACACCAAAAAAAATGAACCTATAAAGTTGTTTAAGGTTGTGTGTGTGCATGGGGGCAATAGAGATACACAATCACAAATATATGCTAACTAGCAAAAATAGCGAAAATAAATCTAGTGAATCAAATCGCAAGAGACGCATCAATTTTTTTACGTGGAAAACCCTTCCAAATTGGAAGGGGAAAAACCACGGGACCTAGTCCAGTTAAATCTCCAATTTGATAATAATGAGTACACAATACAATCCTCTAAAGTCACAACTAGCATCAAGAGAAATAATGCATAGTCGATCCAGTATTGTAGCAGTATTAGTATTAGGCTATTAGTGATGGTGGCAGTAGTAGGCTTTACTTCAGTCATTGATCTAACTTCTCCTTTGCTTCAGATCCAAACCATAGATGCCCTGAAATTTTAAAACAGCAACAGAGACCAAAGATAAATATCAATCTTTGCAGCTGAAGAAAATGCACGCGGCAGTCAAACGAGATAGGAAACGTGAAGACTTACCAATTACTTGTTCGGCCGAGAATCTCTTGGAGACGTCTTTTGACAGCATCTTTCGCAGAAGATCCTTCGCCGCCGGAGAAATGGAGGAGAAGATCCGAGTCGGAAAGCGGAGATTCCCACGAAGCACCGCTTCAAATATCTCAGGCGCAGTGTCCCCAGGAAAAGGAGGGATTCCCCCGGACAAGAGTACGTACATAATAACACCGGCACTCCAAATATCCACTTTCTCATTGTAATCCCTCCCAGAAAGCACCTCAGGCGCAACATAGTAAGGCGTCCCAACGACCCCCGTCATGAGTCGGCCGTCATGATCAAAGAAGTCAGCAGATCCAAAATCAGCAAGTTTCAAGCGCTTCTTACTATCAAATAGAATGTTATCAGGCTTAATGTCACGGTGAGCTACACCCTTCCGGTGACAATGAGCGATCGCCTCCATCAAAGGCAACATAATAGCAGCAGCTTCCACTTCAGAGAAAGTAGTACTGCGGTTGTTGGTGAGACGATCGTATAAGTCGGAAGAATCGCAGAGCTCCATCACGATATCAAGATAGGTTTCGTCCTCATAAACATCCTTTATTCCCACAACGTTCGGGTTCCCCTTTACAAGTTGCATGATCTTTGACTCTTTCTTGACGCATTCTTGATCCACCGAATCCACAAGAAGACGCTTGTCGATGGATTTTAAGGCCAAGAACTCACCAACGGATTCTTGAGAAAAACACCGGAATACGGTACCAAATCTTCCTCGACCGATCTCTTCGCGAACCTGGTAGACCTTCTTCAAACCCTCGCTCATGATTTCTTCCAAGCAGTTTCTGCTCCTTCTTTGTTGTATTATGAAGAATGTTTCTGACTTTCTGTAGTGTAGATGATGAAAGAAAGCAGCTCTCTCTCTCTCGCTATTTAAAAGTCCCACTTTGAGGGAGTGTGAGGATTTTTCCAAATCCGAAAGTTTGGGGGTTCATTGTCATCCATATCTCTCTAGTGGGTTCCACATTTTAGAGTGAGATTCTACATCAATGGAGTATGATGGAGTCTCATGAAATCTCATTGGACGAGATTGGTATATTCCGTTCATACCTACGGAATAACAAATAAATAACTCTAATTATCCTTATGGAATCAATATAGGTTTGTACATGTCATTAGGATGGATTCCAATCATAACTATCCCATTGGTTGTGTTGTCCACTGAAACTCTATACTTTCAATATTTTAAGTAGTTTACAGACATAGTCCATCATCAATTTCCTAATGTGTAGAAGTGCAATGTATGTCAATATAAATACAAAACTGTATTTAATTTAGAACTCGAAATTTAATATATGATTAATCTAAGTTATGTTTTCTAAATTTAGCAATTAAAATAAGTACTTCATCTGCCCTATATGACAGAATAAATGTCTTACAATATTTGAAAAAATAATAAATTCTACATATGGTAATAATCTTTAAATTAAGATATAAAATATTTACTGTCATGTCGTGTTTAATAATATATTACTGGTATATCTATATAACTATGTCCTTTAGTCATTATGCTCAGACATTTCCCGAACTTCACAGTGAGTGGAGCCTTATATGCACTGAGTACACCATATTAAAATAAAGAAATTACATGCATACAGACCCCTTTCCCTAACTCAAACAGACTTTGTAATAAGAAATTGACGTAATTTTACTGTAAAGGTAATAAGTTGACTAATTTAGAGAAACGAAAATATGAAATTGATATAAATTAAATATCTCTTTGCCATTTCATATTATTATTGTTTAGTCATATGTTGGTTAAAGTTCAATTAGTAATATAAATAAAATAATCATTGGTACGTAGGCAATACTAGCAGTTTAGGCTGTATTTGGTATCATTTTTATTTTTGTTTTTTTGATATATTTTTATTTTTATGGGTGTTTGGTATCATTTTTCAATGCAATTTATGAAATGAAAAAATAAAAATAAACCTAATATCAAAAACAAGTTGAGACCTGTTTTTGATCAAAAACAAGTTGAGACCTGTTTTTGATTTTTAGCCAAAAACGGTTTTTGAGTTTTTTTGCGCAACTTAAATGACATGTGAGTGTTTTGTCTCCAACAGCTCTAAAAGTGGGGGTAAAAACGTAAAATTCATTTCTAACATAACTTTTCCCTCACAACGAAACTTTCTCTGCGAACTGAGCTCCTATCTTCAAGAATTGAAAGCTCCCAACCTAATTGCAAAATTTGTCGATCTTCATCAGTTTCTGTTGGAGATGCACATCAAAGTAGGGTGCGGGAGCTTGTAACCGGAAGACAACATATTAGGGTGCGGAGCTTGTAACCGGCAAACAACACATTAGGGTCTCTGTGCAATCGCCTGAAGAAACAAAACATACCAAATAATCATCATTCGATTAACATGAGGAGTTTGGGATCCACTAGTTATAAACCATTAATTGATTGTGTTATGTGGAATTGATTATGGGATCCATTATGAACAGGGATAATGCATTGTATTTTTCCAGGTATTTTCTCTCTGCTCCCTTCGCTTTCTCTCTCTGTCCCTCTGTTTCAGCATCTCCCTTTTCCCCTCTTCCTGGTTATAAACCATTAATTGATTGTGTTTATGGATGGATTGGTTGGGGGGTGTTTGAGCTGAAGATCTGTTGGAGGATGGCTTGAAAAGAGTGACCTGGATCTGGGTCGATGAATTGGGATTGATCATTGAAGAAGATGAGATCAAAATGCGGATCTGCGATAGAGAGAGGGTTGGATTCGACGCTGTTGACACCATTGATTTCAGGGTTGATCTCCTTCACCCATTTGAGCATGTGATCAAAGGAACGTTTTTCATTACTAGAACCACTATTGTCTTGATGGGACCTGCAAAGAAGGAGGAATTACAGAGGAGAAGGATAAGGAGATGGAGAAGGGGTATAGAAGGGAATACTGATTTCTTTATCGCCATATTGTTGCAGAGCATAGCAGAGGAGAGAGAGAGAGAGAGAGAGAGAGAGAGAGAGAGAGAGTGATGAGTGAGTGAGAAATAGAGATGAAGTGTGAACAGAAGAATAGTGAGCTATTCCTCTGTTTCATCATCTCTCCCTTTCTCCTTCCTCCGCTATTCCTGGTTCCCCCGCTCTCCATCTCTCTACCATCTTCTCTCTCTCTTGCCCACTCATGCTTCATCTCCCTACTTCTCTCTCTCTCTCTCTCTCTCTCTTATGATGCCTGCCACTACTGAGCCACTGCCACTAAGTGGAATTTGTTGATTACGTGTGGGAGGATGGGAGAGGATGCTGATTACGTGGATGTCCATGAGAGAAGAATAATCACTGTTGTATACCAGCTGTTAGTTAAATTGTCAAGGGGTTATATGTAACATAATTAGTTAGAATATTGATTAGAATATTAGTTCTAATAAGAATCTTTCAGAAAGGATTAGGAGGCATCGTCTGTTATATAAGAGGATTAGTTAAATTGTCAAGGGGTTATATGCAAGACAATATGTTGTTCCTCTTAAATTCACTTTTGAATTCAACTTATACAAAAACTTTGTTGTCTAAACCCTGACTTCTCTTCTTGATTACTTCTATTCAGTATTAATCTCGATGGTTGGGAAAGAAAGATGTTTATTAACAGTGCTGCTATAAGGTAAAAGAGTTAGTCTCTCATTACCCTAACACTTAATATTTGGCCATATGGAAGGGGAGGGGTTAATGGCATCGTCTTTCTTATACTGATAGTTTATCATAAAATTAAAAAGGAAGATCATTTCTCAAACGTTTTCATTAATTCTACTTTGGTTCAATCCTACACATTTCATTGACAGTTACTCCGAAGAGTTCGAGAGAATTTTTATTGATGATGGTTTACTTTGTGGGTTCCTTCATTGTTTGGGCTAATTTCTTGGTGTAGATGGATCTATAAAAGTTATAAAAATCACTTTTAGACATAGGCATACCAAATCTATTTCTCATTTTGCAATCTATTTTTTATTGTAGTTGCCAAACGACTTTTTATTTTTGATCAAAAATGGTTTTCAAAAATACTTTTTGAAAAAATAGCAAAAATTAACAAAAATCAAAAACAAAAAGATACCAAACATAGCCTTAGAGTCTTTATAGACAACTAGATAAGGACTCGAAGGGCAATATGTTATATGTGTAAGTGTATCTCTTTGATATCGATTTAACAATTCAAAAAATAAAAAGAAATTCACGTTTTTCTTTCCAATTATTTTAAAAATAATTTACTGAAAAGAGTATTTTAAATAAGTTAATGATATACTTTCTTCTCTGTTTTTTTTTCTTTTTCCTTTTTGGCAGTATTCTGAACTTTTTTTTCTTATTACATTGCCCTTGTTGGGATTATTTTTCACGTTTAACTAAAATTATCTCTTCTCTTGATAATTTCTCTCTGTTCCCCGACTTTGTAGTCCCAGTAATTCCTTCATACCTTAAGAAAATCATTGAAGATGCCGGTAGTTTTCCTAATCCTTGGGGATGAATATGAATTTGTCTTCAACAATATTTCAAGAAGAAACATTAAAAAACATAGCAGAGAAAAATAATATTTTAATTCTCACCCCACAACCAAAAAAAAATTTAAAATAAGAAAAAATAAACTTTTTAACAATAGATTGAAAGTGAATTTAAATATTTACTTTGCCATATTTTTCTTCAAAAAAATTTCAAATTTCAGTTAATATTTTTATTAGCTATAATTGTTGTTCGAATTGGTTCAAAAATTTTAATTTTAATTCTGTTTGAATTTTACTTTACATTCCAAATTATCTATCCAATCAAACGGACCTCAATAAAAAAAATTCTCAAAACTCCAATTTTCTAAATGGAAACATATACCTAACACCTCTAATATTATATCTTAAATACTCCATGGTTATTAATTTGTTATCATTGTTTTTCCTATGAAATATGGCTCAAGAACAATTGGCTGATTTTTGGTGGGAGAAGAATATAGTATTGGTTAAGATAACAGTGGTCCTCTTTAGTACCAAAAGTGTCTTGAAAGCTTCAACTTTTGAAAACAACTTAATCACATTTATGGTCATTTAAATGCATTTTGCAATTGCTCAGGACTAGGGATCATAAGACTTAACTTTTAATGGTATGAAACTCATATTTTTAGGGAGCAAAACATGATTGCTGACTCCTTTTCTAGAAGAGCACTGTCCTGAATGTATAGGATAATTTGATCTAATTCCGATCAATGACTACAAACAAACTGTGCATCGTCTTCTATTTGTATCAATGTTTGGATAAATAAACTTCCTTCTTATCCAAACGAAAAACTCATGCATTTCTAGGTCTATTTAGACACGTAGAAAAAGTACAATGATAGGTAGTGAATGACATCGACAAAAAAGACTTCATGTACAAATAACATGTCAATTATGACCTTTTAAGTAGAGAATAAATGGATAGTCAAAATTTTGGATTAGATTTACATTTCCGGATAATCTGGAACATATTCTATATGGTTTGTACAGATATTCAATTATTTAATAATAAAAACTTAAGTAACACTAAGAGGCTTGTTTGTTAAAGCAAGGTGGGTCTGCGATTAAACTAGTTTTATTCACTCATTATATGGTATCGGAAGATCAAAAACCAATCTATTACAATGCTTTAATGACCTATTTCTAGTTATTAAAAAGAGAAAATCTTGAAACTAAGACAAATAAGAGACATAAATTAAGAACCTAAAAGAAAGACCTAGATAAAAGAGAGATGACATATTTTATTTTATTCTTTTTTTCTTTTCTTTTCTTTTCTTTTTTTATAATAAAGAGAGATGACATATTGATATTCGATATATAAAAGATATTTTAATTGGATTCAGATTTCCAAAGCATATTTTACATCCCTACTTTTAAGCCTCATGATCGGAACATAGTGAAATACCAGAAGAAAAATAATGATTAAATTAAGCTTTGCTGTTTTCATAAATACATTAAAAATATGTTTGGTGGCACTCGATCACTTAGTTTTCATCGATTTTTTTATTCATTTTTTAGAATAGCAAAACCCACGGATTATAAAAAATAAAAAATAAATAACAAAAAAATAAACCCGAAAAGGTTGTTTAAAAGTTCTAGAACTTAAGGAAGAAACTAATGGATTTCCCTTTTCTTTTTTTTTTCTTTTTTTTAAAATAGTAATAAAAAAAAATTCATTTCAACGGTCAATTTTTGCTAAGTTTATCATAGTGTATCTTGATTTTTGATTTTGTCATATAGAGTGATGATGTCACAATTTATAATAAAAGAAAATTTTCACATAAACCTTAAGAAGTATTGATAAATTCATCTATTACACAGGTTTGGAAAATCATCAATCGCATCCACTTAATTGACGAAAATCACTTAAAATATTGGTAGATGTTTTTTTATTCTTCATTCCAATGGTATATGATTTGATATGTTTTGCCAGTTGGAGAAATTTCGTTAATGAAAAAACTCTGACAGATTGGATCCAAATTTGAGAAATTCATTTATTTTAATTCAACTATTCATTTACAAGTCTTTACAATCAATCCTCATTGATACTAGGTTTGTATGGTTAACTCTGATACCAACTGTTAGATATTTATGTGTTTAAGGTTTCAACCAAACACATTCTAATTCATATATGAACCATAAACATAATGGAGAAGTCATTAACTATGAATCATAAAAGACATACCTGTTTGTGAATGCTAATTTCCTCTACACTCCAAGATACTTCAAGCTTTGATCAAAATCCTTCAGTTATAGTCTTTCACAGTCTCTAGAATATATCCCCAATCTCTTGCCAATGGGTACAAAAAAATCTCTTCACTAACTATGGCTGTAGAGATTCTAACCTATATTTATACAATACTATTATAACTCAAATACCCTTCTCACAATAGAATTAGAGTTATCAAACTTATCTCATATCATGTCGTGTGACTAACCAAATTAAACAGATTTTACCGTATCAATTAAACTACCATTAAATAACTAGTTTAGGTAATTAATTAAGCTCATATAAATCTAACAAGTTATGTTTTTTTTATCAATTTAATTAAATATATTTCTTAAGAAAAATAAAAAAAAGAGAAGTAAGAAATACCTAACCATGCAATTCTTACCTAATAATATAAAGTAAAGAAGAAAAAAACAAAATATCTTTATTTTTATTGATTGTAGATTTGTCAATATGATAGGAGACCTCTTAGCATAGAAAGTTTTGTCAGATACATGTACGATTATGTGGTCTATATCCACTTGGATTATGTAACTCCCTTACTTACGAGTTCTCATGTACATTTGAAAAATATGTCTCTTAACAAAATAAAATTGATTGTAAATTATATGAGGACTGGTTTCATTGTTGATAGTTTTATAGCAAATCAATGGTCTATATTTAAGGATAAATCTCAACTCACTTATATAAGGAAATAAATCCTCTCCCACGGCAGGAGGTTCCTATCACTGATCCAAGGGCTGGGGATCAGTAGGTCTGCCTACCAATACATGGGGAGGTGGGTCGACTGAAATCCCACCCTTGGCAGGGGCAGGTGTGCGGGGGAGGATTTTTTTATCTTATATAAGAATAGAGTAATGATGCCTAAAAAAAAATAAAAATAAAAAATAAAAAAAAATCTGTTTACGGTTGCGGACATAGACATTTTTGGTATAAGATTAGCTGGCACTTTCTTTCAATTTTTTTTTTCGGTAAAAACTTTCTTTTTATTTTCATGAGCATAAAATAGTACGGATCTCTTATGAGAAACCAAAAAATAGTACGGATCTTACGGATGGATACGCATTGAGCCATTAATGCGTATCCATCTGTAATTGCTTTATCTTATATAAGAAAAAAAAAAAAAAAATCTCTATCTGATATTTACTTTTGCCATGACACCAACATCACAATGCTTCCTGCCTTCCCTAAACTTCCATTCGTATAAAGGACAATCCTTTTTAAACAATCCCCCTCCATCTACCCATATGATGTCGACATCAACCAAACCAACTATTTTCATAGTGGTCGGAGAGCGCACGAGCTACAATAGCATCATCTGTCTTTCTCTCACTTTTTTGGATTTACATCCTCTTCTTCTAATAATTTGGAAAGAGAGAGATGCCTCATTGGATGACCGACACATAGTGCTTAGGTGAATCTCAGCCCTCTATCAGAGCTGACACCCGACTCGGTGTCGGCTCTGATGGAGGACTCGAATTTATCTTAGCTTCATGTGTTGGCCATCCAACAGGGCGTTTCCCGTCCTCTCGAATCACTAGGAGGAGAGGATTTGAATCCCACTTTCTCCCGCTACTAATGCTACTATCAATAATATCCACTCACAATTCTGGTTCCCTTTCAAGGTAAAGAATACGAATGGGAATGAAAGAGAATCGAATTTTCATTTTAGCTTTAGGATTACATCCGACTGAGTCATGGTTTGCATGGAGATGGAGCTGGGAAAAACTTCCCACAGATGATTGTGTTAAAAAAAAAGGTGTTTTGATTATGACGAGATGCTATTTATGTTATTCGGCTATGAAAACATTTACTCATGTTTTTTGTGATTTTGATTTTACAAAAAAAGTGTGGGATGAGGTTGGGGCTGGGACTTTTTGGTGTCCATATCACAATGTTTATCTCACCAAATGAAATGGCAATTTGATGGAGGAGGAAGGTTAGAGTTATGTCTATGAGACAGATTTGGTTGGGAGTAATGTTTGTTGCTATGGAATCACTATGACGTGCAAGGAATGATTCCATTCATAAGAACATTAGATGCTCTTTGGCATTAGTTTGGGAGAGAGTTAAGAGAGGGTGTAAAGACATCTCTATAAGACAACCATGTGTGATTAAATTTCTGGAGGATTTAAGGATTGTAAAAATTCTGGGTTTGGAGACGAAGAAGAGGATATATGGTCAAATTATGGAGTTGTTTTGATGATCTCCACCTCAACATTGGTGTAAGATAAATACGGATGGACGTAGCCTAGGGAATCCAGGACATGCTGAAGGTGGTGAGGTAATCAGATCTGATAAATGATAAATTATTTGTGCTTAATCTGAGCCATTTGGTGTCGCAACATGTTATATTGAAAAAATCAAAAGTGCTATGCATGGGTTGAAGATAGCTCGACAGCTTGGATTCAACAACATCTGGCTTGAATTTGATTCTCAAGCCACTGCAATGGCTATGAGATCTGAAGGAATTCCTTGGAACTTGTTATAGAAATGGAGAGGGATATTGGATGACCTTTATGAATGTCAAATTCGATATACTCATTGTTTTCGGGAAGTTAATACTATTGCAAATATTCTCGTCAGGAAGGCAACTAAGAATAGGGTATCTCGATTTCTAGAAAACTTGTCCGGACTTCTTGATTTCTGAGACAGTGTGGGATGCTATGCATAGACATCGTTATAGGTTCTTATAGTCACCTTGGGTGGCCTCTGCTGATGGCATTGCCAAAGGTGGAGGTATTACATCCTTAGAGGGCGTTTTGTATTTTTTTTTTCTTCATTTTTTTCTTTTAATCATTGCTCCTAGCCAAAAAAAAAAAAAAAAAAGGGTATAGCTCTAAATATAATCTACAAGTTTCTGTCATTTTCTAAACATAAGATCAGAAACAAGTGACTTGACAAGCTATATTTATCATAAATCAATTTAAATTTTATACCGAATAAGTTGAAGCAATTTTGTAATAAATTGTCTACCTATCTATACCAATATTTTAGACATTATTATATACTCAGTGATTCTAATAAAGGATAAATTATTTATATTAAAAAAAAAAAGAATGACTCATATTTGTAGATAACTATAAACTATCCTAATAATAAGTGAAAATAATCTTTGAGCTAATCACGATGTGGGTTATGCCTTTTATCAATTTAGTTAAATATATTTCTTAAGAAAAATAAAAAAGAAAAGTAAGAAATTCCTTACCATGCAATTCTTACCTAATAATATAAAGTAAAAAAGAAGAAAAATAAAATATTTCTATTTTAATTGATTGTAGATTTGTCATAGCTAGCACACAAAGTTTTGTTGGATACATTTACGGGCCATATGACTATGTGGCCGATATCCACTTAGATTTATGTGACTCCCTTGCTTCAGAGTTCTCATATACATTTGATAAATATGTCTCTTAGCAAAAAAAATATTGATTGTAAATTGTATGAGGACTGGTTTCATGGTTGATAGTTTCATATCAATTAGAGGTCCACATTTAAGGGATAAATCAAAACTCACTTATACAAGAATAAAGTAATGATTCCTAAAAAATAAAAATAAAAATAAAAATAAAAATAAAAACTGTTTTACGGTTATGGGCACAGAAAAGTACACACACGTGGGATTTTTTGGTATAAGATTAGCTGGCACATTTTTCCACTTTCAATGATCATAAAATAGTACGGATCTCTTACCAAAAAAACAAAAACAAATAGTACGGATCTTACGGATGGATTACGCATTAACTAAATCATTGAGGGTACAGTAAACACTTTTCCTCCTCCTCCACCGAATTGCTTCATCTTCAAAAAAAAAACAAAAAAAAAATAAATAACCAATCTATCTGACATTTACTTTTGCCAACAAACAAACATATACATCTCCATTACTACCAAAAAAACAAACATCTCCATTATGCTTTGATTCTCACAGAACAATGCATGCTGCTTTGCCTAAACTTCCATTCGTTTAAAGGATTATACCTTCTTGAACAATCCCCCTCCATCTACCCACATGAATGATATCGACATCAACCAAACCAACTATTTTCATAGTGCTGGGAGAGCGCAGGAGCTACAACAGCGGATCATCTGTCTTCCTCTCTGTCACTTTCTCTTGCACTACTGGCTACTGTCAATGGGATCCCACTCACCAATTCTGATTCCCTTTCAACGTAAAGAAGGCGGAGGGTATTGGGGAATGAAGGAGAATCAAATTTCCATTTCTCCCTCTTTAAACTTTAAAAAACAGACTACACCGTAACCCATAAGTGCAACGGGATTAGCCCAGATAACCCAGAGAAAGAACCAAAAGAGAGAAAGACATGGAGTATAAATGTATAGAAGAGAGGAGATTCAGTCCCCTAGTCTCCCTTAAAAGGCGGGATTTCATTACCAGCTTTGCATATAAGTAAGTATATATTAAGTACATCTCTACTACACTCCCAAACTTTCTTCCCCAACTACTCTCAGTAAAACAGAATAATGGAACCTACCCCCCCCAAAAAAAAAAAAGAAAAAAAAGAAGCATACCAAAGTTTCAAGCCCCTGCACAGCTCCTCCTCCCTCCGCACATCTCTGCAGTGGCACGAACGGAGAAAAAGGCTTTCTGGAATCTACGAAGCACGCACGACGTATATGCACAGTTGGCCCCTGTATACTAGCAGTATTAGGATATTAGTGATGGGGGCAGTACTAAGCTTTGCTTCCTTTGTACACTATCTCAACTCAGATCAGTCATTGATCTAACTTCTCCTCCGCTACTGATCCATGGATGCCCTGAAATTTTAATACAGAAACAGAAACCAAATATAATATCAACTTTGCAACTGAAGAAAAAACCCATGCAAAGAAAGAAAACAACTAAGAATAGAATCAATACATCATTTCCCTAAACAAAAGGTCAATAAATTCAGAACCCCCTAAAAAAATTGGGAAACTACAAGGAAGAATCAGTTAGCAAAGGATCCATCGAAGCGCACAGATGGTTTTTGACTCTCTCTCTCTCTCTCTCTCTCTCTCTCTCCAAACGCGATGAAAGAAAGCTAGGGCAGCAAAACCTCTCTCTCTCTCCAAACGCGATGAAAGAAAGCTAGGGCAGCAAAACCTACAAACTGCTAACGAAGGAAATCAAGAAAGCAGGAGGGAAGATAGTAAAAAAAATGACACAAAATCAGGGGTAAGAAAATCGAAACAAAAAATCAAATCTTCTATTTGAGAAAAATCATAAACAAGAAATCAACATGAAAACAGAGTCGCTCTTAGAGAAAGCAGAGGTATGGCACTTGGCAAAACCTAAAGAAGAATCCCCCTCCAAAACACAAATGCACACGGCACTGAAACGTGAAGGGAAATGTCAAGACTTACCGAGTACTTGCTCGGCCGAAAATCTCCTGGAGATGTCTTTTGAAAGCATCTTCCGCAGAAGATCCTTCGCCGCCGGAGACACAGAGTAGAAGATCCGAGTCGGAAAGCGAAGATTCCCACGAAGCACCGCATCAAAGATCTCAGCCGCAGTCTCCCCATGAAAAGGCGGGATTCCGGACAACAGTATGTACATAATAACACCGGCACTCCAAATATCGACCTTCTCATTGTAATCCCTCCCAGAAAGCACCTCAGATGCAACATAGTAGGGCGTTCCAACGATCCCCCTCATCGATCTCCCGTCATGAAAGAACTCAGCAGATCCAAAATCAGCCAGCTTCAGCCGGTTGCTACTATCAAATAAAATGTTATCAGGCTTAATATCACGGTGAGCAACACCCCTCCGGTGACAATGAGCGATCGCCTCCATCAAAGGCAACATAATTGCAGCAGCTTCAACATCAGAGAAAGTGCGCATGGTGACACGATCGTATAAGTCGGAAGAATCGCAGAGCTCCATGACGATATCAAGATAGGTTTCATCCTCAAAAACATCAATGATTTGAACAACGTTCGGATTCCCGCTTACAAGTTCCATAATCTTGGACTCTTTCTGGATGCATTCTTGATCGACGGAGTCGGCAAGAAGACGTTTGTTGATGGATTTTGACGCGTAGAAGTCACCAGATTCAGGAAAAAAACACCGGAAAACGGTACCAAATCTTCCCCGACCGATCTCTTCGCAAACCTGGTAGACCTTCTTCAATCCCTCGCTCATTTCCCAAAAGTTTCTGCTGCTCTGTATCAAATGTTTGTGAAGGAGGCGAATATGACGCCCCTGAGTCCCACTTGAGAGTGAGGGTTTTTCCGAATCCGAATGTTCGTATCGATTTCCACCACGTGTCGTATCTAAGGGTTGAAAAAATTACGACTGTCTTAACTTGGTAGGCAAGTTGTTGTAGATTTTTTTTTTTTTGGGTAAGCTTTGTACTTTTGTTTGCTATGAGGTTTTCAAACAATTTTTGGGTCCTACCAAAAATTTCATTCCTATTTTAGCCCCTTTCAAGGAGTATTTCCCTTATTTTTAATTAAAAATCAGAAAAAAAAAGAAAGGTATGAATACAATAGGAAAATAATCTTTTCATATCGAATATCCAATGGCTCTCATCCATTGTGCGTAGTTTATGATGTATATATACACACAGTGGATGACACCCATTGAATATTTTTCATGTCAACATGAAGACATGAGAGGATATGATCCGATACAATGAAGTTAGCGATGACTTTTGTAATCTTTGACTCTTTGCGAAGATTATAATTTTAACCGTTTTGAGATAATTACAATAACTATCCCCAGCTTCTAAGTTTCAATAGGAGCGTTCAAGAACTCGAAATCAAGCGAGGGATCGGTCTAATATCAATCTGATTTGCCCTATCAATCTGATTTGCCCCACGGTTTAGGTATCTGGACCGGATTTGCAAGGATCGATCTGTGACGATATTTACTATGGCCAATACAAGAATATATATTTGAATTCTTTTGCAAAAACGTATTTTTACCAAGTACGAATTCGATATGATCATTAAATTCCGAGTTCAAAATACGAAAACAACCTCTCAGCATTGGAGGATAAAGCCGCATACATTATGCCACTCTTCAGATCTTGCAATAGCAGGAACCTCATGCACTGAGATGCCCTTTATTTCATTTCAAAAATTTTCAATATATCCACCAGAGTAAACCAATGTGGGATTATTTTTAACATTAACTCTAACATGTTGCCTCTCTTTTAAATAACAGTACATGTGACATATGGCTCCTCATACAATTAGAAACCGATGGCTTTCGAGATAATTAGTGTCTTTATATGATCCATTTTTTTAAACCAGTGTCGAAAATGAAGTCCAAAAAAAATACTCAATTGATTAACCGTGTGACAAAGTAGAATCCCAACTTAGCCATAGGTCATGCTATGTTTCAGTTTAATCCTTCTACTTTGAAATTTGTCAATCATTTTTGTAAAATTTGTATATTCTAGAGGAGAAATTACACTTAAGTTGAAACTTACTAGATAGGTCAATTGTGATAGATAACATGTTCATAAAATTTTAACATCAACTACATTTCCATGTGGTAAATTACATGATGTATTTATTTTAACTTGTTCTAAGGGTTCTACAACAAACTTAATTAAAATGAGAAAAAAAAAAATTTTGTTCGGAATTGTGTGTTTAAAATATCTCAGAATTTAAGTAAAAAAAAAATAAAAAAATGGGTCAAACATTTTGAGTATACGAAAAAAAACATATTTAGATTTAAAAATTATAGAACAAAATAGATAATATAATCATATAATCAACTTTAATGTTCAATCGAATGAACCAAATATATTATTAAACCAAATGAAATCATGGTTTAGACCAAAAAATAAACTCTAAAGCTAAAAACCTAAAAGAGTAAACCATCTCTTATTCTTTTACACTCCTTGAGTCTTCTACTTGTTCCTTTTGCCTTTGTCCTTATATACATATGTGATCAAAATACCTTGTAAGAGAGTTTTTTATTTATTTATTTATTGGTTGAAATAAGAACTGTTTACAATCCTATAAGAAAGTATTCAATTATCTACCACATGAGAACAATTATGAATTTGAAACCCAACATCTCTCTCTTTATTCATATTTACACTTTACCATGAGCGCGTAATGGTCCATTTACAGACCGAGTTGCCCAACTAGCATAAGATTGATTGATTATGGATCGAGAACCGAACCAAACATAGACGTGTTCATGCTTGACGGACTAATTAGTTAAACGGGTGGTCACAATACGAAATAATAAAATGACAGAAATAAATCCTCTCATGCTGGCATGAGGGAATCTAGTGACTGTAGTTTAACACACATACCGATGTATTGGTATACGCGCACAGTGAATGACAGCCACTGAATTTTCTTGTGCCGGCATTCAAGGGATGAGAGGATTTAAATCCTAAAATGACGGGGACCGATTAAACCTAAGACCGACCATGTAAGACCCGCACTCCATGAATCCGATCTAAATCTTGTTTCATATCGTAACAGGTCTTCCAATCATCACTGGACCAGACGGGACGAGCGGATGACAACCAGGTATGAAATTGGACTAATCGGACCAATTCAAGTATGAAAAAACTTCATACCTATCGATGGTACCGCTCTATGGTACGGGTCGATGGTCAACCGGTATGGCCTGCGCAACATGGATCAGGAAACAGATCTCTGCGGGTCTCACTTTCCAAATTTCAAACCAAAGGACTTTTCTAATCTTAGGAGGCTTCCTAAACCTAACCCTAGTCTATATAAGGACCCTTAAACCTCCTAAAATCTTTTTCATTGATCCTCACAAACCCTAGAAAAGAGAAAGAGGTTGAAGAAGGAGAAAAAGCTAGGAAGGAGAAGGAATAGCCGTCATTACCGTTCGACGAAGAATACATTGCCGCGAGTCGACGGTAAGTACTTAAACCTTCCTCTACATTAAGTATTCTAGGATGGTTAGTTATAATTGGATCAATACCATGCAAAACAGGTATTGATTTAAACCTTGTTTGCCGTCAAACCCTAAATTAGTCGTAAACCCTAGATTCAAGTTCTAAGTCGAAGATCATCAAGGCTATGACTTGAATGGAATTGGAAACAACTCTAACTCAGTATTCAGACCTAGAATGTGTAGGAAAAACTCTAGGATCAATAGGGGGTGACCGACAGAAGGCGAGAACCAAGCGTATGGTCTTTCGGAGACATATCGATCGACCATACCGGTCGCACTCTATGCGATCGGTACCGCGACCGGTACCTCCCGGGACTGGTCTGTGGGGACCGGTCGACCATACCAGTCGCAGGTTTTCCCACAGTGCTGCGATCGGTACCTGTGACCGATCTGCTCTGTGAAGAGTGTTTTTGACCCAGTTGATTTTCCGACCAACGTAAACCTAAGGAAAAACTATTCTAATTAAACCTAACATTTTGTAGGACCTTGTGATAGCACGTTTGGACCTTGTGACGCGGAGCAAGATATCAATCAAGCGTCAGGTAAGGGAATCAGACCTAAACCCTAATAATTCAATAACAGTTAATCGTTGTTAATAATTATGGTTCTGTGGATTGATGTTGTGCATTCTCGTATGTCATCCTTTACTTTCAGTTATTATTATTGTTCATGCATACTTGCTATGCTAGGTTGTGACTGTTAGGCATGTGATTGTTTTCGTTGGTGTGTGAAATGAGAAGGACTGGAGGTCTAGGATCATTCCTCACACTAACACTTTTCATATCGTTCTGTCTTAGCATGCTTGGTGCAGGTAGGGTATCAGGGGGAGGATGTGGCCTGTGGTCTCCGGCCTGGCCACTAGACTCTAGCTCTATCTCTATACCATAGGGAGCTGTGGTGGGACAATACCTACTGTGATGACATATAAGATTAATTAGTTGCGAGTCCAGTTTACAAGCCCTCACCAATAGGGGCTTACATGTTGGTATGGGTAGAGTATCAGGGGAGGTGTTGGTGGTGTTTGATCCGGACGTCTTAGCTCTATCTCTATTCCATAATAGGGTGCATGTGGGACGACAGTGGTGTTTGATCCATTGGACAACTTCACACACGAGTGTATAGAGGTGCGGTGGCCGTCAATCCTTTCTATAGCACATTGCAAACTTAAAATCAGACCATGAAGTGAATGTTACTCATGCATATGTTTGTTGCATTGTCTGATTGTCTTACTGAGCTAAGTTGTGAGCTCACCATTGTGTATACACTATTTTTAGATGTTGATGCAGGTTATACAGTGGAGGATTACCTGAGTGCTCCAGTGTACGGAGGTGTGGCTGCTCTGGACATGCAGGCAGGAGAGGACGAGCATGACGCTTCATGCGAGTGCCCTTTCTGCGTGTACTTTTAGGATTTGATTTAATTTATTTTTTTATTATTTTCAGATGGAAATACAGTTGATGTAAAGATATTTATTTACGTTTTTTGATATTTGAATAATTAGATATTTTATTTAAATTTATCAATAGATCACTCAGTTCATTTAATTTAAGACTTCCGCTGTATTTTATTATATTCTGATTGTGGTTATGTGCAATATTTTGTATGAGTGGACACGGTCTTATTAAGATCCTGGTTTGAACCGTTGGTTCAGTGACGGTTCACTCACACTTCTAGTTCAGCCGAAATTGGAGTGTGACAGACCAATTGCAATAGAGACCCCTAACCGATCTTGCCATAGCACCTTTTTTATTTTTATAACTCCCATCAATATGATAGGACTCCATCCATAGTTAGTTAATACGCGTATTAAATGTCGTACCATTTTTTTCCCGTATAAAACACGTATTACATATTTTTTTTGAACAATCTGAGAAAAAACAACATATTGCAAGGCTCGCCGTATAAACGCATATTATACGGCGTACCATTTTTTATATTACAAAAAAACGCAAATAAAAATTAACAAATATGTCTATGACTCTTCGTGATCTGTTAGTATCTTTTTTTTTTTTTTTTTTCAAAACCCCTAATACCTCTCGGCTCCCTCCCATCTTTCTTTTCCTAAAACCTCTCGGCTCCTTCCCATCTTTATCTTTTGTAAATCTCGATCCCTCCCATCTTTCTTTTCCTAAAACCTCTCGGCTCCTTCCCATCTTTATCTTTTGTAAATCTCTAATGGAGTAGTTCCACTTCCCCTTCCCTCCCATCTCTCTTTTCCTAATCTTTAGCCAAATCTTTAGCCAGTGACTCTGGTAACTAGTTTGTAATATTGTTCAAAAGTTTCGATTGCTTCCAATTTCTTGGCGAAAAGTAAGGTCCGTAGGGTAGTCTAGAACTCCTATTTCCTCTATTAACATGGTTTTTGGCATTTTATATCTCTGTGGCCCGTAGTCCATAGACTCCATACTCTGTAGTCCATAGATTCCATACTATAATGTAGAGTTGTAGACTATAAAAAATAATATATAAAATAAATCATCTTATCTCATGATTCTCATGGCCAAATTTTCAGTGATCCTCCATTAAAAAAATAAAAAATCGATGATCAAAATCATAAGCATTTTGAGAGGCTCACGACTCACATTCATTGTTCTCAAATCACAACTCTCAAGTACAGCGTAGAAACTTCTTACCCAAAAAAAACAAGGTACAACGTAGAAACTGCATAGAGAAACCATCCTTTGAAAACTTTATTTTTTATTTTATTTTTAAATTATAAAATCCAAAATTAAGAGTCTTGAGACACTTCAGAATTCAGAATTACACTCAAATGTTATTTTTTTTTTTTAAATATGCATAAAAGTCATGGATTCATGGACTCATGATGATTCATGAACCATGATGACCTAACACCAAGAGTCGATGACCATGACCATATATTTATGGATCCAAGGATCTTGATCTTTGAATTTTTTTTTTTTTAATTTTTTTTTTTCTCATGATGTTTGGATTTCTTATATTGGGTTTAAAGTATAATCTTGGAACATTTGTTTTGATGGTCCTTGATATATGAAACTCTTTGCATTTTGTATTTCTTTATAATGGTTTTTGAGTTTAGAACGCTTTTGAATATCTTTCATTGAAGGTGAGGTATTTTTTAATGAATTCTAGAGTTTGTAATGATTTATGAAATTTGGATTGAGATGTGGATATATTCATATGTATTTTTTTTTTCTTAATCTTATAATTGCTTGAAATTTTGGATTTAACTATTAAGTAATAATTGCTTAATCTATAAGTATATATTGTCTTTTTTTTTGTCCCGTATTGTTCGAATTCTATCGTTTAAAACACATATCGTCCGTTTTTGTTTTTTTACCGTTTTAAAAAACGAGATCGTATTTTTTACCGTCCCATTTAATATTTTGACCGTTTAAAAAGTTTCGTACCATTCAAAGTTTTTTTTTCCCATTCCCGTATTAACTATTTAACTAAGCTCCATCCCATATCTAGTAGGTCTCACCTATTAAAATAAGTTCGGACCAATGGACATAGATGGAATCTTATGAAATCTTATTAGTTAGGTACAAATCAAATCATCTCCTCACAAGGGTCAGAAGGAGACTCGATTCCCACTAGTTAATGTCTGACACATGGGTGTCGATTGGATCTGAACCCTCCATTATTGCTGGTGCATAAACCGACATCCCCTGTTGACTCACTTTATCAACTCAAATAAATGATTCTGATCCAATCGACATTCACATATCGGACATTGATTAATGAAAAATGCGGCTATCTGATCATTCGGAATAACAAATAAATAATTCTAATAATGATTATAGAATCAGTATGGGTTTTTGTCATACTTAGGCGGGATCGATTCCAACCATAACTATCCAACGACAGGTTGTGTTGTCGATTGAAATATTTAAAATATTTTTTCTAGTCAATGCGGATTATATATATTTCGACAGATTGTGTTTGTATTTTCTTGTCCCCCATATATACGAGAACAAAATAATAGTGGAGAACACATCAGAACGATTGAAAAAGGGCCCACAATAACCTCAAATTTGTCACACATCATGTGGCATTTATTACGTGTCCCCTCTCCCTCTTCTCTGCCTACAATTTTCAACTTAGGGAATGTCTCAATCACCATGATGTAAAGGTTTCTGTGAAGATAAAAAAACTAGTAAATCATAAATGCTGACATTTTCTATCTATCTTTCCCTTACGAAATCCATTATTCTTACTCCACGTATATCAATATAAAAAAATATTTAATTAAATTCAACGTATATTTTATCTAAATTATGTTTTTTCTATTTAACTATTTAATTATCGTGAGTATTTTATCAGCTTCAGTGACAGAATAAATGTCTTGTAATATTTAAAAAAATAATAAATTTTTGTGACAATAATAATTTATCTATTAAAATATAAAATGTTTATCCTAATACCATGTTTGTTAATATATTACTGGTATATCTATATAATTTTATCTTTTTTTTTTATTGCTAAAGATCCAAAATAATTATATTAAAAAAATAAAGAGAACCAAACCCTAATAAGGTGATAAACCCCATATTCGGCAATGCCATCAACAGTGCCATACAGAGATTAGAGCATTACATACTGGATATGCCCTCATTAAAATAAATAAATTACATACTTGCATACCCCTTCTCCTCAAAAATACTTTGCATGAAAATAAAAAAGAGCAGACGTAATTGAAATCTTAATCAAATTTAGAATACAATAAAGTTGATTTTTTTTTTGGTAAAAAAGTAAATTGAATAATTAAAGAAACAAAAATCTAAAGATGACAGAAATTAAATATATCTTCGCTATTTTATATTATAATTGTTTAGTCATATGTTGGTTAACCTTCAAATTAGTGATATAAAGAAAATGATTTTGGATACGTATGCATTATTAGGAGTTTGGACAGCTAGATAAGGACTTGAAGGGCAATATGTGTAAGTATAACACTTTGATATCGATTTAACAATTCAATAATAGAAAGAAATTCACGTTTTTATCCAATTATTTTTAAAATAATTTACTTGAAAAAATAATTTAAAATAAGTTAAAAAGATATACTTTCTTTTCCTTTTTCTTTTTATCTTTTTGGAAGGATTCTAACATCTTTTTCTTACTACATTGCCTTTGTTGGGATTATTTTTCACTTTTAATTAAAAGTATCTCTCCTTTTAATATTTCCTCTCTCCCCCGACTTTGTGGTCCCATTAATTTCTTAATAACTCAAGAAGATGATTGGAGATGCTGATGGTTTCGCTAATGCCCCAGGAGCAATATGAATTTCTCTTGAACAATATTTGAAGAAGAAGCAACCAAAAGCATAGGAGAGAAGAATAAATTTTAATTCCTGCCTCACCATCCAAAAAAAAAAAAAAATTTAAATAAATAAAACAATAACATTTTAACAGGAGTCTAAAAGTGAATTTAAATGTTTATTTTCCATAAATTTCCTTAAGAAAAAAAAATTACAAATATCAATTGAAATTTTTATTAGCTATAATAGTAGTTCGAATTGGTTCAAAAGTTTTCGTTTTGTTTCAATTTGAATTTTTCCTCACATTCCAAATTATCTTCCAACCAAACAAACCTCATTAAAAAAATTCTAAAAACTCAATTTTTCTGAATGGAAACTTATACCCAACACCTCTAATATTATATATTAAAAACTCCATGGTTATTCGTAATCATTATTTTTCATATGAAATATGGCTCAAGAACAATTGGCTGATTTTTCTTTATTTTTTTTTGTAGGAGGACATAGGATTGGTATGGATAAGGTTTGCGGTCCCCCTTAGTGTACCAAAAGTGTCTCCAAGGCTTCAACTTTGAAAGGCAATTTAATCACATTTATGGTCATTTAAATGCAATTTATAATTGCTTACAAGGACCATGAGACCTAACTTTTTAATGGTTTGAAGCTCATTTATTTCTTTGGAGTAAAACATCAGTGCTGACTCCCTTTTCAAAGAAAGTATTATCATTGACGTATACGACAATTCGACCTAAATCCAATCCATGATTACAGACAAAAAATTGTACATTATCTTATATATGTAACACGTTTTAATAAATAAACTTCCTTTCTAGCCAAATGAAAAACTCATGCATTTTTGGGTCTTTTTGGACACCTAGCAACATTGCAATGGTAGGTAGTGAATGATTTTTTTTAATGAAAATTGGTAATGAATGACATCAAGAACCTCATATACTAAGAGCATGTCAATTTTTATCTTTTAGGTAGAGATTAAATGGATAGTCAAAATTTTGGATTAGATTTCTATTTTCGAATAATCTAGACATATTCTATATGATTTGTATAGATATTCAAAAAATTAATAATAAGAATTTAAGTAACACGAGAGGGATTCACATCGTCTCCTCCCAGTGGTTTTGGGAGGACGCGGCAACCTATCTCGGATGGCTGCCACGTGGCTCTCGGATGAATCCGAGACCCACGTCTGAGCCGACATCCCCTGTCGGCTCGGCTTGTCGGTTGGGTGTCGACTCGGACGTGAGTCTCGGATTCACCGAGAGCCACGTGGCGGCCATCCAAGGCAGGTTGCCACTGTCCTCCCAAAGCCACTGGTAGGAGAGGATGTGGATCCACACGAGAGGCTTGTTTGTTAAAGTAAGGTGGGTCTACGATCAAGGTATTTTTATCGGGAGGTCAGAACAAATCTATTAGCACGCTTTAATGACCCATTTCCAGCTGTTAAAAAGAGAGAATAATGAGACCTAATAAAGAAAGATGATATCCGCATAGAATTTCAACCAAATTCAAATATCCATTAACATACATGAATATGAATGCCCATGTTATCACATCCAAAGAATATTTTGCATCCCTACTTTAATCCTCGTGATCAGAATAAATTGAAGTACAGGTAAAAAAACAATGATTGTATAAAATCTTCAAAGATTGGATTCTATAAGATCCTCAGAGATTGAATTCTCTTTCCCATGTTTGGGTGGAAAGACTTGTGTATATATAGAATTTCAAGCGAAGCGGCACGGAAAAGACGGTGAGCTTGTTTCGTAAATTTGTAAAGCGATGTGTAGACAATGGCTTAGTGAGAATGTCAACTATTTGATCAACGGTGGACATAAGCCAGACTTCAATTTCTTTGTTTGCCACCTTCTCCCGAACAAAATGAATGTCCAATGCTACATGCTTTGTTGGTGCATGAAACCGGGGATTGACAGTAAGGTATGTTGCACCTAGATTGTCACACCAAAGGATCGATGTAGTTGTTGGTGCTTGAAAGATTTCTCCTAACAAGTGTCTTATCCAAGTGATCTTAGTTGTAGCTTATGCAAGCGCCTTGTATTCTGATTCAATACTTGATCGAGCCACAGTACTTTGCTTCCTTTGCTTCCTTTGCTTCCTTGAACTCCAAAAAATTAAATTGGGTCTCAAAAAAAATACAGTAACCAGTGGTAGATCATAGATCATTTGGCGAACCAGCCCAGTCGGCGTCCGAGTATGCCTGTAATGGTAATGTTGGGGACCGATGTAGATACATCCCATAAGTAATAGTGGACTTGAGATATCGTAGTATCCTTTTAATAGTCGCCCAATGATCCTCAGATGGAGAATGCATAAATTGACATACCTTGTTAACAGCAAAGACAATTTCGAGTTGAGTTATGGTTGCATATTGCAGGGCACAGACAGTACTACGGTACAATGTGGGGTCATGAAATGGAGTTCCGGTACGAGAGGTGAGCTTGACACCAGTGGCAGCCGGAGTGATAACCCCCTTTGCAACTGCCATTTTTGTACGCTGTAGTAAGTCTTGAAGATATTTGTGTTGGGAGAGACATATCCAAGTAGAAGTAATATTTGCTTAAATACCCAAAAAATAATGGAGGGTCCAAGATCCGTACCTTGAAATTAGAGTTAAGATCAACAATGAATTTTTGTACAGCAACCCGATCACTCCGGTGATGATGATATCATCCACTTAACCTAGAAGAAGTGCGATTTGACCATTTTTCTTGTGGATGAACAATGACGAATCTGATTTTGAACCATTGAAACCCATTTAAGTAAGGCATTGGCTTAGCCTAGAGAACCAGGCCCGGGGTGCTTGTTTGAGACCATAAAGAGCACGATGCAAGCAACATATATGAGTTGGTTGATTAGGAACAATAAATCCTGGTGGCTGAGACATGTTGACTTCATCTCCTAATATCCCATGCAGAAATGCATTGTAGACATCTAACTGATGCAAAACCCACCCTTTTGAAAGGGCTGCAGATAGAATAGTTCGAATGCTGTTGGATTTTACCACTGGACTAAAGGTCTCAGAATAATCAAGACCCTCAGTTTGGTTGTATCCCTTTGCTATCAGTCGTGCTTTGTAGCAGTCAATTGAACCATCAATACGATGCTTAATGCGAAAAACCCACTTGCTTCCAACCAATGTTCTATGATTAGGCATGGGGACAAGATACCATATTCCATTTTGAATCAGTGCATTGTATTCAGCCATCATGACCTCTCTCCAATTAGCATCACGTTTTGCTTGACTATAACATGTTGGTTCAACCTCTGTATAAACGGATATAATGAGTGTAAGATCCCCTTCCCAAAAGCAGGAGAAATGAATCATTGGTGGGAAAATACAACACAGAAACAAAGAAGACCTGTAAATTTTTTTTTTTTTTTTCTAACATGACATCATAAATAACTTCAGCATTTAAACATCATAAAACAGTCCAAAATCATCAACCTAGTCCAATAACATTAACCGGGTAGCGGAACAAAAGTAGTTAATAATTACATATTTGGTGGCCAAATTAATTACATCCCCATATGCATTCTAAAAACCAAGTTATACAACAAAAGGTGTGGCTAGCCATCAAAAACTTACTGCCACAAAAACTCCAAAAATAGCAACTATTTACAAGTTGCAATCCAAAACCACCCACAAAATGTAATTCAAGTGCCAAGCGGTCTAGTGGCTAACTTGGCCTTCTACACCCATAGTTTCTCGATGCTCTTCTGCGAAATCATCTGTAAAAATATCCACAATTGGGGTAAGCAAAGCTTAGTGAATAAATAACTGCTTGGTAGGAAAATACATGCATTAGACATTGTATCAAGTATCTAAAAAAAACAACCATGCTAGTCCTACAATGATATGAGTGTATAAAATATCTTACATATTTTAAATCTCACATTTAGTTGTATTCTCACATCATCCTATCATGGTGTTATTGACACATAAGCTGATCTTCCACTTTGTCTAAATTCTATGATATCACCTGTAGAACCGTGTGCCTACTGTTCGTTTTCATTTTCATAACCCACTGGTTTAACTTTCCTCTTCATCCTACTTTCTCTATTCTTTCTTAGCTTAACTTCAAGCTACTGATTTATGTACATCAGGTAAACTTTGAATTTTGGACTCACTGGATGCTCCCATTTCTTGTCCCATGAATGACTCACCGGATGCTTCTGTTTCTTTTCACTTGGCTAGCTCACCGGATGCTTTCGTTTCTTACCACATGATTGACTCACCGGATACTCCCATTTGTTGTCACTTGTTCGGCTCATCGGATGCTCCCGTTTCTTATCGCATGCTTGGCTCACCAGATGTTTTTGTTTCTTGCCATTTACCATGATGTTCATGATTACTTAGATTGAGTTCTAGGTTTTAAATTTTCTGTTGCACATTTACTTACACATGGTGTCCACTTAATTTTGCTATGTATAAGAAGCAACTGATTGTACAGCATGACCATTGGTCATTCATAAACATCTAATACAAATTTTCGAAGTCATTATAAAATCTCTTGCTATCCATACTTGCATAACATGTTAGGAGAAGTTAACATTCTCTTCTATAGCATAAATTTACTTCATTCCTACTCTTAGTTACGCAAGTAGAAACTCTATTCTTACCTTTCTTTGTTAATGTAATGTTCTCACAAAACCAACAACAGTTTTACTAAAGGTGTACTGCTTATCACCCATGGAAAACACACAAGATATCCCTCAGTGAAACTTGATGTCCCCTACTTCGTTCATTAGTTTGGTTTGTTGGCCTATATGTTTATGATTTACAAATAAACCTTCAAAGAAATCGTATACTTTTACTTCTTAGTTAGTAGCAGCCTTCAAACTGCCATTCACCTTAAATAATTTCATAGAATTTGCAACCTCTATCAATGTGATCCAATATAGTCTATAATCCAAATTTTTTTCAACATAACATCACATCACATTCATACATAAAGGTGTTCATAACAATAAAATTCAAGAACAACCATCACCACAACAAACACATAAATATATACAAATTACTAGCCTACTACAAGAAATCATTTACTCACTTAATCACCACAAGATCCTTGATTTCAGTCTCTTGAACTTAGAGTAAAGTTTGAATACAACGAAAGAACTATTCACCTCCTACAACCACATAACCATATTCCCCACTTATAAAATGCATGAGCAAACCCCAAATATGATATTAAAATTATTGGGATGCCTGGTTTGCTTACCTGAACCTCTTGGCCAAAAATGACCCCTGCTTGGTTTAAGTTAGAAAGTCCCTACTATGTTGTCTTATTTGGAATACCTGAACATATGAAGCTTTAATCAATATATAAATCATCTTTTGACCCCTTATCATGCATCATAACATAGCCCTCTAAACTTTTGTTTAGTTTTCCAAACCATTTAGGTCCCTTAGATAGAAAACCCCAATACTTAAACCCCAAAACCTGTTGTAACAGCAACTATAGTATAATAGACCTTAATTAAAAAATGGTTGCATTAGAGTGTCCAAAACTTCATTGAAAATTACCAAATTTGGACCACATCTAGCTTACTGGCTAATAGAGTTCTTGAAAAACAATTTCATTAAAAACTATTTTAGATTGGCCAAAATAGCCTTATATTTTTACCTATCTTGCTATAACAGCAATTGCTGTAAAAATTACTTTTAATCGATGAAAATTGCATTTGAAAGCCAAAAACCACATGAAAAATACCCAAATTTGAATCACACCTACTCTAAAGGTTAATAAAGACTTCTACAAAAAATCATACCAAAAATAATTGAAAATAGAGCTGGTTGCTAGTCTGGTATTTCATCAAACACTATGTAGGCAGAAAAATACCCTCAACTCCTAGTTTTGATTGGCATTGTTTCCCAACCCCCTTTTGGGTTGTAACTCTTACTTCCAACACCTCATTAAGCATAAGAACAGTATGTAAGAAGTATTTTCATTCCCCCAAAAGCATCTATACATTAATACTAATCCCCATTGTAAATTTTCTTTGTTTTTTTATTCATCTTCTAAGAAATAACAAAGTAAATTCCAAAAATTTTCCCTTCTCCTTCTTGTTTCTATAGATTTTCACTAATCACCACTCCTAACTCATCTATTACGCTCCAATGTAGCAGTTGAAATTGTGTACATCTAACAAGACCCCTTTGTCCCCATTCTATTCATGCATTCATTACTTCTTTGCTTACTTTGCTAAAATCTTTGATGAATAATTACTGTTCATCTTCTTCAACATTTAGAAACTTAACTAGGTCTGAAACCTCCTCTCCCATTCATTAACCCAACATGCAAACACCATCCCATGCTCAATAATGAATTTAAAACATACCTGGAGTTGAAATGGCTTGATTCAAGAGGAATTCTAGCTAAAATTTTGAATTTTTCTGCAACTTCTTAGCTTGCATGCCCATGGTGCTTGGCTGCAACTATGACTCCCTTTCTCCCTCCAATCTTTGATCCCTTTTGCTAAAACTGTCTCTACCATTCCAAGAGCCCTCCAACTTTTCTTCTAAATTAAACGTCTCACACACAAATCACCACTTAGAGGGAAAAACGAAATTTCCCCCCAACTCTACTCTAAGGCCCCGTTTGATAACACTCCAGCTCCTAACTTCTTAGCTCCGGAGCTAATTTGGAGTAGAATGGCGATTGATAAACATAGTTCAAGTTTTGACTCCCATGGAGTGAACCGTTCCAAAAATGTCTCTGGGAGCTAAAAAACTGGAGCTAAAAAAACTTACTTTCCTTGCTCCGGAGCTATTACCACTACTGACTGCCATCACCACTACCACTAGTACTGACATCATCACCACCACCCCTCCACCGCCACCATCCCCACCACCACCCACCACCCATAGCCGCCACCACCACCACCGCTGCCGTAGCCACCACTGCCGTCGCCGCCGCCATCACCACCGCACACCACTTACCACTTACCACCAACGCCGCCACCACCTTCCACCATCGCCGCCACCACCACCCACCACCTTCCACCATCACCGCCACCACCTACCACCACTGCCACCACTGCCGCCACCACCACCACCACCACCACCCATCACTTACCACCGATGCCGCCACCCCCCTCCACCATCGCTGCTACCACCACCCACCACCTTCCACCATCACCGCCACCACCACCCCCCACCTTCCACCATCACCGCCACCACCACCGCCGTCGCCACCACCACCCACCCACCACCTACCACCACTGCCACACTGTCGCCACCGCCACCACCACCACCACCCACCACTTACCACGAATGCCGCCACCACCCTCCACCATCACCGCTACCACCACCCACCACCTTCCACCATCACCGCTACCACCACCCACCACCTTCCACCATCACCGCCACCACCACCCACCACCTTCCACCATCACCGCCACCACCACCCACCCACCACCGACCACCACTGCCACCACTGCCGCCACCACCACCACCACCACTACCACCACCCCCCCACCGCCACCAACACCACCACCACCACAAAATAGCATTCTGGAAGCATAGTCTTTTGATTTTGGAGCAGCGTTATCAAACAGCATTCTACTCCAAAAATCTTGACTCCGGAGAAGAAGTAGAAAACGACTCCGGAGCAGAAGTAGCTCCATGGGAACTGGAGTGTTATCAAACGGGGCCTAAATCTCCTCCTCTCCTCTTCTTACGTTTCTCCACTCTAACCAAATGAATTGGTTAGAGTTGGTCCAGCTTATATATATTTTCCTGCTTTAATTTTTTTTTTTTTAATTTTTTATAAATATTGACTTATGCATTTCCTACTATACCACCACTATTCCTATATTTTCCCCATATCTTAATCTCCACTACTTAGTCTTTTAATTTTTATATCAGTATTACATTTTAGTACATGCCCTACTATTTCTATACTATCACTCTATATACATATACATATATGTACATTAAAGCATATACATTAATACTCAAATTACAGCATATACATATATATTCATAACCAGCAATAAAGCATTAATTCTCACACACCTTAATATAATTCGTAATACTTAATTTTCAAAGGAAACCATATGCATTTAATTAAGAAAATACTATTTTATTTACCTAGTTCGCCCCTATCTCCTCTTAATTAATCCTCCAATGTATCCGGGTTGCACTTTATCAGTCTTCACCACCTGTCAAAACCAATTCAACAAGATTTATTTATTTATTTTTTTAAATCACTAGAACACTTGGGGTGTTACAATGAGAGGATGTGAGGATGCTATAAAGGTGACATGATCTGGGTATTGCTTTGGTTTTCTTGTCCGAGTACACTATGTCGCATTCCATTTGGTTATGTAATTGATTGACCAATAGGATTAAGAGCCGAGGGATTCGGTGGAATGTCCCCTTGTGAATCAATGATAGGTGGAGGCCTTACATTGGAGTATATTATCCCATGTTGATTGTCCCTTGATGAGGAAACCACTACGGGATTTATAGGATCATAAGTTGTTGATCCCAAGGGAATTCCAATCGTGGGTATGATACTTGATACATCAGAATTTGCTACTGGCCATGTTTGTTGAGATGAATACTCATTGAAGTTGTGAAAAAGAAATTGATGTTCATCAAATAAGACGTGGCAAGAAATGTATACTCGATCATTGGCAATGTCAAGACATTTATATCCACAATGTTTAGAACTGTAGCCAATGAATACACACTTGATAGACCTTTGCTCCATTTTTGTAGTGTTGTATGGTCATATAAGAGGATAACATGCACATCCATATATATGTTTAAAATGGAATAGTCTAGTAGTGAATGGAACAGTATTTCCCATGGAGATCAACTTTGTGGGCATCCTGTTTATCAAAAACACAGCAGCATTAAAAGCATCATCCCAATGCCATTGGGGAACCTTGGCATTGAACATCATTGTTAAACCAGTTTCAACTATGTGTCGATGTTTCCTCTCAGCAATCCCATTTTGTTCATGGGTATGAGGACAAGAAATGCTGTAGAGAACACCTATTTGTTCTAAATAGGATGAAACATTTCGGTATTCTTCACCCCAATCCGTTTGCATGGTTTAAATGGATCGCACAAAATACTTTTCGACTTGCCATTTAAATTTCTGAAAAATAGAAAAAACCTCAAATTTGTGGACCATAGGAAAATACCAAGTGTATTTACTATAATTATCAATAAAGCTGACGTAATATCTATATCCATTTTGGGAGGGTACAGGGAAGGACCCCATACATCTGAATGGATGAGATCAAGTGGTGCAACAGAAAATGAATTAGAAACATGAAAGGGCAACTTATAGAACTTTCCAAAAAGACATGAGTTACAAAAAGATACTTTTGTAGCCCCTGCAAGTGGCAGATTATTTTGTAAAATGATTTTACCAATTATTTTTGGAGAGGGATGTCTCAACTGTTGATGCCAAAAACTAATGGAGACACGTTCTCCAATAAATGCATGTGGATTGTTGGTGGTGGGAAGTGATGAAGAGTTATTGATGCGATAGAAACCATGATCAAGTATGCCTTGGCGGAGGACCTTCCCCGATGATCGATCCTTAACATAACAAAAAGAAGGATGAAACTCAAATAGAACATCATTGTCAGAGGTAAATTTTGATTGTAAGACCCGCACTCTGAAAACCCGGTCTAACCTTGGTTTTGTGTCGTGACAGGTCTTCCGATCATCACTGAGCCAGACGGGGCAAGCAGATAACAAACAGGTATGAAATCGGACCGAAGTCGACCAATTATACCTGATTTTAGGTATACCGGTCGATGGTACCGGATGATGGTACCGGTCGACCGGTATGGCTCGCACACGACTATGTGCGGGAATTTGGAAATTGGTCTCTGCGGGTCTCGCTTTCCTGATTTCGAATCCTAGAAGTTTCCTAATCCTAGTAGGGTTACTAAACCCTATTTCTAGCCTATAAATACACCCTTAAACCCCTCAAATCCTTTTCATTGTCTCTCACAAACCCTAGAGAAGAGAAAGAGCTTGGAAAGGAGAAGGAGCTAGGAAGAAGAAGGAGGTGCCGCCATTACCGTTTGACGAAGCTCTCGCTACGCCTGTCAACGGTAAGTGTTTGAATCCATCTTCTTACCCTATGTTAGTTGTGTGGGTGGATCAATACCATGCAAAGTGGGTATTGATCTAAAACCCTAAATTGGCCAATAAACCCTAAGTTGCCATCAAACCCTAGATTCGAGTTTCGAGATGATATTCATCGAAACGAGACTTGAATGAGTTGGGGATAACTCTAACTCAAAGCCTAGACTTAGAATGGATAGGAGAAACCCCGAGAATCCATGGAGGATGATCGACGGCGGTCGAAAAACCCATGTATGGTCTTCGGAGACATACCGGTCGACTATACCGGTTGCACATAGTGCGACCGGTATGTTGCGACCGCTACCTCTCGGGAGGTTATCCGTGGGGGACCGGCTGACCATACCGGTCGCCGGTCTTTCCCTACTGAGCTGCGACCGGTACATGCCACCGGTCAGCTCTGTGAGGGTATTTGTGATCTCTGTTGGTTCCCGACCAACATGAAACCCTAAGCAATGTATTCTAATGAAACCCTAATAATATTGTAGGACTTTGTGACTTATCGTTTGGACCTTGCAACGTGGAGCAAGTTATTGAACGAGCGTCAGGTAAGGGAATCTGACCTAAACCTAATAATTAATGGACAGTAAATCGTTGTTAATCATTGAATATCTATGATGTGATGTTTGTGCATATTCACATGCCATCCTTTACTTTCAGCTATTATTATTGTTCATGCATTCATAGGATGTTATTGTTAGGCATGTGATTGTTTTTCGTTGGTGAGTGGAGTGGGGCATGGGCTGGGATCGCTCTTCACACTGGCACCTTTTGTAGTATTCTATCTTAACATGCTTGGTACGGGTGGGGTATCAGGGGAAGATCGTGGTACGTTGGTCTCCGATATTGATGTTGTCCCGGCCATCGTTGGGTGGTACTGAGGATTCCGAGTCGACGCTGCCTTGTCCACGATGCTTTAGCTCTATCTCTATGCCGTAGGGAGTTATGTTGGGATAGGGTCTACCTGCGTATTGTTTCTATCCTAGTGGGTTAGTTGCAGATAGGGTATCAGGGGGGAGGTGAGGTTTTGGTGGTCTCCGACCCGACCTGCACGCTCTAGCTCTATCTCTATGCCGGTAGACGGCTGTCTTTGGGATAGAGCATACATTGTTGATATATAGGATTGGTTAGTTGCGAGCCCGGTTTGCGAGCCCGGCCGATAGGGGCTTAGGTACTGGTATGGGTAGAGTATCGGGGAGGTGTGGGTATACCTTAGCTCTATCTCTATTCCATGATGGGTGCATGTGGGTTGGTGGTAGTGTGATTCTTGTGCGACGCCACACACTCGTGTATAGAGGTGCGGGGGCCACCAAACCTTTCTATAGCACATTGCAAACTTAAAACCGGACCCCGACATAAAATTGATTGTTACTCATGCATAATATTGTGAAGCTGTCGATTGCCTTCGTGGTGTGTTGTGTGCTCACCCTTTGTATATACATTGTTTTAGATCCGGATGCAGGTTATCCCGTGGACGATTACGTAAACGCTCCGGCGTATGGTGGTCCTGCGGTGTTGGATGTACGAGGCGGGACAGGACGAGCATGACGCTTCATGCGAGTGCCCTTTCTGCGTGTACCTGTGATTGTTTATTTATTTATTTCAGCTATTTTTGTTTGTTATTAAGAGATGTAAAAGATTATTATTTTATCTTTGAATTTGAATAATGGGATATTTATTTAAATTATCAATAGATACTCGGTTCATTCTATTTAAAGTCTTCATTTGTATATTTATATTCGATTATGGTTATGTGTAATTGGTTTGTATGGGTGAACACGGCCTATTCGAGATCCTGGTGTGAACCGTTGGTTCAATGACGGTTCACTCACACCGTTCTGGTTGGATCAGAATTGGGGTGTGACATTACTTCTATTCTCCTCTCTTTTTTCTAGCCTTTCTCCCTCTTTTTTTCTCTCCCCCCCTTTTTTTCATCCCTTAAGTGGTTAGATGGGTGCTCCTTTTATAAATGGCCCTTGGTTGCTTGAGCATGGCTCAAGAAGATGATGTATGATGGAGTTGGGCTCAAGGAAGTGAGGTCATGGGGTGGGAAAGGTGTTGGGCTCAAGAAGGAGGTGGCTTGAGGGAGTTGGTAGGTGTCAATGGAGGTGGCCCAATTATCGTCAAAAGCTTCAATTCTTCATATTTTGTTAATCTGGCGTCCGAATCAGGTGATTCGAGCACCAGTGTGCTCCTTTGTCCGTCCTCTTCAAAGTGGACGTGGAAGATCTGAGACAGAGGCCGTTAAAACTTTTCATGCGGAATTCCAAGCTGAGAGGATCCATAATAGAGAGAGAAATCAATCCAATCCATACTGACTCAGCCCAACCCAGCTCAAGCCCGATTTAGTCCAACCCCGTCGAACTCAACCAGTCCAGCCTGACCCAACCCAGACCGGCCCAGATCAAGTCGGGTCAACCCATGTGTATGCACTTTATGTATTTGTTATATATATTTTATATACTATAAACATTTATATATTATATAATATATGTTTTATATATGTTATCCCTCCTCCTCTTGAGCCATAAATTCCTCCACTTCTCGAACCTCCATGCCCTTAAATTTCTCAACCTCCATGCCCTTAATTCCCTCCGCCTCTTGAGCCATAAATCCCTCCACTTCTTGAACCTCCATGCCCTTAAATCCCTCAACCTCCATGCCCTTAAATCCCTCAATCTCCATGCCCCAAAATCCCTCCTCCTCTTGAGCCATAAATTCCTCCACTTGTTGAACCTCCATGCCCTTAAATTTCTCAACCTCCATGCCCTTAAATCCCTCCGCCTCTTGAGCCATAAATCCCTCCACTTCTTGAACCTCCATGCCCTTAAATCCCTCAACCTCCATGCCCTTAAATCCCCCAATCTCCATGCCCCTAAATCCCTTCCACATCTTGAGTCATAACCCATCACCTCATCTTCTTGAGCCTTCCACTTTAGCCATCCCCCAAAACCTATAATTAGTCCCTTAGCTACCCTAAACCACCTCCATTGACACCTACCAACTCCCTCAAGCCACCTCCTTCTTGAGCCCAACACCTTTCCCACCCCATGACCTCACTTCCTTGAGCCCAACTCCATCATACATCATCTTCTTGAGCCATGCTCAAGCAACCAAGGGCCATTTATAAAAGGAGCACCCATCTAACCACTTAAGGGATGAAAAAAAAGGGGGAGGGAGAAAAGAAAGAGGGAGAAAGGCTAGAAAAAAAGAGAGGAGAATAGAAGTAATGTCACACCCCAATTCTGATCCAACCAGAACGGTGTGAGTGAACCGTCATTGAACCAACGGTTCACACCAGGATCTCGAATAGGCCGTGTTCACCCATACAAACCAATTACACATAACCACAATCAGAATATAAATATACAGCGGAAGACTTTAAATAGAATGAACCGAGTATCTATTGATAATTTAAATAAATATCCCATTATTCAAATTCAAAGATAAAATAATAATCTTTTACCTCTCTTAATAACAAACAAAAATAACTGAAATAAATAAATAAACAATCACAGGTACACGCAGAAAGGGCACTCGCATGAAGCGTCATGCTCGTCCTGTCCTGCCTATACATCCAACACCGCAGCACCACCATACGCCGGAGCGTTTACGTAATCGTCCACAGTATAATCTGCATCCAGATCTAAAACAATGTATATACAAAGAGTGAGCACACAACACAGCTCAGTAAGGCAATCAGACAGTTTTACAATATTATGCATGAGTAACAATCAATTTTATGCTGTGGTCTGGTTTTAAGTTTGCAATGTGCTATAGAAAGGTTTGGTGGCCCCCGCACCTCTATACACAAGTGTGTGGCGTCGCACAGTAATCACACTACCACCAACCCACATGCACCCATCATTGAATAGAGATAGAGCTAAGGTATACCCACACCTCCCCGATACTCTACCCATACCGGTACCTAAGCCCCTATCGGCCGGGGCTCGCAAACCGGGCTCGCAACTAACCAATCCTATATGTCAACAATGTATGCTCTATCCCAAAGCACAGACCGTCTACGGCATAGAGATAGAGCTAGAGCGTGCGGCCGGGTCGGAGACCACCAAAACCTCACCTTCCCCTGATACCCTATCCGCAACTAATCCACTAGGATAGAAACAATACGCAGGTTGACCCTATCCCAACATAATTCCCTACGGCATAGAGATAGAGCTAAAGCATCGTGGACAAGGCAGCGTCGACTCGGAATCCTCAGTACCACCCAACGATGGCCGGGACAACATCAATATCGGAGACCAACGTACCACGATCTTCCCCTGATACCCCACCCGTACCAAGCATGTTAAGATAGAATACTACAAAAGGTGCCAGTGTGAAGAGCGATCCCAGGCCCATGCCCCACTCCACACACCAACGAAAACAATCAGATGCCTAACAATCACATCCTATGAATGCATGAACAATAATAATAGCTGAAATTAAAGGATGGCATGTGAATATGCACAAACATCACATCATAGATATTCAATGATTAACAACGATTTACTGTCCATTAATTATTAGGTTTAGATCAGATTCCCTTACCTGACGCTCGTTCAATAACTTGCTCCACGTTGCAAGGTCCAAACGATAAGTCACAAAGTCCTACAATATTATTAGGGTTTCATTAGAATACATTGCTTAGGGTTTCATGTTGGTCGGGAACCAACAGAGATCACAAATACCCTCACAGAGCTGACCGGTGGCATGTACCGGTCGCAGCTCTGTGGGAAAGACTGGCGACCGGTATGGTCAGCCGGTCCCCACAGATAACCTCCCGAGAGGTAGCGGTCGCAACATACCGGTCGCACTATGTGCAACCGGTATAGTCGACCGGTATGTCTCTGGAAGACCATACATGGGTTTTTCAACTGCCGTCGATCATCCTCCATGGATTCTCAGGGTTTCTCCTATCCATTCTAAGTCTAGGCTTTGAGTTAGAGTTATCCCCAACTCATTCAAGTCTCGTTTCGATGAATATCATCTCGAAACTCGAATCTAGGGTTTGATGGCAACTTAGGGTTTATTGGCCAATTTAGGGTTTTAGATCAATACCCACTTTGCATTGTATTGATCCACCCACACAACTAACATAGGGTAAGAAGATGGATTCAAACACTTACCATTGACAGGCGTAGCGAGAGCTTCGTCAAACGGTAATGGCGGCACCTCCTTCTTCTTCCTAGCTCCTTCTCCTTTCCAAGCTCTTTCTCTTCTCTAGGGTTTGTGAGAGACAATGGAAAGGATTTGAGGGGTTTAAGGGTGTATTTATAGGCTAGAAATAGGGTTTAGTAACCCTACTAGGATTAGGAAACTTCTAGGATTCGAAATCAGGAAAGCGGGACCCGTAGAGACCAATTTCCAAATTCCCGCACATAGCCGTGCGAGGCCATACCGGTCGACCGGTACCATCATCCGGTACCATCGACCGGTATACCTAAAATCAGGTATAATTGGTCGACTTCTTTGTTATCTGCTTGCCCCGTCTGGCTCGGTGATGATCGGAAGACCTGTCACGACACAAAACCAAGGTTAGACCGGGTTTTCAGAGTGCGGGTCTTACTACTCCACCACCCCTAAAAGAAATTTCATCCCGAAATTTGCATGTAGGTACTACAAGTAAGTTAGAAGAGAAAGAAAGAGAGAGAGAGAGAGAGAGAGAGAGAGAGAGAGAGAGAAGAGATATTGGAATCAAGAAGGGAGATTGAGGAAAAGAGAGAAAGGAAAGGAGGAAAAGAGGAAAGAAAGAGGGAAAGCTTGCTATCAATCGTCTTCAACCATCATCAAAGGCTCCACCCCATTGTTGGGGACAAGGTTGGTACTTCAAACCTTATTTTGATAGCTTTCATGAAGCTTAAATAAGCAAAAAAAAAAATTGTCTAAATGTGCCTATTTCGATAATCATGATCTTCAAATGCTATATGTCATGTGTGTCAATACCATGATGTTCATGTTTGATGTGATTTTAATATTGGTCATCAATCTTGGATAAATTAAATCTAGCCCATTGATTATAAATTTTGATGTGATGAAATATGAGCCATTGGATGTTAATTTGGACCGTTGGATCGACATCATGAGTGATTTAAATGTTCTAAAGCATTAGATTATCATTTCAAATGATTTCAACCATTAGATCTTCACCATGAGTGATTTTGAATGATTTCAACCGTTGGATCTTTATTGTGAGTGATCTTGAATTTAATTCAACGTTGGATCTTCATTGTGGGATTTTGATCTTGAATGATTTTAATCGTTGGATCTTCATTGTGAATAATTTGAGGTGATGAAGTATGGGCCATTGGATGTTGATTTGGACCGTTAGATCTTCACTGTGAGCAATTTAAATGATCTAAAGCATTAGATTATCATTTCAATTAATTTCAACCTTTAGATCTTCACTATGAGTGATTTTGAATGATTTCAACCGTTGGATCTTTATTGTGAGTGATTTTGAATTATTTCAACGCCAGATCCTCATTGTGGATGTTTTAAAGGATTCTGAATGGTTGGATTGTGATCTTGAATGATTTGAATCGTTGGATTTCCATTGTGAGTGATATTGAGAGATTTGAACCATTGGATCTTGATCATGAGTGTATTTGGTGAACCTAAACGGTTGGATTATCAAGATGAGTGATCTAAACCGCTAGATTATCTTTTGTGAGATCTAAGCCACAGGTCTTAGCTATTTTTATGATATATGAGTCATTGATCGTGATTATAACTTGATGTGAGATTTGAGCCGTTGATCTTGATTGTTTTGATGAAAGTTAAGTGTTGATCATGATCATCATTTTTTAAAGAGATATAGTCGTTAGATTGAGGATCTAATATTGTCTATGTTGTTATATCCATGCATCTATCATGTTCCATTGATTAAGCTGTCATATTATGCACTACCATGTTTGGAATGCTTACAATGCTAGCTATGTGCACACTAACATGTTGATCTGTTATTGTATGTCATACTTGAATGATGTTTATGTTGGCAAGAACTTACTTTTTGCTACACCCTAGTCGAACTGTCGTGCATGTACACTGATAGAAGACATTCCTAGGAGTGGGGACGTGCATGTAGACACCCACAATCATGGGAAGGGTAATAATGGAAAAATGATAAAAGTCTTAATCAAGGATAATGAAGCCTAGCCCAACACAATTCCAAAATCAGGATTGTAAGTTACAAGGGTAGTTTAAGACGATCCCTACCCCTCAGTTCATTTCCCCTAGGATGCAGAATCTAAATAGGTATAATATGAATCCAACCTTGATCATCTATGATCATCATTCGGTCCGACTGGACCACCCATATTCTGACCCAAGCAGGTCACCCAATGAACATCTCTTTCGAACTACGCGGATCCTGATTCTTAGGACAATACCCTGAGATACGTAGGTAGTCTGGAAAACTCCCAGATACGGTTCCACACATCAGTCAATGTGCCCTCACAACCTTACTCCCTGAGAGTACAAACATTACTCCCTGAGAGTACAAACCCTACTCCCTGAGAGTACAAACCTTACTCCCTGAGAGTACAAACCTTACTCCCTGAGAGTACAAACATCACTCCCTGAGAGTACAACCTTACTCCCTGAGAGTACAAATCCAACTCCCTGAGAGTACAACCCTACTCCCTAAGAGTACAACCCTACTCCCTGAGAGTACAACCCTACTCCCTGAGAGTACAACCTTACTCCCTTGAGAGTACAAATCTGACTCCCTGAGTCACACATACATATTCTACTCCCTGAGAGTACGCATGTTCAACCCCGAAGTCGTGCTTGCGAGTACGCACCCTTAGCCTTGCGAGGCTCTATCATGAAGTCGTACTTGCGAGTACGCACCCTTAGCCTTGCGAGGCTCAATCCCGAAGTCGTGCTTGCGAGTACGCATCCTTAGCCTTGTGAGGCTCTATCTTGAAGTCGTGCTTGCGAGCATGCACCTCCCTTAGCCTTGCGAGGCTTTATCATGAAGTCGTACTTGCGAGTACGCATCCTTAGCCTTGCGAGGCTCTATCTTGAAGTCGTGCTTACGAACACGCACCCCCCTTAGCCTTGCGAGGCTCTATCTTGAAGTCGTGCTTGCGAGTACGCACCTTAGTCTTGCGAGACTATCTTACACTCTACTCCCTGAGAGCCACACCTTACTCCTTGAGAGTACAACCCATGTAACGAACTACGTTGTACCTGATTTTCAGGACCTCTGGAATATGTAGGCAACTTGGAGGACTCTCCAAGTACGGTACCTCATCTTAGTATCCTTAGGTCCCCCATATCCATATCCGTATCCATATCCTCGTTCACTTCGATCCATTTAGGCTATCTATAGATTCAATCTCAATCATCATCAAGCATAAACTTCAACTTGAATAAATTGAATCTAAGAAAGTTTAATCATAATCCACATCCATAAACCTTAATCACTTTTCGTCTCGAACTATGTTTTTAGACTTGATTTCTAGGATTGGAATACGTAGGCAATTTGAGATGTTTTGGACATCTCAAATTCAGTCCATCACCGAACCATCTTTGGTTCGGTTCATTGTATATTATTTTATTTGTTTTCTTACTTTGAGAACATGTTTGGCTGAACTTAAGCTAGAAGAACTTAGAAACTTGGCATAGGATCCCCCATGAGCCCTAGTCATCATCCATTGACCATGAACAGTCAGAACCATAGAGTCTAAGGAATGTAGAATCACATAGGAGGCCGATTTTTGAATCGGACAGTTTTGGGTGCCTAACATCTTCCCAAACTGTACTTTGAACGCTTACCCGTTCTCTGTTGGACCAAAGCCGATATGTTGGGTCATGAGTCAATAGAAGTCTTATCTCAGGATGAGGCTACATTTTAGGTCCTAGACCTTAATCTATGTGACGACTCCAAATCATTCACCGTCCATTCAGCGTGGGTGGACATTTGTCCTCACACACGTATTAAGGGAAGCGTCTGAAACTTCCATAGAAAGTAATTATTTTGATTTAATTTGATCGAAATTAAGTGATGGAATTTTGATGAAAGAAAAGAAGAATTACCATCTTCAGTGGTTGAGTTGTTAGAGATTCAACATGTTGACTTGAATCAAAGTTGCTCTAATACCATATAAGATCTTCAAAGATTGGATTCTATAAAATCTTCAAAGATTAGATTCTATAAGATCTTCAAAGATTGAATTCTGTTCCACATGTTTGAGTGGAAATAGTTGTGTATATATAGAATTTTCCAAGAGTAAAATCAGGGATGTACAATTGAAGTTTAAAATCCAAAAAGATTTTCCACCTATTTACAGTTCTTTTCAAAAGATCCATAATCAGAGGGAATGTTTCGTACATTTCAAAATTGATGGTAATATCGGTTACGATGGGAGAGCTTCATATTCAAATTATTTTGAATATTTATTGAGTTATCAAGTTTATCCTTAACAGATTGAATTAAGCTTTTCTGTTCTCATAAATATATTAAAAAAAATGTTTGGTGGCACTCGAACACCTACTGTTCATCAACTTTTTTTAAGTATAACAAAACCCATGGATTATAAAAAATGAAAAATGCAAAAATAACAATAAAAAAAAACCGAGAAAAGATTGCTGTTCTAAAATTATAGAATCTAAGGAAGAAATTAAAGGGATCTTCCCTTTTTGTGTTAAATAATAATAATGGTCTATTTTTGCTAAACTCATCATAGTGGCATATCTTAATTTTGTCATGTGGAGTGGTGATATGGCAATTTATAATCCTATGTCAAATTTCATATTTTTAATTCAATCCAATATCCTCATTTGTATTGCATCCATCCTTCAGTACGTTCCCCATGCTTTCTTGGGATACTTTGACCACTATTTTACATTCCTTTATTCCTAATTTTTCATAACTCTGTTTTTCCATTTGGTAAATTCTTTTTAGATTGAAAATTTACATGTGAGCAATGAACCTTAGGATTCAAATCGTCTCCTCCCTGAAGTTCAAGGAGGAGGGAGACGTCCCATCAGATGACCGACACGTGATTCTCGGAAAAATCTTAACCCCACGTCCGAGTCAACATCCAGCCGACAAGCCGAGCTGACAGGCGGTGTTGGCTAGGACTTGGGGCTCGGATTTTCCCGAGAGCCACGTATCGGCCATCTGATGAGGACGTCTCCCTCCTCCCTGAAATAGGATACGATTCGAATCTTGAACCTTAAGGCTAACTTGCCCAAAAATTGGGCTTTATCCAATTTGCCACATAGCGGATATTTAGACTACCTTGATAAGTTTATAAAAACTGACTGTATAAAATTTTTATAAATATTATTTATTAAGACAAAACTTTCCAACACAAGTGGCTTTGCTTTGATTAGGTTATCAAAGCGATCTAATATTTGCCATGCGGTAGATAAGGTGATGCCCTAATTTTATAGCCATCGATAATTCAAGGTCACTTGTTCACATGTTAAATTTCAAATCAAACGGAATTTATCTAGTGATAAAATAAAACTTTATAAAATCAAGACTGGGAGAGGATATTTGATTGATTTGGCAATGAAATTAGAGAAATAGCTTATATATACAAGTTCCAAACTATATCCTCTTTATCAATGATTGGAATAATGACATCATTATTAAAATAGGACAATGATAAAAACCAAACATGAATACAATCAAGGTTCTGCCATGCCGGACCTTGGTCTTCTCTAGTTGAACAGCCCCTCCAGTCGAGATCAGAAGGGTTGGGGGCTCAGTGCATATACCGTTACATTGAATGGTCATTATCTTCAAAACCCTTCAAAACTATCGATTTCTAAATTGAAAATCCAAATACGTTTATGCTTGATCGTAAGGGTGTCAAAGTTGGGCCCGAACCAATTGACCAGATCGAGCCACATTGATTGAGCCCGAGACCGAACTGGACCAAAATGTTATGGTCATGTTTTGGGTTTAGGTATGACATATTTTATCGATCCGGATTACCCCAATAAGAGCCTAAAAGATTAGATTGATGAGACCGAACCTGATAATGGTCGGGACCAGACTGATTTAGACCAAATATTAAAACCCTAGTTTCACTGCTTTAATCTCAATGGATTTCCTACTGAGCTTTCAACTGGACTAGGACCGAAACAGACTGATACCAGCCTGATAAGCCAGGCCCGATTTGATATTCCTCTACCCTGACCACCAATTGTAACTAAAGCATTACCCTCAACTGACGTCTCCTTAGCACTATTTATCCATCGTGTCTCATTCATCAGTAAAGTAGCAATAACATCATCAAGTTTAAGAGTATCCTTATCAAATAACAATGTAGTCACAATGTGATCAAATGAAGGAGGCAATGAGGCCAACAGGATAAGTGTCTTGTCCTCTTCTTCGATCTTCACATCAAGAGCAGATAACTCCGTGAGAATCTTATTGAACTCGTCAATGTGCACCTCAAATTTCACTCCATCTGAAAAACGAAAGCCATATAACTGTTTCTTCAAAAACAATCGATTTATCGATGACCTGGACTTGTACTTGCTCTCCAATTCGCCCAAACTTCTTCTGGATCTTCTAAACCAATAACCTCACGAAGAGTGTTATCTGTCAGAAACAACTAGATTATGCTATTTGTTAGATCCCTCAATTCTAGTCACTCATCATCCGTCAATTTATCCATCAATCGAATCAAGATTGATATGATTTTGATTTTCAATTTTGGCTCAACTTTGACACCCCTTAATTTCATCAAAAGATAGGTACTCCCTTGTGGTACGGATCTTACGGCCAACACTTTTCTACCTCCACTGTATTGCCCACAAACATCTCCATTCTTCTTTGATGCTTATCCACTCACATAAAATCAATAAAAGCAGAAGCAGAAACAAAACATTGTTTGTTGCTTTGCCCAACTTCCATTCTCAAACGATTGCTCAATGTCAGGCATCAAATGCTTACTCCATTTGATCTTGACATCAACCAAACCAATTATTTTTATTTGGTAAAAATAAACCAGGAATCGTCTTAGGGTCAATTTGTTAGAATTCTTGGATTCGAATGTTAAATGGGACAGGAAGATTCTGGGACAGATTTTCTAAAGGGTCTAGAACAGATAGCCCAATAGGGATCCGTTTAAGATACAAACCTAAGTATGCAGATCTCTTTTCGTTTCCGATTTTTCTTCAGGGATCTCTCCATTTGCCTGTTTCATTGAACATTTTGGGTCAGTGACTATTGACTCATGCAATTTGCAAAGCATGCTTTTTTTTATAAGAATTAACATTTGGTATTGCAGCTATGCAGGATAAAATTTGGTATCTGTACTTGTTATTTTCTTTGTCTACTAGAAATAATCATGCATGAAACCTGTGTTGTAGAATTATTCAAAAAACAAGTCACCCTATTCTGATTCTTCTTTCATTATTTATTTTGCTTAAATAAGGGCAATCTGATTTTGTGCCAAGTTTTATTCATCAATTCTCTTTAGGAGTTTATTTTGTTAATCTTAACAAGTGACACTCCAATGGTAGAATAATAAGTTTAAGTTATTTTTTTTCCTTTTTGATAGGCAATAGGTTAAGTTTTGGGGGGACTGATTTTTGAAACATTATTTATGATGCTTTTTTTCATTAATATTGTTTTTATGAAAAATTTATTTCATAATTTTGAAAGGATTTCTTCGTAAATAGTGCTTGGAACAGTTAAGAAATCACAACCAGACCATTTCATTATCATGGGACGTATTTTCAGTTTTGAGACCGTTTAGTATATGGGACGGTTATGGGAATGGCCATCTTGGTACCATATTCGGTAAAGAATTGAAAACATGGTCCTTTTTTTATTATATATGTTGCAGGAAAAAGATCCCCGCCGCATTGTCCATGTTGGGATTCTTTCCCACCCTACTTACATAATAAAATTATCTCTCCTTGTGACATATTATCTCTCCACCCTAACCTTGTATTCTTCACTAAAAATATCAAATCTTGCATACCGATTGGTGTGGAGTGGGAGATTCAATATAAGATTATCTTCAACAATCTTTTATGAAGGAATCACATATAACATACTAGAGAAGAATAACATTGTAATCCCCTACCCAAAAAATAAAAAAATGAAACAATAACGTATCCAAAGTTCGAATCGGTTGGTGGAAAGACTCTTAAGAATATAAAGTACCCAAGGTTTTAGACTTGACCAATGTGAAACTAATCCCAACAGTCCCCTCACGTGTAACCGGAATGAACATACATGTGGAAAGATAACACAGGGAATGATGTGTTAGGGATGAAAGTGCAACCAATACAAAGAATGTAGACAAAAAAAAAACATACATACAGGATTTGCTATGATTCAGCAGCCAAATCGAAATGCCTACCTCCACCATAGAGAAACAGAGAAATCTTTATTCATAAGAAACCTCTACAGCTCTTTCCACCTAACAAAGTGTTTTTCTTTACTCAGGACCTTACCTAGGTTTTCCCACATAGAGATAATATGTAGACAAACCTAAAAATCTTAATCCTACACAATTACAAATTTACCTTGTACATGTAATAGATTCAAACCCTAATACAAGTACAGTCACAGTAACCGCGTGGATTCCACAGAATACAAGACACCAAACCCAACAAATCTCTACCTGGCTTGGATTCTAAAAACCACCTTAAAGAAGAACCTGTTGATGTCGATTCTACAAACTCGTCCATCGTCTCAGCTGAACCGCTACACCTAAATCGGCATAGCCCATACCCCGTTCAAGTGTCCCGTACCTCTCACCACCGTACGATGTGATGTGACTCCACATTTTCCACTGCCGCATCATCATCGGAGAGATCACTTCCACTCACAAAATCCGAAGCGAAAGAAACTCGCTCCTTCCCAAATCTGCACTTGTTTATAACTAAACTTCCTACAGTCTCTGTCTTCCATCTGTACTCCCTACCTGAGTTCCAACAGAAGCGCCATTGGTTTCAACACTCCCTGCAAGTCTGTATAAATTGTCAACCATCTGTCCCTACATCACAACAATGGTCCCTTTGGAGACCAAAAGAACTACACCTTCAGATGAACATCTGTTGCCTCTCGCATCCAGTGTTCCCAATGAAATCAGATTCTTTCTCAGATCTGATACATGTGTAACCACAGTCACAGTTCGCACAATCCCATCAAACATGCGAATTCATACAGTCTCAATCTCAACAACCTTACTTTCAGCATCATTTGTCATTTTGACTGTACCATTATCACTTTCATGATATGCAGCAAACTATTCTCTAACAGAACACATATGAAACGAATAATCTGAATCTAAAATCCAATCTAAAGTATCTATACCTGCAGCAGATTATTTTTCTTCATTCTTCATGTCTTTTTTTTCCTTTTTATCCACCTTACGTTTTGGATAATTCTTTCTTAAATGACTTTCCTCATCGCTTAAGACTTGGAGCAACCCCTATTCTTGTCATATTCATGTCTCCCATTTGATATTCCTCTACCCTGATCAGCAATTGTAATTAAAGCATTACCCTCAACTGACGTCTCCTTAGCACTATTTATCCATCGTGTCTCATTCATCAGCAAAGTAGCAATAACATCATCAAGTTTAAGAGTATCATTATCAAATAACAATGTAGTCACAATGTGATCAAATGAAGGAGGCAATGAGGCCAACATGATAAGTGTCTTGTCTTCTTCTTCGATCTTCACATTAAGAGCAGACAACTCCGTGAGAATCCTATTGAACTCGTCAATATGCACCTCACTCCATCTGACAAACGAAAGTCATATAAGTGTTTCTTCAAAAATAATCGATTTATTGATGACCTGGACTTGTACTTGCTTTCCAATTCGCCCAAACTTCTTCTGAATCTTCTAAACCAATAACCTCACGAAGAGCGTTATCTGTCAGAAACAACTGGATTATGCTATTTGTTAGATCCCTCAATTATAGTCACTCATCATCCGTCAATTTTTTCGACTTGTCAAATTTCTTCTTGAGAACCTTAACAGTCACCTCTCACGTAAGAATATTCTTCACCCGTTGTTGCCACAAAGTGAAATCATTATAGTCATTGAAGAGTTCTATGGAGAATGTTGAACCTTTCACCGCCAACCAATTAACCTGATCTTTACCTTCTGTGTCTGCTAAGGATGTCAACGGGTCGGTCCTAACCGGTCTTGGTCCGGACTAAATCGATGTCGGATTTTATAAGCCCAGTCTAAAACATGTCAATTAAGAGTTCGAGCTAGGTTGGGTTGCGCTGGATATAATAACTAACGAACTAGTCCGGTGTCAATTTGTTGTCGGACTAGGCTTATTGAGGTGATTTCAGGTTGGTTCAGTCCGGACCGGACTTAACAAACTTATCGGGCCTATTTTATATGTAAAAGGTTCGTGTCCTTAATTTTTTTTTTCTTTTCTTTTTTCTTTTTTCTTTTATTTTAATTCGTTGATTCCCCCGTCCGTTCTTCTTTTTTTTCCACACCACAATCGTTACAATTTTTTTTTTCGAACCTTAGCCTTTTACCAGAAAAATATAATCCTCTATTCTTTTTAACTGGTAATGATGATTTGACTTGATGGCAATCTTTTCAAAATACACTCAGAATTAAAAAACAAAGAAGGCTCACCATTTTTTTTTTCTTCCATGGAAAAACAACCTCGGCTGTCCAATTTTCTCTTTTATTCCGAAGTTGAGAAAAAAAAAAAAAAAAAAGAAGGAAAAACCTCATTCTCGAAGATAAACCTTGCGTATCTTTTTTTTCTTCTTTTAGATCTATAACAATCTATTAAACATTAGTTCTGATACCACTTATTAAAGATAAAAATACAATCAAAAGAAAAAATAAAGATCGAACAAAACACATAAATACAGAATTTATTATAGTTCAGCACTCAAGCTAGAATGCTTACCTCCACCACTAGGAAACAAAAAAAATCTTTATTTATAAGAAACTTCTACAGCTCTCTTCACCTGATAAAGTGTTCTCCTTTGCTTGGATTTTACCTAGATTTTTTCTCACAGAGATAATATATAGGTAAACCTAAAAACTCTAATCCCACACAATTACAAGTTTACTCCGTACATATAATAGATCTAAATCCTAATACAAATACAATTCCAGTAATCGTGTAGACCCCATTGAATACAAGACACCAAATCCAACATGATGAAACTTGAAACTCTAATATCATTTTAAGTTTCCATCTCAAAAGTTCAAACTAGTAAAGGGAAGGACGCCCAAATATATAGAGGAATTGTACATTATTTGATAGTCAGTGGAAGACTAAACTTCCAACATTAATCACTTGCCATTGATGTGTCATTAGGTCAATATACACTCCAAAAGCTAAGAACATATGTCAATTCTAAACTTTTAGTTAGGGATTAAATGGGTAATTGAAAACATAGGTTCTAATTCATATAGATATTCAACTAATTAATAAAAAAAATTAAATAACTAATTAATAATCTGAAGAGTTCTTGAAGATTATTCAAGTAAACTTGCAGTGGAATGATGTTATATTGTGTCCTCTATGGGGTAGGATATTGAACTTGATAATTTGACTTATTACTCGTGGTGTGTCTCTATGATCACATTCTCGAACATAAATAAAGTTTATATAATTCTTGGTGATGATCACATACATGTTCTAGAGAATGAGTAAAGAATCATGAGAATAAAGCAATTGAAAAACATGAATCGAAAACGTGCAAATGACATCCAAACAGAAGAGTTGATAAGCATAAAAAAAAGAAAATGAAAGCAAAAAATCAAATTCCCAAAACTATTATCTTTTCTATCAATGATTGAAATAACCACATCATCTACCCACATGTATAATAGATTCACATCCTCTCCTCCTAGAGGTTTGAGAGGAGGGGCGATGGCTGACACATGGGACTCGGATGAATTGGAGCCCTCCATCGGAGGAGATACCGAACCGACAAGGATTATCGGCTCCAAAAAAAATTCGGATTCACCAAAACCCCATGTATGGCCATCCAACAAGGGCGTCCCCCTCCTCCCGAACCTCTAGGAGGAGAGATTGTCGATCCCATGTATAACACAATGAAAACCTAGTGGGCACTGAAAATGAATATTTTCCAAACATGCATTACAATAAAAGATTCTGCCATGAGACCCCGTCGGGCCTGGCCCCTGGAGCAGATCGTCCCTAGTAAATCAGTTGATATACACTAACAAAAGATAGGATGGATTCATTGAATCAACAAAAAGATCCAAATCTAATTAATATACTCAAAGTGGTACCCTTAGATTAAGGGTCTTACAAAACACGTGGCAAGTTGCTAATGTCTCAAACAATTCGATGGGTCATTATCCCCAAAACCCATCATTATTGCCATACTCTAAATTGAAACACCAAGTACTTGATGAACCTAAGTCAACACTGAGAGGGGGGGTGAATCAGTGTATAAAATTTTTTTGGATTTTTTTACTGTTACCTAGAGTTGATGAAATATTATTTATCACACACACATACAAGCGTATGCAAATCTACCTGGCTACCACTCAATAGCCTGGTTTACTAGATTTGCACACCCATCCTATAACCATTCCATGCACTTTGTAATATATATGAAAATAAAATAATCAACACAGAGATATTACGTGGTTCACCAATACAGTATGTGATGGCTAGTCTACGGAGTAATACCCAATGGACTCCGTATTTACTCAATACTCTACTTTTAATCTTTTACAATACAATGATGTGAACCCTGTGTTTTCCTAGCATAAAATCGAAAGGGCATAACAATGTCAAGATTCAGGTATTTATGTACCAGTGTTCAATATACGCTACACACACCACACTTAATCCTCACCCACGGAAAGCAAACAATAGAAGTTTTTAGGCTTATAACAATGTCTTACAATTTTTCCCCACTAGCTAGGCATTCAACAACTTTCACTTATACTAGCATACAATATATTGAAAGCAATAAATAGATAAAAAAAATTAGAGAAAATCTCACAACTACTTTCGAATGACTAGCAATATCTTCGAAGCTTCACACTGCTCTCAGGAACCTTCAACAGTCTTCAATGATGGTAGAACTTGATTCACAAGGCATATCTTGCTTGTAGGGCCTATTCTCCTTCTCACAACTCCACAATCACCATTGATGTAGAATAATAGCTCTATCAATCTCTCATAAGTATTCAAAACTCCATTACTGAGCAATAGAGAGATTGATTGGTGATTAAATGCACAACCCACACTCTGTAAACTTCAAAACCTTAGAGAAACCCTTTTTCTTTATGTTTTTCTACCTCTTTCACTTTTTCTCTTCGTTTTTACGACTCCCAACATTGCCCAACGAATAGAGGGCTCAAAAATAAGAAAAGTGCAAGGTTAAACAGACTAATTTGGAGCTCAGATGAAGGAGTTATGGTGGTTTGAAGTTCGACCGACCAAATTAAGTTAAATGGAATATTTTTAGTTGTTTCTGTGCGTCCGCGTTACACTGAATTGCCTCCCGCGCCGACATGACAGCCTGCGCTATCGAGTTCCCATTGGCTTGGAATAGAATCTCCATTGAAGGCTATTGAATAACCTTAAAATGGTGGGATTAGCCGTGAGCCGCAAGATCTGCATAAATCATGTCTGGCACGATCGGGTCCACTCATGGCTCTTTGATTTGGATCTTCTCTGCTACCATACTATGGGCACACCATACAAAATCATGGATGCTTCTTTGTGCGGTGCGACACAACATATTACGTTGCAATTAGCCAATGAGAGAGTAAGCGACAGAATCTTGACGCGATCACTGACATACACCATAGCCCCCTTTTTGATTGTCCATTCGATTAGGATCTGGGCAATGCGGCTTCACCTTCGTCGTATATTTCAAATCAGACTTATCTTTTCTTCCCAAAATACCCTTAGAAACCTCTAAAAAGACCTTTGTAACTGATTTTTGTTAAACAAACCCTGTACAACAACATTCTTCCTGAGAGGTGCTTCCCTCTAAAACCCAATCCAACTTCTCTTAGAAAATCAACAAACAGGGGATGTGCGGCCATGCCAAACCATGTGCGCGGCTATGGGCCTGCTGGCTGCTTGTGGGGCATGCTGTTATGCCTTACGGTCTGGGCAGTGTGCCTTGCTGCTCATGGTTGTTGCCTATGGCCTTGGCTGTGTGGCACCTGCTGGTGCTGTTGTGCTTGCCTATGGCTATGCCATGGCTAGCCATGTGGTTGGCTGCCACTGTGGTGCCGCGGGCCTCGGCCAGAATGGCTACCGTGGTGGCATGCCATCTTAACCCTATGGGTCCCACCCATAGATTTCTCTCTCCTCTTTCTCACTCCTTTCTCTCTCTTCATCCTCTCTCTTCTTTTTCATGCTTTAGAAAATGCCATTCATTCTTCAAATGATGCCCACTACACCAGTGTCTGTCACATTACCAGTGGAGCCCACAGACAATCTCACTTGTTAAACTCAGTGTAGAATCTCATTTAACTCACTGCAAGCCATCTTACACACTCTATGGAGGTTGTAAAACATTGTAGACCACACATATGAGGTTGCTCCATCTCTGCCACTCCACTAACACTCTTTCTCTGCACTGATGCTCTCTCTCCTCATTTCTCTAACTATATGCTCACTATCACTCTGCGGATCTATCAAATTACCAATAATGACAACATAAAGTCCAATAGTACTTTGTCCTGTTTGTGTCCACAGTCCACACCTCTCTCTCTCTCTCTCTCTCTCTCTCTCTCTCTCTCTCTCTCTCTCTCTCTCTCTTTCTCTTCTCTCTCTCTCTCTCTCTCTCTCTCTCTCTCTCTCTCTCTCTCTCTCTCTCTCTCTCTTCTTCTTCTTCTTCTTCTTCTTTTTTTAATGATAGATACCAGACCTTCAACCACCATAGTCCTACAGACCTATAATGACACAATTGCATTGACTAGACTATTACGGTGTTGAATGAGAACCAATCCACTTGCACCTAAAGCAGGAAAAAAAAAAAAAAAAAAAAAAACTTAACATTCTGTAAGTGACTCCTAGGCGATAAGGAGAGTCAAACTGAGAAACTCCCACTTAGGTGTGGAATCTTACCAACTAAGCTATCCCTTAGGGTTTCTCTCTCTCTCTCTCTCTCTCTCTCTCTCTCTCTCTCTCTCTCTCTCTCTCTCCTTCTTCTTCTTCTTCTTCTTCTTCTTCTTCTTCTTCTTTTAATGATAGATACCTGACCTTCAGACTAGTCCGATAGACCTATAATGACGCAATTGCATTGACTAGACTTGCACCTAAAATAGAAAAAAACACTTAATACCCTGCATGAGTTACTCCAAAGTGGTAATAAGAATCGAACTCAGAAACTTCCACTTCCTTAGGTGTAGAATCCTTACCAACTAAACTATCCCTTAGGGTCTCTCTCTCTCTCTCTCTCTCTCATGATCCTTTATTAATTGGCATAGGATAGTTATCCTCTTACCATGCTGAAATCAGTAGAATTGGAGCAACTCTAAAATATAATCTACAAGTTTCAGTCATTTTCTTAACATAAGATCATCAGCAACAAGTGACTTCAGAAGCTACATTTATCTCATTTGAGATATTATTATATACTCTCAATTTTAAGCAATAATAGACTATTTATATTAAAAATTAATAAAATAACGAATGATTTATTTTTGTAGATAACTATCCTAATAACAAGGGAAAATAATCTCTGAGCTGATCACAATGTGGGTTATGCCTTCTTTCAATTTAATTATATATATATATATATATATATTAAGAATATAAAATTTGATTGTAAATTGTAATAGGGCTGCAGGTCTCTTAGCAATTCAGTGGCCCACATATAAGGACTAAAACTCGAGGCACTTATCTCATCAAAATACTCCAGAAATACAATATAAAAAATATAATATAAGAACAATAATGATCCTTTAAAAAAAAAAAAAGAGGCTGTTACGGTTGTGGGCACAGACAAACACACACACGTGGGAGGCAGTGGAACCGACTTAATAATAATCTGCTTGTCGGCTTGTCTGCCGTTGTTGTTCCTTCCCTTGGGATCCCTCCTCCAGTTTTTAAGTAAATGGTATTATTCAAATGGAAAAAGATGCACTCCAACTAACTGATGAACAGCCTGACCAACGGCAGAGAAAAACTGGCGCCTATATCAACACACATGTATACATATGCTAACGGACAGATCACCGATTCTCTGGAATGAATCGGCTTCGAACTTAAAAAATGATTCCGATTCGTTAACTGGGTTATCAAATGGGAATCAAATGATATGTCCTCTTTAATTAATATGAGAACTGAGAAGAGAGTGGTGTCACCTTTTTCGAGGTTCATAGTTTTGGTAGATTAGCTGGCACTCTCTTTCTATTTTTTCTCTTCCTCCACCACGGAATTGCTTTATCTTACAAAAAAATAAATAAATAAATAAAAATTCATCTACCACGTAAAAAGTTTGTCAAACACTATTTGCCATCCAAAGGTTTTCAGAATTATCAATCGTCCCCCACTTAATTCAGAGAATAAACTTCAAATAGTGGTAGACATTTCTATCATATCTCTTTGTAATTGAAAATTTTTTAACTTATTAATTTGACCTTATATTAAAAATTACTCTTTCAATTTTGTTTTTACTTTCAGTCCGCCTAATTTCATCTATCCAAACAATTGATTCTTTCCCTAGCAATATAACTTTACAACTTTTCACAAAAAAAAAAAAAAAATGCAACTTCCAACTATCCATAATTTGTTGGGTGGTCTACGATCAGCAGCAATCAAATTACTACGTGTGCTAACACGTCGTGTTAGCAGCAATCAAACTACTGCGTGTGCTAACGCACCCCATGCAACCAAGCACTTGGTCTACGATCAGCTAGCGCTCAGACGCGTGCTAACTAAACGGAAGGATTGCTTGTGATCTACGACCACCCTCCGCTTTCTGGGCGCGCTAGCTAAAGCTAGCGCCCTTATTTGGTTTAGTAAAGGGGGATCGCCCTAAACGAGTAAGGCCGGATTCTCGGTTTAACGATAACCTCTTTTGTTGGATAGATAGGACAAGATTGTCATTCACGTCGAAAAGAATACGATGGTCATGAATACTTAAAGAGGGCACCCTTGACTTAAAATAAGTTGTTGTTGATGGGATCTACATCCTCTCATCCCATAGGTTCTGGAGGAGGGGCGGCAACCCTGTTAGATGACCGACATCGGGGGCTCGGGTGAATCCGAGCCCTCCATCAAAGTCGACAAGGGGGTGTCGGCTCGGATGGAGGACTCGGATTCACCAGAGCCCCAAGTGTCTGCCATCCAACAAGGGTGCCTCCCCTCCTCCCGAACCTCTGGGAGGAGTGGATTTGGATACATGTTGATGTCGGTGAAGGTGAAATCTCCTTCCCCTATGGATTTAATCTTCCTGACAATGGTCAGATTTACAGGGAATGGAGCACAAAAATGAGGTTCAAAGACAGTGACGGGATTGGACATCCGTGGATAGTTGGAGGCCTCAGCCATGGACTCAGCGGAGACGATACCATCAAGAGATGGGTTTCTGGTAATGTCTGGAGAATGGGAAAAAAGGCCACGACTTTGTAATCCGTTCGGACACATCTTTGGGCATCTGACCCCCAGAATGGCTTGGTCGATGCCGTTGCAGTGATAGCTTGCTGTCTATGGAGCCTCTTCACGGCGACAATCCACAAAGACTTAAAGAAACTAATACTAAACAGAAAAGCAAATTGGAGGTAGAAAGATTAGGCCATCCAGACTACAAAAAATTGGAAAAGGCTGAAAGCTAAAAAAAGAAAAAGATAGAATATGGAGAGAGAGAGAGAGAGAGAGTGAGTAAGTGATGTTATCTGGTAGAAAAAAAAGGGATAAATAATAAGAAAAGAAAAAATTTCATCTAACCCCCAAAAATTATGTCAAATTCGATCTACTATCTAATGGTTTTCAAAAACTCTAACCAGCCTCATTTAATTGACAGACTTGACTGAACATGTGAGTAGACATTTTTACCCTTTCTATTTGAAACTTTAAAACATTAAAATGAGATAAAGTTAATAATTTGTCCATTTTCTTTCCTTGTTTCTTTCTTAAAATTTCTTCTTTTCTTCTCTATTGCTATTTGGTTCAGGAGGCCTAATATCATCAGAACTCTCAAATCCTCCCGTCACCACGGGCGAAATCCTCACAGGAACTCTGGTTGGTTGCTTGTAACGACTAAACCACTTGGCCTACATGTAGCCATTCTTCCTCCATGGAGGAACATGCATCTCCATCATCTTCAATGATTGTCTAGCTACCGCACACATCAATCTCACCACCTGCTTCAGCTCCTCTGGTTTTCCAACAAAAATTGCAGAGAACACCTTTAGCAATGACAGATACTCATCCTTGGTCAAGCAATCGTGAATTCACCGTTTGAATTAGACAAGGGTAATCTCAGGGATTTCCTTACTTAGACTGTTGAACTAATGCCATCCCATATTTTGAGTCTTCTCTAGTCTCTTCCAATAGACTTATTAACCCCAATGTGCAATCTCAGGGATTTCTTGAAGGTGTGGTTTTTCTTGAACCGTTTTGAACCCCACGATGAATATTGCTTTTGTGATTCAATCTGTTGTTGAATCTTCTCGTTATTCTGTGATGACGAGTTCACAAAGAGGTCCAACATTTGGCACTTCTTACAGATTAAGGTAGGTACTCCAATCGTCCAGAAATAAGAATCTAGTGATTGCTTGTTTAATCCTTCTTTCTAAAGATTATATTTTAATTGTTGCAAAGAAGGTCTTACCACGAGACCCGTGTCTAATTCAAATGAAGTGCATGAGAACCGCATCCAATGTTGGATTGCACACGTTGCACCAAAAGTCACCGTGTCCAACACTTCATTCACCATTTCACACTCTCCCCTGAATATATATGCAGAACCTTTAACTTATCAATAGTGACCATAACAGAACACACCAATCTCAATACTCTCTTACTGAAAACATAGAGCTCTATAGTCAAGAACTCAACTTTTCAAAAGTCTGAAGATGAGCCAACAACAGCCAGAGATGCCTCAACACGGTGGCCAGGAGCAGCCCATCAAATATTCGGACGTGTTTACAGTCTCCGGCAACCTCCCCTCAAAACCCATCGCTCCTCAAGACGCTACCATGATGTAGACAGCCGAAAACCAGGTATCGATTTCCTTCTACGATCACATCTAGGTATTCGTAATCTCCAGCAAGAAATTGCCTAATTTTCTCCCATTTGGATTTGCAAAGACCTACATTGAGACCTCTCCCGAGTAATCGACTCATCAACGGACGTTTCAGACTCGGTAACGAATCTTTTTCGAGAGATTTGATAGCAAGATCTACTTCGGTACGAATCATTCGTTTGACACTATCATCATCACCATCGAAACCTAGCTAGGTTGGAATAGATAGAAAATGAAAAGGATTATACGAATTGGTAGTAAATGTGTTTTTTACTTTGGAGGGTATTATGGTCTTTTACTTTTGAAATAAGAGCACTATTGTCTTAATATTTGCAACTAACAGGACTCTACTAACGGATGAGATCTCTTTGATTAACGATGAAAAAATTTTAGGTGGTAGATGAGACATTTAGAAAACTTTTGGGTGGTAGATGAAACTTTTAAAATTTTTGAGAATTAAATCGAATTTGACATAGTTTTTGGGGGTTAGCTGATATTTTTTTCATAAGAAAACAGAGGAAAAGAGATGGCAACTCCGAAAAAATAAAAACCGAAATCAAAATGATTCACCATGGAACTATGTTTCTAAATTTTCTTTCACGTCTTATTGTGAGGATCTGGTTTGGGTCACTGTTTGGTGATTAGTGTTCCGAATTGTAGTTGATTAAAAAATAATCCAGATCTCTTACCATTTTCTATACCAGAAAAAAGAGAAGAACAATTAAGTTGACAAAAACAGAGAAAATCAATAAAATATGAAGGAGAAGTAAAAAAATAACGGGTGAAGGTAACTGGTGAAGATCGGGAGATTGCGTGCTGAAAGGTTGCCCACCGACGTTGGAAAGCAAGGAAAGGCTTGTATGGGTTTTAGACCTCGGTAAAATGGTGATTATTCAGACAGTCGTCGCTGGAGAAGAAGATAGGAGGGAGAAGAAGATAGGAGGTTGTCGTTGATGATCGAAGCCCCTGTTTTTTGAATCTTTCAGTTTTAACGGGACTTTACTAACAGGATGGGTCTTAATCAGGTCTCTTTGATTAAAAATGTCAAAAGTTTGGATCATAAATAATGATTTCAGAAACCTATGAATAATAGATGATGTTTCACAGTGGTTGATAGATGAAATATTTTAAACAAAAATAATCAAATCATTTTTTTTTTTGGGTAAGAGAATCAATCCATCTTTTTTTCTGGTAAGAGAATCAATCTATCTGATATTATTTTATCTGTTAAAGAATCTATCTGATATTTACTTTGGCCAACAAACAAACAGCTCCAAATCTTCCTTGATTAGCCCAGATAAACCCAGAGAAAGAACGAAGAAATGTACAAATGTATAAAAGAGAGGAGATTCGAATCCCCTAGAGTCTCCCTTAAAAGGCGGGATTTCATTACCAACTGTGCATACACCCTACATATATAGTTACATCTCTTCTACACTCTCAAACTTTCTTCTGCAACTACCATCAGTAAAGTAAAACAGAGAGATCAGAACCCCCAAACAGAGGGACGCACGCCAAAGTTTCAAGCCCAGGCTGCACAGCTCCTCTTTCCCCCCACATCTCCGGAGTGGCACAAACGGAAAAAAGGGTTTTCTGGAACCTACGAAGCACGTACGGCGTATATGCAGTCGGCCCCTGTATACCTGTATACTAGCAGTATTAGTATTAGAATTAGGCTATAAGTGATGGTGGCAGTACTACGCTTTGCTTCCTTTCTACACTATCTCAACTCAGATCAGTCATTGGTCTAACTTCTCCTCTCTTCTGATCCATGGATGCCCTGCAATTTTAACAAAGAAACAGAAACCAGAGATAAATATCAATCTTTGCAACTGAAGAAAAACCCATGTAAAGAAACAAACAACTGGAATAAAAAGGAATAGAATCCATACATTACTTCACTAAACAGAAGGTCAAGAAATCCAAAACCCCAAAGAAAAAAAACCCTACAAAATATTGGGAAACTACAAGGAAAAATCAATTAACAAAGGATGCACTGAAGCGAGCAGATGGTTTTTGACTCTCTCTCCAAACGCGATGAGAGAGAGCTATGGCAGCAAAAACTACAAACTGCTGACGAAGGAAATCAAGAAAGCAGGAGTGAAGATAGTTAAAAAATGATACGAAATCAGGGGTAAGAAAATCGAAACAAAAAATCAAAGCTTTTTTTGAGAAAAATCACAAAGAAGAAATCAACATGAAAACCGAGTCGCTCTTAGAGAAAGCAGAGATATGGCACTTGGCAAAACCTAAAGAAGAATCCGTCTCCAAAACAAAAATGCACACGGCACTGAAACGTGAAGGGAAATGTCAAGACTTACCGAGTACTTGCTCGGCCGAAAATCTCTTGGAGACGTCTTTTGAAAGCATCTTCCGCAGAAGATCCTTCGCAACTGGAGACACAGAGTAGAAGATCCGAGTCGGAAAGCGGAGATTCCCACGAAGCACTGCCTCAAAGATCTCAGCCGCAGTTTCCCCATGAAAAGGCGGGATTCCAGACAACATTATGTACATAATAACACCAGCACTCCAAATATCCACCTTCTCATTGTAATCCCTCCCAGAAAGCACCTCAGGCGCAACATAGTAAGGCGTCCCAACGATCCCCCTCATCGATCTCCCGTCATGAAAGAACTCAGCAGATCCAAAATCAGCCAGCTTCAACCGGTTCCTACCATCAAATAGAATGTTATCAGGCTTAATATCACGGTGAGCAACACCCCTCCGGTGACAATGAGCGATCGCCTCCATCAAAGGCAACATAATTGCAGCAGCTTCAACATCAGAGAAAGTGCGCTTTGTGACACGATCGTATAGGTCGGAAGAATCGCAGAGCTCCATGACGATATCAAGATAGGTTTCATCCTCATAAACATCAATGATTTGAACAACATTCGGGTTGCCGCTTACAAGTTGCATGATCTTGGACTCTTTCTGGACGCATTCTTGATCGACGGAATCAGCAAGAAGACGCTTGTCGATGGATTTTCCCGCGTAGAAGTCACCGGATTCTGGAGAAAAGCACCGGAAAACGGTACCAAATCTTCCCCGACCGATCTCTTCGCAAACCTGGTAGACCTTCTTCAACCCCTCGCTCATTTCCCAAAAGTTTCTGCTCTTCTGTATTAAGGATGTTTCTGCAGGAGGCGAAAAAAGCAGCTTCCGCTATTTAAAAGGAAAGCACTCAGAGTGTGAGGGTTTTTCCAAAATCCGAATGTTTGAGGGAATATTCGTTAGTTTCTGATTTTCACCACGTGTTGAATCTAACGGTTGAATAATTTTCAACACGAAATTACAAGTGTCTTTACTTGTTAGGCAAGTTTTTGTGGTTTTGTTTGCTAGTGAGGTTTTAAATAAATTCTTGGGTCCTACTAAAAATTTTCTTCCCATTTTACCCTTTTTAAGGAGTATTTCCCTTATTTTAATTAAATTGACCCCAAAAAAAAAAAAAGGTATGAATAACATACAATGAGGTAAGCGATGACTTATGCAATCTTTGATTCTTCAAGGCCATCCATTTGAGGTTTATTTTTAAATTAATTATTCTAATCTTGACTCATGTCAACCACCTCTTTTATTTTTAAAAATAAATTTCAATATATATTGTCATTTCATTAAATGATGAGATAAATAATAACTACTGTTTTTAATGATAATATTGCTTTTGAGATTATAAAATATTATTTTTATTTTTGAAAATTTAAGTAAAAACGAATTTCAAGTTTAACTTTCATCTTTCACTGTTTCAAGTATTCATCAGCTTTGTTTTACTTTCGATCTTTTATTTTTTCAAACTTAAACTCTCACAAAAAAAAAAAATTCTATTATGGATTTCAGATGGTCTCTACTTTTCTCTTGAATCGGTAGCTGATAACTTTGATTTCAATTAGATTATAAATGTCTAACAAGAGGGAATCAAAACTGTAGGTTAAAGGAGGTTACATCAAGATGAAGATATGGAGTCGTAAACACATACGAAGAGAAAAATAAGTTTATAACAAATTGAATTGAAAAAAAGCTTGTTCACCTGAAATCATGGTCAAATATGTAACAAAGGATAAAGAAATGGAAAATAAATAAGAATCAGGATTTAAAATTTTATAATAGAGCTTGAACTTGTTTTCATGTTGGCCCTGAAAAACTAAAGGGGTCAATAGTGTCTGAACTTGCGATTTCTAATCCCAAAACAACGAAATAAAAAAATAAAAAATTGTAAGTTTTTATTACAATGACTACCACCAACTACCGGGCAAGGGATTGTCTAGTATCAATCTGGTTTGCCCCATGGTTTTAGGTATCTGGATCGGATCGAAAACTACGATCGATCTGTGACAATATTTACTATGGCCGATACATTAACAGATATTTGATTTAGATTTTTGAATTCTTTTGCAAAGTGTATCGGATCAATATGGCTAATTTGTATTTCTTTATGTCGAACGATGCTTGCCTCTTCCATGGTGCTATATAGGATGAAAGAAAAGAGATCCTATGATGAATTGGATAACCTTGAAACCACTACGACGCTCAAGTCAGTACAAGATCAAACAGTCAAGAACTCGATAAGAAGAAGCTAAGTTCAAGATTTTATGTAGGTCTCTTATAATGGTGAGAGAAAGAGAGAGTTCTTACGACCAAGAAGTGTTCAATCGTTCGTTTGTCTTCAATTTGCAAGGTATTTATAGCTGTTGGAGTCGTTCCGATGTGGGAGTACGCATGCTGCATTGTATGAGGTGGCAGTCTCTAAACATTATGTGACTTTTCGTGGCATTTAACATTATCTTGCTTGTGGCACCTAGCGGCTACATGGAGTACAGTTTTGTAACCCCACTACTAAGAAAGATATTTACTTTTTAAAATATCCCATATACGTAGGCGGAAATAAGGGAAGGGGTCAAATTTATCCCGATGGGAGCAAGAGTAACAACACAGTCTATAATGCTCACTTAGGCATGCAAACTTAGCTGCTCAGAACGTGCTTAGACATTGATGGTATTAGTACATGGGTAAGCACATGACACCATGTATTAATTCATGATTATGTCTAGTGAGTGGAGCATCACACGCGGACGACTCTTGAGTTGGAGGTCTTCTTCACAAGACACGTTGCTCTTGTAATGTCTGCTTCTCCTTCTTGCAAGTTGTCCCGTTGGGTTATCCCGATTCGAAAGTCAGGAGTTAAGCTTGGTAGTTGGATATATGTCATATGTTTTAATTCCTCAACTCAGATTCATGCCAACAGTCTGAATGTTACAAACTTTGCATTCATTAGTATCCAATCTTGTATTAGTTTCCAAAGTGGCCATTGACCCACATTCGTTCCAATATCTTGAACTTACCCTATGGTTTGCCTTCAAAATTACCATACCTGTTAGGAATTAACTTTTGTAAACCGTTCTAATCCACGCGCTACATGAGATCGATCTTGACAATTCGATCTGATCCCTAAATCCTTGATTTGATCGTTTACCCTAGAAACTCTTCTAACATATGTACACTTATGCATTCGAAAGTGTGTTGTGGCAGTTTTGACATTTGGATGTCTAACAAATACTCAAAATTCAATTCAAATTCATTCAATATATCCATCAGATTTGACCAATGTGGCATTTTTCCGTATGCTTACCTTTACGTATTGTCAATGTTTTGGGTGACTGTACACGTGGTATTTGGTTCCTCTTTTGGATAACTACAGGAGAGAACCTAGAGTTCTGTTATCATGTTAAATTTCTATCTCAAAAGTTCGAACTATCAAAGTGAAGGACTCTCAAATCTATAACTCAAAATTCTAGACTTAGTCGATGTAGGATGGTAAAGGATTCCATATTAACCTTATGAGGGATTAATCTCACAATGGTCCTGTAAGGAATTTAATGTGGGTTGATGGGGTCTTGGATTCCCTCACCTCACAAGCCGGTTTTAAATACGAGTTCTCCCAAGGTTCGTATCAGTGGTATAAGAACAGCTATTTCTCAAACCCTACCCTCGTTGTTGAAGGAACGACCTGGTGTTAGAGTGGAGTCATCAAGAAAGGTTTCTACTACTTGTCGCTAGGCAAAAATCTTGGAGTAGGGTGGAGCCCCATGAAAATGGCTAACCTGATCTATCGTAAACATCGATTTGGAAGTGCGGTGATATTTTCCGATGGTTTTTTAGATAATTAGTTTCTTTATATGACCCATTTTTTCAAGCCCATGTGGAAAATGAAGTCCAAAAAATTAATTGATAGCAGTTCGTATACTCAATTGATTAACCGTGTGACAAAGTAGAATCCCAACTTAGCCATAGGTCATGCTATTTTTCAGCTTAAACCTTCAACTTTGAATCAATCAATTTTTTAAAATTTTTATATTTTAGAATAGAAAACACACATAAGTTGAAATTTACTAGATAGGTTAATTGTGATGTAGATAATATGTTCATAAAATTTTATATGGTGGGTTTTTAACAAAAAATATATATAATTATTTTAACCTGTTCTAAGTGTTCTAGAATTAAATAAAATGAAAAAAAAATGTTCGAAATTGAGTGTTTAAAATATCTTAGAATCTGATTTTTTATTTTTTTATTTTTTTATTTTTTTATTTTTTGGTATTTATCTCAGAATCTGAATGGAATAAAAAACTTCGGTCAACCATTTTGAGTATACGAAAAAAACAAAAATGAAGAAACACAGGCTTTAAACATTTAGAATTATATATATATATATAATCATATAATCAACTCTAATGTTCAAGAAAATATATATAATTAATATCCACAATCCATTAGACATGAAAGAAAAAAAAAAAAAAAAAAGAGAGATTTGTTACCATTGTCATATACCAAACAAAAAAAAAAAAGGTTTTATTTCAACCAGTGTAGAGAACATGAAGAGTATCAAGACGGTAACAAGAATAAAGTATTCGATTTAATTCAACTCATGAATCCATCCAATTCATAATTCCTTGTGATGGTTGCATGAATGTAGAGTGGAACATTTGCTATTGGTTTTGGAAACACGAAACAATTGTGCTCATTGTGAAACTACTCATTCTGCTTAGTCATGGTCCAAATCAATACGAGTCAATTAATCTGATATCGATTATTAAAACCATACATCTAGATGACGGTATTCATTAGTTAACGTTGATTTTCTTTTTTCTTTTCTTTTTTTTTTTTTTTTTTTTTATTTCTTTTACCCTTGTATTTAAGGTAATTATCTTGGCCGATCAGGTGTCAATTTTAGGCCTACACTGAATAGCCTGATCGAGCTTGACCGAACAGACCCAATTATTAAACATGCTGGGTTTAGGCCCGACAGATTATTAAACGGCATTCATGATGCATGGATGTAGCCTAACCAAACCAACCGAATGAACCGATCAAATATACCTAAAACAGTAAACCGTCTATTACACTCTTTCTTTTCTTGAGTTTTTCGCTTGTTCCTTCATTCCTTGTCTTCGTATACATAGGTGTCAGTGTGTCACAAGTCCAATAAGAGTCTTTTAAATTTTTATTTTTTTAGGGGTTTGAAATAATAGCCTTTTACAATCTTAATTCTTACACAAGAAGATATTCAATCCACAAACATAACAATTATGAACTCGAAACCCAACATCTCTCTCTCTCTCTCTCTCTCTCTCTCTCTCTCTCTCTCTCTCTATTTACACTTTGGCCTGAGCCTATTACAGCCCATTTATCAACCGAGAAGTCCAATTAACATAAGACTGATTATGAACTGAGAATCAGACCAAATATAAACATGTTCATGCCTTGCCAATGACTGACCGATTAGCTAAATGGGTGGTCACAATATGGGGTGTTAAAATGGTGGAAACTAATTAAGCTTGACTAAGACCAACCAATTGACACCCCTAACCAATCTAGCAGTAGCACCTTTCTATTTATATACCTCTCAGGAATATAGATCACCTACATGTACATATATCTTCTATGGGATTCTATCATTATCCATATCTAATGAATCCCATACTCCATGAACGATAATGGGATCTCGTAAAAAATACACGTACAAAGAACCGCCCAAAATCCAGAGTTTCCCATTTATTTTGGTTGGCAAAGGAATCAATAATCTCCTTGCTAATTGATGAGATCCTTAGATAGTTGCAACCTTGAGAATAACCTTCAAAAACCATCCATAATAGGTATACGGTTTGGTAGTGGATGGTGAGTATATGAATTAGGAATCTTTGGATTCCTATTAGATTTTCTAATTCGGTTGAGTGAGAGAGGGCATATACCCTTTGTAGAGTTTCTTTCATCCAATCATAAATTAAAGGGAATATTTCATCTACGTCCTCCATATTTTATTTTTAAGTCATTCAATTCCCAACTTTGTGATTAATTTCATATGCACCTCTCACCGTTGAGTTGACTAACTGAAAATACAAACCCTAATAATTTAACAATCAAAAAACAATTTGAGAATCCAATAGAAGTAAAAAGAAAATGAGTGTTTAAGAGGGCAAATGTATCATTTACTAATGATTTAGGAGAGGATAAGATGGTGAGTTATCAAATTTGAAAGGATAGTTTTGTCATTAGAAAATTATAGACCATACCACATCATTACTAAAATAAATCAGTCTCTTATGATGGAGTCTATCTGACACATATTTAACAAATAGAGGTTGCATAAAATTAATCGTGAAGTTGGACGTTGGGTGACTTAAAAACAAAATACAGAATGGGTGAAATTTTTCCTAAACTAAACAAATGAACGAGCGAGAGAGAGAAAGAGAGTTGATAGCAAGGATTCAAATTTCAGTTTCGACTTGGTTTTTGCCGACCAAAAACCAAAATTTCGGCCATTTCGGTCGAAATTTCGTCGAAACCAGGTAAAAAAAAGGTCCCATTTCGAACTTGGTTTCAGTGGCAAATCTGTAATTTTAGGGGCATTTCTTGGGTAAGGAACAGTCATGGGACGCAAAAGGAATTAGATTTAAAGGGTAGGGATGTACTTGGAAGGAGAAGTAAATAAGAACAAAACAAAATTTATTTTAGCAGGGTATTGGAATTTCAGGCTGTATCTTCTTCCACCTCTCTCGTTTAGGCCTATTTCACAAGTCAGAGTCGAAGGTGGAAAATAGAATTTGATTCATACAAGAGAACTTTCTTATATGATCATGGATCAGCTCAGCCATCATGGATCAGCCTAAAATTTCAACGGAAGTTCTCCAACCCACGGGCCGACTAAATCCAACCAACATAGAAAGGATAAACTAGCTAAAATCAATTAAAAATATCATTGAAATAAAATCTGGTGGAAGTCTAGGTTGCAGATCGAAAACTTAGTTTTTAACTCAAAGAAGAACAACTCTTGGGGATTAACAACCGAGGGTTAGATTTCCCTAAGGTTACCTATTAGTTCCTCAAACCAGAGAAGGATAGAGCAATGGTCACGACAGCTTCCATTTTTGGGGCTATTAGTACTGCTAATGGAGAAGGATATTTGCAGGTAACAGGAACTAGAGGGAGAAATATAGGGCTTTTTTAAAGCCTCGTCCAAAATGTTTCGACTCTGTTTCGATCATATTTCAGTCGAAACAATAATTTCACCAAGATATGGAACAATGGAAAGAAATAAAAGTAAATCAAAATTTTAGCCAAAATTTTTAAAAAGGTTTTTTTTAGATGGAGAAATAAAAGTAAATCAAATAGGAAGTTTTGAAAGTTTTTGAATTATAGAAAACCTCAAAGAGTAGAGGCGTAGGAGAAGTGAAAAGGGTAAAGAGAGAAGAAGCCAGGCTTACGCTCAAGAATGAAAAGAGATGAGAGAGATTAAAGGTGTCAAACATGAAACCGAACAATGTATTGAAATTGAATCGAACCGTTTAAATTATAATCGACAAACTTTTTATTAAACTATTCAGTTTTGGTTTGCAATGTGATTCGATTTAACTTTAAACCATTTAACAAACGATGCAAACCTGTTTAACTGAGCCATTTTTAAAACCAATTACATCTATTAAACTGAACCTACTAAAACCGTGTACCACTTATGATGTAATTATTAAACAATATGAGGGAGAGAAAAAGTTTCCTGAAAGCTCACTTACCACGGGTGTTGAGTTGTTTTTATATTAAATCAATATCACATGTGAGAGACTTAAGTTTATTATACAATTCAAACTTGGATCCACATCGTCTCCCGCTTGGGTTTGGGCGGGAGACTGGGCGGCCTAGATGGATGGTCGCCATGTGGCACGCGGAGGGATCCGAGCCCTCCATCCAAGCCGACCCCCCAGTCGGCTCAGCTTGTTGATTGGGCGGTCGGCTCGGATGGAGGGCTCGGATCCCTCCGAGTGCCACATGGCGGCCATCCATCCGGACCGCCCAGTCTCCCGCCCAAACCCAAGCGAGAGACGATTTCTGTTCTTCAAACTTAGGCCTATTTACAAGGGATTTCATAAACCACTTAAACGATATAGATTTAAGTTTGTAATATAATTTAAATTTAAACCTATTTACAACGAATTCAAAACAACTATCAATCCACGTTTGGTATACTCGAACTGCATGGGAGTAATGACTTTTTCATTTTATATGGATTACACATTAATTACACAACCTTTTGAGTTTCTTACCTTAAAAAAATAAAAAAATAAAAAAATTTATTCTCTCGTTTGTTTCCCTATTCTTGGCTCCACTTGCGCCTTCGGTCCATCATCCTTGGAATATGGTCTAGCAACTGATAATTTAAACTGTGTAATCCTTATACTAAAACAAAACCGTTTAAACCGTTAACCCAAAAATCATTTAAAATCGGCAACCAAAATTATTTAACCCGTTAACTCGAAAAACGTTTAAAAACTGGTATGAAACCATTTATTAATCGGTTTCGATAGACTTACAAATCATTTATTAAATAGTTTGATTTCGGTTTTGCCCTTTACGCACTGAATCGAACTGAAATCAAACCGTAAAACCCGAAACTGCACCATTTAACACCCTTAAGAGAGATTAAGAAAATCCTAAGAAATAAAAAAATAAAAACCCTCTCATGAGATATTAACAACCAAATACAAATTAGATTTTGAAATCTTTCATTCATGTTTTACCCCAAAAAAAAAAAATTTAAAAATAATAAAAAAAATCTTTCATTCATGAAAATTCAAAAGCCATAACAGCCGAAAATTCAAAATCTTTCATTCATTCTTGTAGAACTCGTACACAATGGAATATGCTACTTTTTTTGTACAACTAGCAGCTACGTGGATAGAGAGCCATGCAGTGAGGAGGGAGGACGTTAGAATATTCAGATATGATCCATATCTTGATAACAGCTACCAAACCTCTTCCTAAAATATATAGAAACTAGCTAGATGGATAAGTATGTCGAATCATGATCATCATTTTGTTAATACTATAAATGAGAATATACTGTCCCGTGTAATATTTACCTTTTATCTTGTTTACTTACCTTATCTATTTCTACTAGATATTACATTTTATCACCCTTATCTTTGTAGACATCCTCCTCATTGTAGAGGGTTTTCTACTATAAATGCATATATACATTACTCGGTTTTCAGTCATTCCTTCATCAGCGTTTCTCTTTCTTGAGAGAAGGAAACAGTAGTCATGGGTTCATCAACAGTAGCTTTCTTTTCTGTGGTGTGTTTGATCTTCCTTAGTTGTTTCTCTGTCTTAGCTACTGACGTTTCCTATGATGGAAGAGCAATCAAAATCAATGGCGAGAGAAAGGTTTTCTTATCTGGGTCAATTCACTACCCTCGTAGCACTCAAGAGGTGATTTTATGTTTCTCTTTTTTTCTTTTTCTTTTTTTTCTTTTTCCTTTTTGTTTTTGGAATTATATGTCTTATATATGTGATCATCATCTATCAGATGTGGCCAGATTTGATTCAAAAAGCAAAAGAAGGTGGTCTTAATGCCATTGAGACTTATGTCTTTTGGAACATTCATGAGCCCAGTCGTCGCCAGGTTCTTTTTCTTTTAATTTTTTTTTTATTTTTTTATATATATATTCTAATATTTATTTGTCTTCTGTATATTCAGTATGATTTTACAGGCAACAGAGACATTATTAGATTCCTCCAAACCATCCAACAAGCTGGACTTTATGCTGTTCTTCGGATTGGACCTTATGTTTGTGCTGAATGGACATATGGGTATTTTTATCTTCTTCCTTTTTCTTATTTTTTATACTCATATTTATTTATATTTATATTTCCTTAACATATTATGTTCCTTATTTTTAGAGGATTTCCTGTTTGGTTGCATAACATGCCTGGAGTTGAGTTGAGGACAATGAATACTGTGTATTTGGTAAATATTTATACTAAATTATTTTCTTACTGTGTTATTTTTTTAATTTTTACAATTATTAATATTTTAAAAATTAAATACTTATTAACTTTATACTTTTTTTTAGAATGAGATGAAAAACTTCACCACCTTGATAGTGGATATGGTAAAACAAGAAAAGCTCTTTGCATCACAAGGAGGGCCTGTGATCATTGCTCAGGTTTGTTAACAATCCCTTTTTTTTTTTTTCCTTAAGAATATTCTTTTTATATAATGTTAATATTAACTAATATTTTGTTAATCTGTTTATATATAACAGATTGAGAATGAATATGGTAATGTTGACTCACCTTATGGAGAGCCTGGGAAAGAGTATGTTCATTGGTGTGCTAATTTTGCTGAATCCCTTGATATTGGTGTCCCATGGATTATGTGTCAACAAAGTGACGCTCCTCCACCTATGGTAATTTGGGTTTTTTATTTTTTTTAAATATAAATCATATTATTTTTATTAACTATTTTTATTTTTATTTTTAAACAGATCAACACTTGTAATGGGTGGTATTGCGACTCCTTCACACCAACCAACCCTAATACGCCTAAAATGTGGACTGAGAATTGGACTGGCTGGTGAGTTTTCTTTTCTCTTTTCTTTTCTTCTTTAGTAAGTCTTTTTTTTTTTTTAATTATTATTATTTGATTAATTATAAATTATTGTGAATTTCAGGTTTAAGAACTGGGGTGGTAAAGATCCACACAGGACTGCTGAGGATCTCTCTTTTTCAGTTGCACGTTTTTTTCAAGCAGGTGGTACTTTCCAAAATTACTACATGGTTAGTATTTTTTTTGTCACACCTTGTATACATTATTCTTATTCTTAGGTAAAACCATTAATAAAATAAATGGATCCATATGTTATACTAATAATTTTCTGCCAATTTTGTTAGTACCATGGTGGCACAAACTTCGGTAGGGTTGCAGGTGGTCCATATATCACAACATCTTATGATTATGATGCACCGCTTGATGAATTTGGTAATCAAATTAATATTTCTCTATGTTTAATGGAAATATGATTTATATTGTTCTTTCATAACTTAGTTGAATTTAATTTATAGGAAATCTGAATCAACCCAAATGGGGACATCTTAAGGAGCTTCATCTTCTCCTTAAATCAATGGAGAAAGTTCTTACCCATGGAGATGTGAATACCACTGACTTAGGAAATTTTGTCACTGTGAGTTTCTTACTTAGATTTCCATACTGAAGTATTTTAATTTTCTTGAACTTTCAAAAACATGACTTTTGAGATGTTTTATTGTAGGCAACTGTGTACAACACTAGTGAAACATCCAGCTGCTTCTTGGTCAATGCCAATGAGACCAGTGATGCCACTATTACCTTCCAAGGAACTCAATATACAGTCCCTGCATGGTCTGTTAGTATCCTACCAGACTGCAAAAATGTAGTATATAACACAGCCAAGATTAATGTTCAAACTTCCATCATGGTCAAGATCCCAAATGCAGCAGAAGATGAACCCAGCAGCCTCAATTGGGAATGGAGACCTGAAGATGTTAGGGGTACGACCCTTCATGGAAAGGGTCCTTTTGCTGTCAACCAACTCTTGGAGCAAAAGAATGCCTCTAATGATCTCAGTGATTATCTCTGGTACATGACCAATGTGAACTTAGATACACAAGACCCAATCTTTGGTCAGAACATGTCCCTTAGAGTGAACACTACAGGTCATGTACTCCATGCATTTGTTAATGGCAAACATGTTGGATCTCAATGGGATCAAACTGGTGGGGCTTATTTTGTGTTTGAGCAGAAGGTCAATTTTAAAGCTAGGGGGAACTTGATTGTATTGTTGAGTGGCACAGTTGGGCTGAAGAACTATGGTTCCTTCTTTGATACCACACCGACTGGAATTCTAGGACCGGTTCAATTGGTTGGAACGAAGAATGATGAGATGGTACTCAAGGATTTGTCATCATACAAGTGGACTTACAAGGTGGGTTTGCATGGTGAGGAGAGGCATCTCTTTGATGACCAGCCCCACAAGCCTTGGTACACTGAGAATCTTCCCATCAACAGGATGTTTACTTGGTACAAGGTTGTAAATAACCCTCATTTTTTTCTGTTTGCTATCATCTTTCAAACTATTTGTTTTCATGTCTGATGCTTTTTCTCATATGGGTATTTTCAGGCAAGCTTCAAGGCTCCATTAGGACTAGAACCAGTTGTTGTGGACTTACAAGGATTGGGTAAGGGGCATGCTTATGTGAATGGTCAGAGCATTGGTAGATACTGGCCAAGCTTCCTTGCTGATAAAGATGGCTGCAGCATTAATTCTACATGTGACTACAGAGGACCATATAATAACAATAAGTGTTTGACGAATTGTGGGCAACCTTCTCAAAGGTATTACCATGTGCCTCGTTCCTTCCTAAATGATAAGAATAACATATTAGTCTTGTTTGAGGAGATAGGAGGGAACCCTTCACTGGTAAATTTCCAAACAATCACTATTGGGTCAGCTTGGGGGAATGTCGTTGAAGGAAGGACATTGGAGCTGTCATGCCAAGGTAATCGAACCATCTCTAAGATCCGGTTTGCAAGCTTTGGTGATGTTCAAGGGACTAGTGGAGCTTTTAAGAAAGGTACTTGTGAGGCATCCAATGGTTGGTCAGTCATTGAGAAGGCTTGTGTTGGGCAGGAGCGTTGTGCCATTGATGCTTCAGAAGCAAATTTGGGCTCAAGCAATTGTGGCAGTGACATCTCCAAGAGACTTGTTGTGGAGGCTATCTGTTAAGAAATTCAAATATTAGAAGTTTTCTTTGTTTTAGGAATTTTAGAATTTTAGTGGTTGGGAGTTTCAAAAAATAATGTTGAGAAACAGCAAAGGTGCCTTTGTATAAGGCTTAATAATAATATTATTAGAAGTTCTGCTTTTAGTTTGGTTCCAATCTGTTCATAATAATATTATTAGAAGTTCTGCTTTTAGTTTAGTTCCAATTTGTTCATAATAATATTATTAAAGTTCTGCTTTTAGTTTAGTTCCAATATATTCATGGCTTCATGTTCGCTAGCTAATCAAGTATTGCTTTCCCACCTTCATCGTTACCCCCCCCCAAAAAAAAAAAAAAAAAAAACTAAGACACTTGAAGGATAAAAAAGGTACAAAAATATCTCATCAGATCAATCAATCTGATACTGATTACTAAAACCATGATGGGAACTGAGAATATATAGAGGATACAGTCAATCCATTTACGGGGTTTGGGCTTTGGCGTGATCAATTATACAATTAATTTCAACTGAAATGCATTTTCACCCAAAAAAAAACTTAAATGCATTCAAATACTCAATAAATTTATCTTTTACCAAAAATAAATGAATCACTTTTGTGGGAGTTTTTTTTTGCTGATATCCTACTACTAAACAAAAATCAATTAATTTTTTGCTTTGATTGTCTTCTTTAAAATCACTTAACAATTTTTTGTTTTATTTGTTTTATATACGGGTTGGTCCAGGTCGATTTCGGTCCGGGCTGAACCGATGTCAGGTTTTATAAGCCCAGCCCAAAACATGTCCATTAAGAGTTCGGACTGGATTGGGTTACGCTGGACACAATAACTAACGGGCTGGTCCGGTATCGTTTTGTTATCGGGCTGGGCTTATTGAGGTGATTTTGGACTGGTTTGGTCCGGACCAGACTTTTCAAGCTTATTGGACATATTTTATATGTAAGATATATAGTCTATTTTATTATTTCTATTTATAAAATTAGCATCATTCTTTCTATATTCAATAAATTTTAACAATTAACATACTTTTTTCAAATATGGATTCATATAATCTTTCGGATCAAGAAGTGAACTATAACAGTGTAATATAATCCATCAAAATTTAAAACCATTAAAATTAAGAAACTGGGCCCGGATTGACCTTACCGGTGTTCGGGTTAGGTATTATTGGTTCGGGCTAGTTCGGGCTTCTTAACGGGCCGGTCCAGTCTGGTTTCGGTGTGGGCTGAAACGGTGTCGAGCTTTACAAGCCGAGACCGAAACCTGTCCATTAAGGTTCGGTCCGGGCTGGGTTCGGGTTATATCGGGCAGGCTCGATCCGTGCTATCGGGCCGGACCCATTTTTGACACCCTTAGTTTTATAGCAGCGCCCCTTTTGTTTCTACTTTTCATATTAAAAAAAGGGAAAACTATGTCACACCCCATGTACTTTATCATAATCTCATCCACCTGTCATCGTTTGTGATAATATCCCTAACACCTCCTAAAGACACACCTAAACCTTATTTAGATGCTAAATTTATCTTTGTCGAGAGTACTTTTGAAGGGGCTTCCAAAGAACAACAGACCCTATGGGAATTGGAGGACACAACCATGAGGTTGAAGAGAGAGAAGGAGACATTGAAGAATACTCTTAATTATTTGTCTGCAGTCTCTGCCGTTAAAGATTTATTCCCATTGTGTGAGAGGACTGAGAGAAGAGGTAAAATAAAATTGAATCTTGCTTTTTTAATGCACAACTTTTTCACCACTAAGGATGATGAAGGAAATTAATAATGAAGATCGTAAAATTTTTATGTTTGTTTTTATTTGTTTTCAATCAATTCTTCGTTTCATAGCCTAAATGATGCATGCTTGTTCTTCTGATGTCACCCATCTCATTCTAGAACTTATCCTCTAAACTCTTTAATTATTTCTATGAATTTTTCCTTTTTTTCAATCTTTTTAGTTTGAGACTACGGCTGCATTGCAAGTTTTTTAAGGTCCAGAGTCACTGGCGAAACTGGAGAAATGGAGAAGCCAATCAAAGGGGAGGTGCAGATCCTACCTACTTCCAAGGAGGATTCCATCTCTATGCGGTCGCTAGGGTTTAGTTCTTAGTTGCATCGTTCTTGGATTTGGTGTTTTCCATTTTCATTCTCTTTCTATTTTTAATGGCTTTGTTGAATCTGAGACGGAGCAGTCTCAATATAAATCGGAGGAACGAATGATGAAATCGTAATAAATCGGAGGAGGTGAATCAGCCTCTACTCTGGAAGGATCTGAAATTGGGAAAACCAAACCCTCGAAACCCTATTTTTGAACTGAATTTTTTCCTAGTCAATTTACCTATTTCACAGTTTCTACTAATGTTCAAGGCGTTTTTGGATTGCAGCCCAACAAAATCTAAAGACCCGCCATGGATCTCGTTCCCAGCGAGGTTCAAAGTTTTGCCGGCGTAGTTTTGGTTAAAATATTGATAGACACGAAGACGATCACAGCCGTCGTCTTCTTAGCAGCACGGGAGAAACGAAGATAAAATAAATGTGACTTTTAATTGTTCATCAACGATGAGATTGATCTAGAAAATAAATTTTATCTAGGGAAAATTACACAGACACCCACTCTACAGTTGAGAAACTACACAGAACTACCTTGTTTTTACAAAAAGCTACACAGACTACTCCTCTAACAATGTTTTCATATACTCTCACCCACACCATTATTTACAACTTAATGGGAGAATGTCAAATTTTTTTAAGACAAAAATACCCTTAATGTAAAATTCCCCCTTCTCTTACTCCACCTTAGCAGGAACCGTTTCAATTTGGCTTCTTCTCCAATGAAACCTACAAAACAGAGCAACAAGAAGAATGAACACTTAAAAGGGTATGAGAAGCCCTTCAATTTTTGAAGTTCATGGATACTCAAAGGTTTTCATTCATTAGCTGTAACATTTTCTTCTCAGCAATCTAGCTTCAATTTCTATATTCTTCTTCTTCTTCTTCTTCTTCTTCTTTTTTATTGAAATTGATATTTCTATTCATCATTTATTCATTATCAAGAATCCTTCAAGCGATTGCTTAGATTTCCATCTTTGCTTCCATCTTCTTCATCTCTTTGCAATTCATATTTTCACAAGTAATGCAACCTTAACCAGGTTCTAGTAAACCTACAGTCTTTTACAGTTTGAATTTCTTTCTCTGTTTTGGTACAGTTGGTGGTGTGATTGTCATCTGTTTCCAACCAAAAACTTAGAAGCAGAGGAATTTGATTCCTTACCCTTATTTAATTAAACAATGCTTGAAAACCCAGAGAGAATTCCAAGCATTGCCTTTTCAGTCACTAGAACCATATCAAATCGTCATCGAAGAAGATGACTGTTGTCTGAAACCATATCAGATCGTCACCGGAGTAGATGACTGTTGCCTGAAACCAGATCAGGAATGATAATGTCGTTCAAAATCAGATCAGAGAATAATACGTCATCCAAAACCAGATGGAGAATGATACATTATCTAAAACCAAATTACATAGTGATACATCGAAAATCTAGGATTAAAGCGGTAGAAATCCTCCCTCTTTGCTTTTCCTTCTCACTATTCTTTTCCTTTCCCTGTTTGTCCATGATAGAGAAGCATATGAATCTTTGATCGATCTTTGCAGAGGATTGATTTTGCAGAGAATCGACTTGCAAAGAACCGAACTTTTTCCCTTGCTTTTTCCTATTTCGTTTTCCAGATCTAGAATGGTTTCCCCCTTTCTTGTGACAAACTTCCATTTTTATATTCAACCCACAAAAGTAACAGTGTCAACTTCCGATTCCCTCCTGTCGTCTTCCTTGTTTTCTTGCTCAGTACTCTGCTTTCCCCTCTGTTTGCATCTTTCCTCTGCAACTTTGTATGGATCAAGTAAACAACTTCCAAAAGCACCAAGTACATTCCCAATGCATGCTGCCCAGGTCCTCTTTTATCAACCAGAGCATATCACTGTCGGGGTTAAGCTGTGAAGAAGAAAACCTTGGAGAAGAACTGGAACTCGAACTCGCTAAGAAGAAATTGTCACACCCCAATTCTGAACCAACCAGAACGGTGTGAGTGAACCGTCATTGAACCAACGATTCACACCAGGATCTCGAATAGACCATGTCCACTCATACAAACCCATTGCACATAATCACAATCAGAATATAAATAGTACAGCGGAAGTCTTTTAATAAATGAACTGAGAATCTATTGATAAATCTAAATAGATATCCAATTATTCAAATTCAATCATAAAATATAATACCATTACATCTCTTTAAAAATCAATCGAAAATAACTGAAACAATAAATAAAAATCCAATCAAAGGTACACGCAGAAAGGGCACTCGCATGAAGCGTCATGCTCGTCCTCTCCTGCCTATACACCCAGAGCAGCAACATCACTATACGCCGGAGCGTTCATGTAGTCATCCACCGTGTAACCTGCATCAACAACTAAAAACAATGTATATACAAAGGGTGAGCTCACAACTTAGCTCAGCAAGACAATCAGACAGTTTCACAATATTATGCATGAGTAACAATCATTTTTATGTTGTGGTCTAGTTTAAGTTTGCAATGTGCTATAGAAAGGTTTGGTGGCCCCTGCACCTCTATACACGAGTGTGTGGCACCTCATGGATCACAACCCCATTGGCCCACATGCACCCATCATGGAATAGAGATAGGGCTAAGATATCCCCGTACCTCCCCTGATGCTCTACCCATACCAGTACCTAAGCCCCTACTGGCCAGGGCATGCAAATCGGGCTCGCAATTAACCAATCCTATATGTCATAAATGTATGCTCTATCCCAGCATAGCCATCTACGGCATAGAGATAGAGCTAAGGCATCCTCGTACCTCCCTTGATACCCTATCCGCAACTATCCCACTAGGATAGAACAATACGCAGGTAGACCCTATCCCAACATAACTCCCTACGGCATAGAGATAGAGCTAAAGCATCGTGGATAAGCCAGCGTCGACCTCGGAGACCACAATGCCACATAACCATGGCCAGGCCAGCATCAACATCGGAGACCACCGTACCACGACCTTCCCCTGATGCCCCACCCGTACCAAGCATGTTAAGACAGAATACTACAAAAGGTGCCAGTGTGAGGAATGATCCCAGGCTCTATGCCCCACTCCACACACTAACGAAAACAACCACATGCCTAACAATCACATCCTATCAATGCATGAACAATAATAATAATTGAAAGTAAAGGATGGCATGTGAATATGCACAAACATCACATCATATATATTCAGTGTTAATAACAAAGATTTATTGTCCATTAATTATTAGGTTTAGGTCAGATTCCCTTACCTGACGCTCGTTTGTTAGCTTGCTCCACGTCGCAAGATCCAAACGGAAAGTCACAAAGTCCTACAATATTATTAAAGTTTCATTAGAATAGCTTCCTTAAGGTTTCACGTTGGTCGGAAATCAACAAATTCCAAAACCAGCCTTTCAGAGCTGACTGGTCGCAACATACCGGTTGCAGCTATGTGAGCAAACTAGCAACCGGTATGGTCGATCGGTATGTCTCCGGAAGACCATACACTTGGTTTTTCGACTGCCGTCGATTGATTTCCTTGGATTTTCAGGGTTTCTCCTATCCATTCTAAGTCTAATCTTTGAGTTAGAGTTATCCCCAACTCATACAAGTCTTATTTCGATGAATATCATCTCGGAACTCGAATCTAAGGTTTGACGGTAACTTAGGGTTTTAAGGTCCAGTTAGGATTTTTAGATCAATACCTACTTTGCATGGTATTGATCCACCCACACCACTATCCTAGAGTCACAGGGTAAGAAGAGTGGTTAAACACTTACCGTCAACTGGCGTAACGGAAGCGTCATTGAACGGTAATGGCGGCACCTCCTTCTTCTTCCTAGCTCCTTCTCCTTTCCAACCTCTTTCTCTTCTCTAGGTTTGTGAGAGACAATGAAAAGGATTTGAGGAGGTTTAAGGGATGTATTTATAGGCTAAAATTAGGGTTTAGTAACCTTAATAGGATTAGGAAAGTCTTAGGATTCGAAATCAGAAAAGTGGGACCCTCAAAAGTCAATTTCTGGATCTCCGCACTCAGCTGCGCAGAGCTGACCGGTCGACCGGTACCAAGACCGGTACCATCGACCGGTCAACATAAAATAATGATTATTTGACCGTCTTTGATCCGATTTCGTACCTGTTTGTCATCCGCTCGTCCCGTCTGGCTCGGTGATGATCGGAAGACCTGCTACGACATAAAACCAAGATTTAGACCTGGTTTACGGAGTGCGGGTCTTACAAAAATACCCGTACAGAAGAAGACCTTGGGAAGAAATTGCTAGAATCAAGAGAGGAAGCTAACTTTTCGCACTCCCTACTCTCTTTAATCTACTTATTACAAGCCACCAACACCAACACAATAACACTACCACTACATATAAACTTCCTTTCTTGCTCTACAAGTTTAAAAGTAAAAACCCTTTCCGTTTTCACTCCCATTACACACCCTTATTGTTTGATCGAAGTGTTCGTAGTTCTGTATGTCTGCCAACTGGTGGAGAAGTTAACAGCAATGGAGAAGAGAAGAAAGAGGAACTAGGGTTTTGTTGGGAAGATTAAACAATAAACCCTTTTAGGTCATTTTACACTTACTGAGGGTATTTTTGTCTTAAAAAATTGAACCCCTACCGTTAAGTCGAAAGTAACGGTGTGAGTGAGTGTGTACGATAGTTTTGTTAGAAGGGTATTCTGTGTAACTTTTTAAAGATAGGGCAGTTCTGTGTAATTTCACAATAGTAGGGGGGTATCTATGTAATTTTCCCTTTTATCTAATATCGAATATGAAATAAAGAAAATAAATTTTCAATTTTATAAAATTAAAAGAGCGGGGTAATTATGTCATTTACTAAATGAAAATGGTGCTACGTCATTGATTGAGGGACATATTTTTAAGGAGGGTATCCGATGGATACAATTTTTCAAAAGTAGGGGATGTTAGGAATATTATTGCAAACGATGGCGGGTGAGTGAGAGATTACAATAAACTACAAGGGTGTGGCAGATATTTTCCCATGAAAAAACAGAAAAAGAAAAGTGTTCCTATAAAATACGATTTTACAATGACTGTTTAATGTGAAATATATAAAAAATAATAATAATAATAAAATTTTAGGGAAATTTCACTTTGTGTCATACTTGACATATATTTACCCAGATTTCCCAGATTAAACTTTTTTTTCTCATTATCCTGAAAAGTGAACTTTCGTATTTCAATTCAATTTTTGCTGAACAGATTTTACCAAAAATTTTTTTTTTTTTGCTGAACAGATTTGGTGAAGAAGGCTTAGCTTTATGTGGGTGAATTGAATTCTAGCGGTTTCAGTCAATTGGTTATAACCGTTCAGTTCTTGAAGCAAATTGTTGAGCCTAATGTAGTATCAACGACCCCTGGCGTTAATGTTAAACCGGACCTACAGTTCAGTTGGATGCAGCGATCAAGATCAATTTGTTGGAGGGGACCTTCAACCAACCCAAGCACTTTAAATTTCAGGGTTCATGGATTCAGTCCAAGATTTTCATGATTTCTCCAACGGGTTCACAACTGCCCCTTAGGTTTTAGATTTTTTGGGTTTTCTTCATTGGCTCCGGAGGTTCCTCTAACGATGAAACTCAACCTACATTTGGATTTCTTTGTTCTCAGTAATTTGATTATAAGATAAGGCCAGAGAGCATTTTTTTTTTTTTTTATATTAGATGGGTTGTGTTGCTACGAAAATCGACCTGGAAGAGAGAGTGCAGAGATGGAAAGAGAGAAAGAGGCTGATGAAGCAATTAGTTGGGTTTCATGAACAATTTGCTGCTACCCAGATGATTTATTTACAAGCTCTGAAGGACACATGCAGAGAAGATGCGAGGTTGAGAGGGATCGAGTTGCAAAGAGCTTGAATGGCAAAAATCAAAACTATGAAATTTGAAAACGGGCAGAGAGCTTGTGAAGGTTGAATAGCAGAGAGTTTCTGATTTTCTCAAATTTGGTAAGCATTGGTTTTTTTTATTCGATGTGACCTACTACTCTCTCCCTTATTTTGCTTCTTCTTCATTTGGACCATTGGATTAATCCAGCTCCATGTGTCGACAACATCTTAAGGGCGGCTACCCAATTGGAGACGAGCTCTATCCGATTTATTCATACCATATGCGAAATCATAGTAAAAAAAAACTACAACATATATAGAACCTTCGAGTAATTGGGTTTGATGGGAGGCCTTCTTTATGGAACTTCTTAATGGAACTTCTTAATAGAAATCTAAGGTTCACAATCTTAGAACAAGAACCATGCCTTGTACCATTGAAACACAATGAAAGACAATAGGAGAGAGAGGTTTAGAACAATTCTTTTTTGAAGTTTGTTGATGGAGAAAACTCACATGAGCTTGAATTTCTCTTATGAAGTGTCTTTGCAATTAGGTCTTCAGAGAGTTGTAGTCTGCCTTGGGGTGTTGTGAGTAAACCAAACAAAAGAAATCTTGGGAGATTGGTTAAAGTGGCTCTTGGGGCCATGTGTACCACATATGGAGGGAGTAGTATCTTCAGCTCTAAATCCAAGCCTAGGGAGACTACAACAGCTCTTATTATCTCACAGGTCCAACTTAGATGGAGAATGAGACCGTGGATCGATCCCCACTCCTTCCTTGTCCCCTTCTTCTTTGTATATCATTTCTTCTTTGAATATCATTAGTAAATGGGGCATCTAGGTAGTGGTCTTTTGGTTGTTTCCCTCCTAGTGAGGGCTGTGTGGCCTTGTACTGTTGGATATTCTTCCCTCCTCTTTTTTTTGTGCATTCCTCTTTATGGGAAGTTGGAATAAGAGAACAAATGGTTGCAGGAACCCTAATAGAGTGTATATAGAAATCCTAACCAAACTTATCCCCACAATGGATTGGGTTAGGAAATACCCTATAACTTAGAGTGGATCCAATAACCAAGTTGTCTATTAATGAAATCCGCTAATAGTCAACCCAGAATTATGGCAGCCTGCTCAAATTCTAACAATTCTATCTTGAGCTTAGGTTCAATTCCAACATTTCAAAACATGCATAGGTTGTGTGATCGTATCATGACAGTAATTCTGAGAACTTAGTACTCCACAATTCTTCATAGAGAGAGAGAGAGAGAGAGAGAGAGAACAAGTTCGATGCCACATTTAGGCCCCGTTTGATAACACTCCAGCTCCCATGGAGATACTTTTGGTCCGGAGTCATTTTCTACTTCTTCTCTAGAGTTAGGATATTTGAAGTAGAATGTTGTTTAATAACGCTGCTCTAAAATAAAAAAACTATGCTTCTAGAATGCTGTTTGATGTTGGTGGTATTGGTGGCAGTGGGGGGTGGTAGTGGTGGCGGCGGCGGTGCTGGTAGGGGGTGGTGGTGGCCACGATGGTGGTGGTAGAGGCGTAGGTGGTGGCAGTGGCGGTGGTAGTGGTGGGTGGTGGTGGTGCTGGTGGTGGTGGCGGCAATGGTGGTAGGTGGTGGGTGGGTGGTGGTGGCGACAGTGGTGATAGGTGGTGGGTGGTGGTGGTGGCGGCGGTGGTGGTGGCAGTGGTGGTAGGTGGTGGGTGGTGGTGTCAGTGTCAGTGATAAGTGGTGGTGGCGGGTGGTGGTGGCGAAGGTGGCGGCTGCAGTGGTGGTGGTGGCGGTGGTGGTGGTGGTGGTGATGGTGGTCACGGCAGCTATGGGTGGTGGGTGGTGGTGGGGATGGTGGTGGTAGAGGGGTGGTGGTGATGATGGCAGTGCCAGTGGTGGTGGTGATGGCAGTCGATAGTGGTAATAGCTCCGGAGAAAAGAAGTAAGTTTTTTTAGTTCTAGTTTTTTAGCTCCCAGAGACATTTTTGGAGCAGTTCACTCCATTGGAGTCAAAACTTGAACCATGTTTATCAATCGTCATTCTACTCCGGATTAGCTTTAAAACTAAGAAGTAAGGAGCAGGAGTGTTATCAAACGGGGCCTTAGGTAACCGAATCTAAAATTTCTGAGATTCTGGATTTTTCCCAAAAATATGAATCATTACCATGAGAATCAGAAGTGTTGTAATTTGGGAATCGTAATTTTCCCCACCTGAGACATCTGAAAATCAAAGACCAGCCTAAAACATTAGGCAAAGAGGGGAGTTGGCAGAGAGTGGGTGAGTGTCAAGGTAGGGGCGAAGGGTGGGCTGAGTGTTAGGATTGGAGACACGCAAACAAGAAGAAAACATAAAGAATTAAAATAGTTCAGCACCCCATCGTGGGATGCCTACGTCTAACAGAAAAAAAAGAAATTATTTATTCTCAAAAACTTCTACAACTTTCTACCTGACAGGTTTATCTTATCTATAAGCCTTACAGCGTTCCAGCTCTCCACTGTCAAGGAGAATCTTCTGACAGCCCTTACAGTCTTTCTTAAGTTTTTCCACACAGAGACAATATATAGGGAAACCTACAAAATCGTAATCCCACTACAATTATAAGTTTATCCCCGTACATGTAATACTCTCATACCCTAATACAAATACTACCCTTATAATTACATGGATCCCACAGAATACAAGACACTAACCTAACAAATCTCCACCTGGCTTGAATTCTGCAAATCACCTTGAAGAAAACTCGTTGATGTTGATTCTGAAAACCTGTCTTTACCAAACCGCTACACCCAAACCAGCATAACCCACATCTTGTCCGGGTGCCCCATACAGCTCACCACCATACGATGTGGAGTGACTCCATCTCTCCCACTACTGCAGTATCATCGGAAAGATCACCACCACTCACAGTCTTCCTGCAACTCCAGTTACATCTGGAACCCGAACTTCTCACCACCGCACCTCCAATGCAGATCTCGGAGAAAACCTCTCCGATCCAACTAGATCATCGAACCGTTGTCCTCATAGCCATCGCACGAGAAACCCCTAGAGCATATTTACCACCATAGCAGATCGGCACTGCTAAACCCACTCTAACTCCCACATGCAATAATAGATCTGACGCATGCAAAACTTGATTCACAAGCCCCCAAGAATCACGGCCACCTCCTCCGAACGGCATCTTCTCAGCCTTCACCAGACCAATCCTACCAACTAGATCGGAAACAATCCACTGTTGTACTCGTCAATGTACAAGACTCCTTACTGCATCCGCCGATGACCCAGAACCCACGAAGTCTCTACGACAACAAGCTTTGCTCCTCTTTCTGCAAAACCAATTAAAATTGTTAGACAATAGGTCATCCACCGTGCTAATATCCCACAAGTGGAGCACCCCTTAGTTCCAATCGGGAAAGTCCATCACATGAGATTTCAAACCTACATAAAATCTCCTGTTTCGATCCCTCTGGCTTGGTGCCTCATTGGGGTGCATTGAAAATTGTGGTAAAATCGCATCAACCCTCACAAGGGCCCTTGAGACATCCATAGCAACATCTCCATCTACTCCATGGAAAACAACCATCGCCGCCTACCTAGTCTCACCCGATGCCCTGGTCAATAGCTAATATCCCTCTCCCTCTGCTTCTGCCAAAGCACTCCATTCCTCTCTTCTTTTTCTATTTTTCAATTTTTTTTTTCAAATTTTTTTTTTTTGGGTAAAGATTACTTGCACATTTGAAGGAAAAAAGAGGCAACCATTTTCTTTTTCTTTTCAAATTCTCTTGTAATGATTACATATATATATATATATATATATATATATATATATATATATATATATAAAAGAATGATTACAATTAAAAAAAAAATCTCTAAGGAAAAAAAAAAAAAAAAAAAAAAAAGCAAAACCTCACACCCCTTTTTTTTTTTTTTTTAATTGTTACGGTCTCAATTTTTTTTCCTAATTCTTTAATTTTTCCAAAGGAATATGTGAGTCTTCTTTATACTTTTCATGTTCCTCCCTCCTTCTCATAAATCATTGATCAATCTATTAAATTTGGCTCTAATACCATTTGTTAGAATTGAAGAGACGCAAATAAGAAGAAAACACAAAGAATTAACGTGGTTCAGCACTCCATCGTGGGATACCTACGTCTACCAGAAAAAGAGAAATTATTTATTCCTAAGAAACTTCTACAACTCTTTACCTGACAAGCTTATCTCATCTGTCAGTCTTACAGCGTTCTAACTCTCCACTATCAGAGGATTTCCTCTGACAGTCCTTACAGTCTTTCTTAGATTTTTTTCACACAGAGACAATATATAGGGAAGCCTACAAATCGTAATCCCACCACAATTATAAGTTTATCCCCGTACATGTAATAAACTCATACCCTAATACAAATATTATCCTTATAATTACGTGGATCCCACAGAATACAAGACACCAACTCAACAAATCACCACCTGGCTTGAATTCTACAAACCACCTTGAAGAAAATCCATTGATGTTGATTCTGAAAACCTATCTCTGTCAAACCACTACACCCAAATAGCCCACACCCTGTCCGGATGTCCCATACAGCTTATCACCATATGATGTGAAGTGACTCCATCTCTCCCACTGTTGCAGTATCACCGAAAAGATCACCACCACTCACAGTTTTCCTGCAACTCCAGTTGCATTTGGAACCCGAGCCTCTCACCACCGCACCTCCAATGTAGACCTTGAGAATCAACTCCTCATCTCAACCCTCTGCAACTCCAATGGCACCTGAAACCCAAGTCTCTTACATCTGCACCTCCAATGCAGACCTAGAGATCCGACTCCTTGTCCCAATCCGTTAGTACTCCTTTGTCCCAATATGCGGCATCCACTGGCCATGATGCCCACATTGTCGAGATTCAATCCAGCCATCAGATCCAGGAGAACACCTCCCCTATCCGACCAGATCCTTGAACCGCTGTCCTCATAGCCATTGCACCAAAAACCCCTAGAGCATGTTTACCACTATAGTAGATCCGCACTGCTAAACCCGCTCTAAGTCCCACATGTAATAATGGATCTGACGCATGCAAAACTTAATTCACAAGTCCCCAAGAATCACGGCCATCTCCTCCAAACAGCATCTTCTCAGCCTTCACCAGACCAATCCTGCCAACTAGATCGGAAACAATCCACTGCTATACTCGTCGATGTACAAGACTCCCTACTGCATCCGCTGATAACCCAGAACCCACGAAGTCCCTACCACAACAAGCTTTGTTCCTCTTTCTGCAAAACCAAAGTTGTCAGACAATAGGTCATCCACCATGCCAATATCCCACAGGTGGAGCACCCCTTGGTTTCAATTGGGAAAGTCCATCACATGTGATCTCAGACCTACATAAAATCCCTTGTTTCCATCCCTCTGGCTTGGTCCCTCATCGAGGTCCATTGAAAATTATAGTAAAATCACATCAACCCTCGCAAGGGTTTTCAAGACATCCATAGGAACATCTCCATCGATTCTATGAAAAATAATTGTCGATGCCTGCCCAGTCTCACCCGGTGCCATGGTCAACAACCGAAATATCTCTCAGCCGCCTTATGCCAAAACACTCTATTCTTCTCTTCTTCTTCTTCTTTTCAATTTTTTTTTTTTTTTTTGATAATAATTACTTGCAGATTTGAAGGAAAGAAAAGTCAATCTCTTTTTTTTCTTTTCAAATTCTCTTGTAATGATTACACATAATGATTAAAATTAAAAAAAAAATCTCCTTAAGGAAAAAAAGCAAAAACTCTCACCCACTTTTTTTTTTTATTGTTACGGTCTCAATAATTTTTTTTTTTTTCTAATTCCTTAACTTTTTCAAATGAACGTCGGAGAAAGAAAACGAAAAAAAAACTCATTTTTTTTCACTCTTTCTTTCTTTTTCATGTTTTTCGTGCTCCTCCCTCATTCTTATAGATCATTGATCGATCAATTGAACCTGGCTTTGATACCAGTTGTTAGAATTAAAGACATATAAACAAAAAGAAAATACAAAGAATTAACATGGTTCAGTACCCCATCATGGGATACTTAAGTCCACCAGAAAAAAGAGAAATTCTTTATTCCTAAGAAACTTCTATAGTTCTTTACCTGACAGGTTTATCTCATCTATCAGTCTTACAGCGTTCCAACTCTCCACTATCAAAGGAGAAACTTTTACAACATTTCTTAGATTTTCTCACACAAAGACAATATATAGGGAAACTTACAAATCTTAATCCCACTACAATTATAAATTTATTCTCGTACATATAACAGACTCATACCCTAATAAAAATACTACCCTTATAATTACGTAGACCCCACAGAATACAAGACACCAACCCAACACTGAGTGGGGCCGTAGGGTGATGGGGAGGCAGAGAGACGAAACGTAGAGGAAGCTGGAGGGGTGCCATGGGAAGGGGATGAGGGAGGGGGGAAGGAAGAGCAGGGTTATTGGAGGCAATTTTGGAACTTCAAATTATCAAGAGGAAGAGAGAGCAAGCTGGAAGTTTGTTTTTTCCAATATCCGAAAAAACAAGTTTATAATAAGAAAATTTTAGTTCACGAGTATTGGAGAGTGATAGTAATAAACCACATTCTTCTTGAGTGTCTCTCTGCAAGGACTGTTTGGTTTGGTTCTTCTCTCTTTCTCTCTCTCTCTGATCACCCTAAGGAGAGAATCAGTGCTTCCATCATTGGGTTCAATCTGGTCATCATCTCAAGTTTTTGTAGAAGTGTTTAGTAAGCATTTTGTGAGTCTTTGCTCATTCATTTGTTGGCACCCTTGGTTAGCAAGTAATGATCTCATTTTTAATAGAAGGACTTGGTTGCCATGAAAAGTCATTGAAGCTTCTTCTCGACCTCACAAGGAATTTCTTAACTCTCTGGCCTCTGCATCTGCAATTGCCTACATCTGGATTCCTTCAGTCTTAATCAACCACCTTGCCTACAAAAATTTCGATTGTCAACACTGTTCCTCAGCTAAAATGCTTCTCTCATTCCTGGAGACTCTACGAGTGTTTTGTTCACTCCACCTCAAATGAAATTCTTTTGGCTATCTCAAATGTGGAATTATTTTCTTCATCTTCATCTTGACCTACCTGGCCAGCAACTGTTTACTTGATGGCCTCTCTAGGAAAGCCATGTGTCCAACTCACGTAGGATAGTTTGGTCTTTATCTTCTCCTTGGCTTCATGAGCAGTTAACTATTAGAACCTTCGTTTTTACACGTTATCAATAAAGTTGTGTTCTACCAAAAAGAAATACAGTAATTACCCTAAAATTTTGCATTAAGACTGTTGTTTTAAATGTAACATTTTACATGAAAATTTTATACATTAAAAAAAAAATTTAATGTTCGCTTCTAAGAGATTAGAGGTCACTATTTTACCTCTTAAAAACAAACATTGAAAAAAAGTTTAACATATAAAGTTTTATGTTAAAACAAATAGAACCGAGGAAAATTTATATTAACAAAAGTTTGCATGTGCATGGTCTTAAATGGAACTCACAACTTGTGGCTCGAACTCGACTTAGTTGGTTATCCCCATCTTCAATCCTCTCCTTCACAAAGGTGAAGAAAGAGGGGCGGGGAGAAGAAAAAGGAGAATGAAAATGTGAAGGGTTCATTTATGTTTTAAAATTTATTAAAGAAAGGGTCTTTATCGTTTAGATGACCGCCCCGTTAGATGGCCGAGATGTTTAAACTATTTGGTGGTAGCTGAAATTTATCCAAAGTTATGTAAAACAAAAACCCTCCATCCGAGTCGACACCCCCTTGTCGTCTCAGCTTGTCAGCTCGGATGGAGGACTCGGATTCAATCAAGCCCCAGGTATCGACCATTTAATAGGATCCCCCCTCTCCTCCCGAACCTCTGGGAGGAGAGGATGTGGATCCAACTTACTACGGGTCGAATCCACAACAAAGCCCATCTATATATTTTATTGTTCTCTATAATTCTTCCAATATTCATAATTTTATATTCTGTGAAGTCCAAATTAAGTAATTTGGGGGGTCATTGGAAAGATTTTTTCGAGCACTTTTAAATTCTATAAAATTGAAAATCAATTTAACCGATTGAAATATCCTTTGACTGTGGGCCCCATATGACCCCCAAAAAAAATAATGTTTAATATAATAGTTGAATAAACTCATTTCCAAGCCATTTTTAAATATAAAGGTTCCAATAATGAAAATCACCCCATCATGAAATTTAATTTAATTTGATTTCTTAGTCATTTGACCAGGTCAACATTGTAGCCCAAATCTACCTTTCTGACTGTTTAATTTTCGATCAGCCACCAAATATTTGAAGCCCGAGAAGAAAGGACCTTACCCTCAAAATTTCAAGTGGATCTCATTTGTGGTTTGGAAGAAGTCCTAGTTTCCAAAATGCTGCAACTGTGGAACTCGAACCAGGGCAGAAGAAGCTCCACTTCAACCAGCTCAAATCTACCTTTCCAATCGGCCACCAGATTTTGAACACAACAAAAAATCGATAGGGATCATCAATTCTTCCAGAAAGACATTGTCTTCAAAGCAAGATACTAATTATAGAAACACCACCAGCAATAACGAGTTTGACGGAAAGAAACCCATGAAGTCAAGGCACCTTGTTACGAACTAGAATCAAGAATGGAAAGAAGAAGAGAAGAAACCCATGAAGTCAAAGCACCTTGTTATGAATTAGAATCAAGAATGGAAAGAAGAAGAGAGGGAAAAGATGTCTCCTTCGAAGGAGATGATCTCCCGAGTTTACAAAAGAAGACTAATTTTATTTACTTGTCTTAATGAATGATACAATATCTCCGAGTTCCTATCTATACTATCCTATGCTAACCGTATTCTGTTGTATTAGCTGCTATTCTGTTATTGTCTTTCTTTGCCTCATCAGCCGAACCCAAACTCTGAAGTCCCGAATGTCAGCAAAAATCCATTATTGTTTTAAAGATAAGAAGAGTAAAATTGACATTAAAATTTTTTACTTAACACTATTAATCAATAAGGTGAGATTGTAATTACATTTAGACCTAAGTCTAGGATGGTGCGAATAAATTTCCCTTCAATCATTTATAGCATTACACTTGAAAAGAAATTGAATACAAGTTGACTTTATCATATGTAATGGAAGATTTCCTTTTCAAAAAAGTAGGATCCACATTTAAATGCAATTTTTATTCTTTTATGATCTAACCTGTTTTTAACTTTGTATCACTAAAAAATACTCCAAAAGATCTTTAAAACTATGCAGGGACATCAATTTAGATGTTGCTTCTCAACTCAAATTCAGATTCAGATGTTAATTCTCAACACAAATTGAGACTTACATAATGCAAATTTAGGTCTGATTGCATTCATTCCTTGCAAGCTCCAGTCGAGTGATGGGACCATGGCCTAATTGGGGTGGGTTGGACTACAATATTACTGTTCTTCCAATCCACTCCATCTTGGCAATCTGAATCAACAAGAATCGGTTGGAATTGGAATCAGAATTGTCCGCACCGATTCGATCCGATCCCAATTTCTTGAACCTGACCACATCAAATCCATGTGGCCCTTTCAGTGAGATCTGTTGCAGGGAAAGAATTGACCAATTTACCACGTTAAACCAGGGCTAGGACCATCATATTCTTCCCAAAGCAGAAAACTTGCTTCCATCACACAAAACAAAACAAGACGAGTGTTGCTAAAAATCCGTTTTCAGATAAATATATACTCCAAAGTAAATTACCAATATCCACCAAACCCAACTTCATCTGAGAAGCATCATGATTAAAAGGATTAAAAGGAAGCCAAGAGTTTCCCACTGAATATCTAGACAAGGACTTCCCCTAACTCCATCAGCCCAGGTTATAATTTATTTAATTAGAACGCCATGTCTTTTGCTTCAGAAACAGATAATCAGTAATTAAGTTAAGCAGGGAACCATTTTCCTTCTTCACCAGCAAAAACCTAGCAGGTGCTTGATGCAAAATCCTTTGAACCATAGGAATTGCTCAGTGTGCACGGTCTCTGATCACTTCAAGATCCATCTCGGTAGGGTCAGTCGCCTGAATCTCATAGTGGATGCCATCAAGCTCCCGCCTGAACCTGTCCCTGGAAGTGGCATACAGCATCTTGGACCGGATCCGTGAAACCGAAGGTGACCTGCCCAGTTTGTACACTCCACAATGAGTTGAAGTAATATAAGCGAATTCCCATTTACCGACAAATGCATCAAAGCAGATCTTTCTTGGGTCATTTTAATCTGATATGTAATGACAGCTCATTCATTAATTCACAGCCAACTGAGAACCTAGTACTAAGAAGTTCCAACAATACAGCATAAGCTTGTATCCACATTGAATGAGCTGTCATTTTAATCTGATATGTAATGATAGCTCATTCATTGGTTCACAGCCAACTGAGAACCTAGTAATACGAAGTTCCAACAATACAGCATAAGCTTGTATCCACATTGATAGGCCACTCTTCCAGGAATAGAGAATCAGCAACTCTATATGGGAAACACATTTCTACTACTAATGAGAACACATTTTACGAGACAGAGAAGAGGAGGACAAAGCAATAAATAGGAACGAAACAAAATAAAAGCACTCCTCTATTAAGTCATTTGATCTAGGCATTCAGTTGAATGAGTAGAAAATTTTGGGACCACGCTCTTGGCAGCATTAAAGCATAGACTAGTCATTCAAGGACAAAAGAACTTGTGATATTTCAAAATAGAATATGCACATGAAGTACAACACCACAACCCCCACGGGCACCAAAAAAACAGTTTCTGTACATTCGCAAGGCCAAAACTTCCCAACAACCACATTCTAGACTCTGAATCTAATGTATTGACTATTTTAATATCAAAGTAAAACAAGATATTTGCCAATTGTAGCCTATATGGCTTAGTTTTATCATAGTACTCAACAGCACAGATCAGAAGAAATTCTAGCTGCTTGCTCCACAGTGGCAAACCACATATCCTTCAAGTCAATTTTAAGGTGTTCCACAATCAAAAGAGAATCATATGAGCCTCACTTTAAACCAACACCTGAGTCTACACCCAGAAACTTTCAAAAAAAATAACTAAATAAATGACAAGATTTTAAAAAATAAAAACTACATGAACTGTCCTCATTATCAATTGACAGGGTATCCCAGTGCACAAGGCTCCCACTACTGCAAGGTCTAGAGAGGAGCAGAATGTACGCAGCCTTAACCCCACAACATGGAGAGGCTGTTTCCGCGTTTCGACCTCATGACCACAATGAGATCATAATATAATTAAAAGTGAAAACAGTATTTATCCTTTCAACTTTAAAGCCCCCTCCCCTTTTTTTTAACAAATGATAATAATTATTTGACAAAACAAGCTATTCGAGGAAATTCCTTGTTTCTCCCTACAAGAAAAAATGGCACACCTAGCCACCATCCCACCTAATAGTTCTCCTTTTGGATAAATCCATCTAAGAGGTCTTCAATTAATATGCAAGAAGAAGAGCCTGCTTAAATGCCCATTTAAACACCTGCTTAAACATTGCAAATCCCAAAAAGGACCTTTCTTGCCCTATGAAAACCGCGCAATCTCAACGGTGAAAACTCCAAACTTGAAGGTTTTTGTGCCAGCTAGATGCACTACATTGGACCCAACAAACCTTACTTCTAAAAACAAAACTTCCCTTGATCAAACCTCCGCTACCTTATACAACATTTTCCAGAGATTTCAAGAGAGCAGTTGAATAGAGGCTAGATGAAGATCCAAAATTCAAGTGGACTTTGAGATCATTCCCCTCACTAGGATGTAGATCCCTTAGCTAACCAAAAAACCAATTCTTGGTAGCAAAGTTTTAAGTATTGGCGTCGTATCGCAAAGGTGATTTTAAGATACGTATTGTATCAGAGAGGTGACTTTAAGAGATGTATCGTATTGAATCAAGTATACGCAAAATGCGCAAAAATAAGGATGGAAATGAGGAAGATATATGCTGGATAAACTTAGAGAACACGCAAACACACTTTTGAAGCATATTACATCATAAATAAAAAGAAATTAGGCGCAATAATTAAACATTAGGTGATCGGACCCAGAAAACTTTCAAAGGACGATAAAAAATACACCTTTTTGTTTACTGCTATTTTTTGGTCTAATATTATGTAAAATTAGGGAAGAGGTTCTCTGCTCGGGGGAACAGATAAATAAAGGGACGGGATTACAATTGGGGTTATTATCAAAAATTTGTAAATAAGGGACGAGTTTTATGAGGGACTGAGGGTGGATGTCGGCAGACCACATGTCAGATACCTGTTTGACTGACCAGAAAAACTTCTGCCATAAAATTAATACCATTGCTGACATTCTAATTGGTGGTGTACAATGTGTACATAGGCGTCCAATGCAAGGCATCCAAGTGGGTTATCACCCCTAGGCGTGCACACGCCTTTTGTAGTCACATCGTGAAAAATCAACTTGAGCATCAAACAATATTGTTTCCTGTCATAATCTCACCCAAATGAATACTTATTTATCCAAACTAGACCAGAATCAAGAGCCAACTTTATGCTAACCTGAAACTTTGGGAATATATATATACCCTTGAGCCTCAACAAAGGAATGACCTATTGAACCACTCAAATCTCCAGCTCTCCAGACTATTAGCGGACTACTGTAGTTCCTCAATCAAGACATGACACACGGAAGTCATTTTACCTAACCCACTCATACACCTGCATTGCTTGAATAGGATAAACTATAACCTAACAATAAAATGAAGTTGATTGGGTGGGTGGGTACCTTCACAAAATAAGTGCCTCTCTTGTTAGTATAGTTCAAGAATCGAAGGGGTGAACTAGCAAATGAATAGAGTGGTGCATGAATACTTGAGCAGAAAGAAATGTATACAAAGGGCAATAGAAACAGTCAAGCTTCTGAAATTCTCATCCCTTTATATCCACAGTTGAAACAGAATCCATGAACAGAAATGATGTATTTTCCAACCTTAAAATATCTTTAAAAAACTGTTACTCAACCACCTGAGATCGTTTCTGTCTTCCTATATCCAGGTTTAATAGAGCACATATAAGATGCTACTTCAGAATTATAACTTTCTATGAATGTGAAACAAACTACAAAAGATACACGATGATCAATGTCGCAGACATTGAAGTTAAAGAACCCAAACCTTCACAAGAACAGACAGTACAGATTAAATGCTACAACTTTGACTTGCGTGAGAATGATAAACCATGAAATCTAAGTCATGAAACACTTTAACAGGATATGATGATTTTGCAGAGCTACTATTCTACTGTCGAGCAAAAAACAAATAACAGGATATATGACCTTAAGGTCAGAAAGGAGATGCTTACCATGCAATGAAGAAGATCTTGCTCTTTTGACAATTCTCAGAAGTGACAAAATCAAAGTCATAAACGGCATATCGGCAGTCATTCTCCGGCAGTGCTGCTGTGAAGTCATCATAGCCCTCAGCAGGACCTCCAGTCTTCTCAACCACAACTTCCTTCTTCTTTTCATCAATCTTAAAAACCACATAACGATGCACCTTCTTCCTCTTCAGCTCCAAAAATATGTTTTTACTGTGATCAGAAACCCCCATGCCAGAAGATGCATTTGCCTGCAAATCAAATGTTAATCCATAAATATTCACTCCAACTCGGGGACAAGAACATAGCAATTCTAAATGCATCATGCAGCTCAACATAAGATTAAATTTCCAATAAAGGAACAGTAACTCATGATTCAGCGGAAAGATGGCTGCAATATTAATTAATCTCATAACAGTAATTAAAGAATAAATTGTTGTACAAGACCTAATACTAGCATATTTCTTTCACAAAAAAACAAACTTTAAAATCTCAACTTCAGAAGATAAGATTTACAGCTTAAGAGACCAAATAACAAGGGTGAAAAGGGCAGGATCTTCACCATAAGTACCTAATTTGGAGGCAAGAAAGGGGGGTGGAGAGGACATCACAAAATCCAAATGATCCCTCTGCAAAACTATAAACCAGATCCCAGATCAAGTCTAACACTCTAAACAATATTCACTGAGATCTCCCATGATTTAGAGGAGGAAAAGCACAAACATCACAACAGGCCATCATAAGCACCGTCCTCCATTACAACATAACAAAATAATATGCAAGAATAAACCTAGCACTAAAGCACAAAAAAATAAAATTGCATAAACTGTAGTTCATCGTTTGAAACAAGGGGAAACAGAAAAAGAAACGATGATCTAATCAAGATCTGCTCAAATGAGATATCAAAATCTAACGTACTACAGAAGTACAGATACAGATAAAACTACAAAAATAACAACACAATAAGATTATTAACGGGAAAAAAACAAGGGATTAGAAGCTTACTCCTCTGAACGACATGCCTACGAATCGTTAGAAAAAGATACAAGAAAGGAAAAGAAAATCAGAGGGAAAAATAAGAAAAACCAGCAGAGATAATGTGCTGGTTTTGGTCAATAAGAAATTAGTAGTGTCACAATGAATATATAACGAGAGGAGGAGAGAGTGGGAGATAGGGAACAACAAAATAAATAAAAATATTTGGAAATATTATCTGCTTTTGCTGATCTTAATTTATTTTTCACCAAATGAGAAATTTTTTTAAAAAGGGTAGAGAATCTGCGGTGAGTGAAACAGTAGATGACAGAAGAGAGCAGGAGCGTCGTTGTAGATTTTTTTCCATGAAAATATCGTCGAACCAATAAATATTTTTTCCGCTTCGTCGGTATCAGGATTCAGGAACAGGAACAGACAGTCTCACTCTCACTGAAAATGCATTTCTTTAAAGCAACGATTCGGGATTCGGGATTCGGGATTCGGGATTCGGAAGATGTGCAAGTTCCACTTTCACTTCCGGTCCCTCTCAACTCTCAGTGGGCCCCCGCTTGGGCCTGTTTCATTTATGGGCTTCAAATTTCTAACTTTGGTCAATTGAAGATATTCAACCTTCATTGAGTCTGATTATCCTTAGACGGGCCAATGATAATTAGGGTTTGAATCCTTTTCTATCGTTGGAGGAATTTCAATCAGTGAGTATATCAATACATAAAGCACTCTTAGTAAATTTTAGCCATTGGATCATGAATCATGATTGGACGAACTAGACAATTAAAGAGGATTTGGTGTTCGTAAAAAGAAAATTAATAACATCAAGATGATGTCATATGTATTTATTTCTCTCTCGCTCGGCAACATCTTTTTATCCCAATGGTTCTTTTTTCCTTCTCTCACTAAATGAATATCTCCTGAGGGCTATGAAAAACTCAAACCAATGCGTAGATTTATGGGGAAATCAATCTCTACGAATAAGTATTTGATTTTTTTTCTATTTTTGCATTTATCAGTATGAGCTCGTTTGTGAGTTTTAATTACCCTAATGATATGTGCATCGGATGATCTCTAGTCGTTCGATTACAGATTTAAAAAAAAGGGGTCCGGGGATGATCGTCTGGGGAGATTCTATGGGACCCACAGTTTACGCTTTAAAGGAACAACAGAAAGAAAAGGAGTAGACGAACCTTTCAATCTAAATTGAACGGTGCGTTGTCTGCACGCAACGAAAGTTGTGGAAAGACAGGTAAGCATTAGCAAAAACCATTTAGGGTGTGTGTCGGTGGGCCCACCTTTCGCCTTCAAATAGATTTCTTTAGATTTTTTTTTTTTTTAATTATTGTAGATTATATATTGACCTATTATGGATAAGCATTGAATTATTATTGTGTTATTGACAGTCTGACACCAGCCACTTGCACGCTTGTACAGATGAATGGCCTACATATGTTTTAGCTTTATTATTTAAATTTAAACGGCCCAGATTGACATCAGAAGCCTTTTTTTTTTAAGGTAAATAAAAATAATGAAGCGTTTTCCATTCTTCGCGTCCCTGTTTTAAGAAAAGTCATAATCACATTTATACTTATACTTACTTTAACTTGTAGAGGTTTTTGCTAAAAGCAATGATTTATTAAATAAAAAATAAAAGAATAAAAATATATATACAATACTCTGTAAAGGTGTAAAAACTTCCACCTGAGTCCCATGATTGAGATACCCTGTCATGAACTTTGACCTATAGAGTTATTCAATGTATCTTTCATATCTAGCTTCACCTTTTGCATTCTGAAGGTTATTTTTGGAAATTTAGAAGGAAAAAAATTTTAAAAATTTTAAATCGAAAAGAAAGATAAATTCATAAATTAATAATTATTTATTATTATTATTTTATTTTATTTTATCAATCTACCCACTTAATATTTGTTATAACAAAAATACTAATAACGAATTTGGGTATTATCAATCTATCCAAAACAACGAGTCTGCAATGTTTGATGGGCTGATACTTGAGCTGCAACTTTCTATTCGCACTCTTGATTATTTGACGCTGAGAGATCGAAAGAGAAGAGAAAGGTCAAGATGAAAGAGATTACTATTAAACAAAGATTAACTAGATAATTAATTTGAGAAAATGAAACCCAACAATGGATAATCGGATAGTTTTCCCTCAAAATAAACCCCTCTTCTCCGAGGTGTTAAAACAGATGATCGATAGAAATGTTTTGTTTGGAATCTATACTGTATTTATGGGTTTCTTGAGCTTTTGTGAGTAAAGATTCTAAAATTTATTTTTTCATTAGTTGAATCTTTTTTAACCCCCTAACAATCCCCAAAGTTAAAAGGTGTATCACCCAAAAAAAAAAAAATTTGGTAAATCATAATTTTATATATTATCCACAATAGTTATCCAGTTTACATTTGATGTACAAAGATCAACTAACCATTGGGAATTATGATCCCACCATAAAAAACCACATCCTGGAAACACCTGTTTCACAACTGCATGAGCAGCTGAGTTCCTAGTTCTCGAAACATGATGAAAAGTGATATTATATTGTTTAGAAAAGCATTGTAATATGTCCTAGAGGATGGTATCCAAAAAATGATCCCCAGACGATTTAATTCCATGTAAATACTGCACCACCTCCAGATTATCCATCTCTACCCCTACCACAGAGAAACCTTTATGAGAAGCCCATTGAAGAGCAGTGCGGACTACCATAGCTTCACTTACAGCAGATGAAGGAAAACCCATTTCCTCTGTAACAGCAAACAAAGGATGCCTCATATGATTTCTGCAAATGAAGGCAATTGCACTATAAGAATAATTCAAAGCAAGAGCTGCATCAGTATTAATTTGAGTAGTTCCAGGTAATAAAAAGGAACATCGTTGTGGAGCTATTTCCGTAGAGATTTTTGAGTGTAAATCCTGAAAATTTCCAAGGTGGTGAACCTCACAAAATTCAGCAAAGGCTCTCTGAGCTTTAGAAATCACTTCCATGCATGAGAGTGCAGTGTATATTCTCAAAATATAGACAATTTTGTGCAATCCATGGATTCCAAGACATGAATGATATAAATGAGATAAGAAGTTTGTGCATCTGTTTAGGCATTCTATAGGATAGAGAGCACACATACTGCAACCATTGAGGGAAAGATATGGATCAGTTATGGAGAACATGGATAGACAGTTGACTCCCATACCAAGCAGCTCTAGAAAAAGGATAGTAAAGCATAATGTGGTCAATATTTTCCGGAGCCTCTCCACACCTTCTACACATCACATCCACATTTACATGTTTCCGAAGGAAATCCACACTAGATGGTAAGGCATGGGCAGCACACCACCAAAGAAAGTGTTTGATCTTTGGTAAGGTTTTAGAAGACCAAATAGTTTTCCATGCCACCTGAGAAAGTGACATCCACGAATTCACAGCAGCTGACTAGGAATGAACAAGATTTTTCCAAAAATGGTCAATAATTAATATGTTATAAGCACTTTTGACTGAAAATATTCCAGATTTTGAAGCTTTCCATATGAGGGTATCTGGAGTAGGAGTGAAAGGGAGAGGAATCATGCGGATAGCCTGAATCTCCTGAGGCTGAAACAGCATTGTGAGGATATCCAACTTCCATGTCCTACTTGATTCATCAATTAGATCTGAAACCCATATAATTGTATTATGGTTAGGAGGAATCGAAAAAGGTCTACTATACTCTAAGGTTGGAATCCATGGGTCCTCCCATATGTGAATCATAATGACCATCACCCACTTTCCAAAGCAAGCCTTGTTTTAAGACACGTAACCCTTCATGAATACTTCTCCATAACCATGATGATCGGGTTCCTATTAAAGCTTCCAAAAAATCAGAAGAAGGGTAATAAATTGCTTTTAATAATCTAACTCAGTGAGCATCTAGAGAAGTCCACATTCACCAAGCAAGTTTGGCTAATAAAGCCTAATTATGAAAAACTAGATCCCGCAGTCCTAATCCCCCTTGCCTTTTAGGTAGACATAGTTTATACCAGGAGACCAAATGAATACAATTCCCCCCATCTCCTTGACTCCAATGGAAATTGGTCATGCCTTGTCGCAATAGTTGCATCAAAGTAGTGGTACGTAATTTGAAAATAGAACAGATAAAATTTGCATGGGGTAAAGCCTCTTATTTGATTAATATTTCCTTACCAGCATGTGATAGCAACAAAGCTTTCCATTGTTGGAGTTGTTGAAGTGTTTGGTCCACTGATCTTTGGAATAATTGCTTCTTTGATCCGCCAAAATCCGTAGGGGCCCCCAAATATGTTGCCGGTAATTGACCTTCAGGAATCTTCAAGAGCTTTGAGAACCACCGACAAAACCTTTGAGGAGTATTTGGATTGAAATACGGAGATGATTTAGAGTTATTAATGTGTTGTCCTGATGCCCTACAATAGATGTCCAATGCATCTTTAATCTTTAGAACATTCTGTAATTTTAGTTTTGAAAATAAAATGCAGTCATCAGCAAACATCAAATGATTAATAGGTTCTGCCTTGCCTTTAATTCGAATGCCCTTCTCACCTCCATTAGACTGATAAAGAATGGTAGATGTAATCTAGCACAATTGGTAATGGTCTTCGCTGATTGTATAACAAGGTTTTGGAAATGATGATGTGGCAAATATGACTTTTCCATAAAAATACTACATGATTTGAATTAATCATGTTTAAGTTTCAAATACTAATTCAATCAAATAAACTTTTGTGTTCCGGCTTATATCCTTATGTATGTCCATTTAGTAGTACTCCACTATTGAGCACTATCAAGCACTATCAAATAGTCCTAAATTTTATTACCCAAAAAAAAAAATCCTAAATTTTCGAACATCAAATTTGCCACTTGGCAAATTCTATTTGGATTAAAAATTTACATATATCATAGGGACGTTTGGGTCTATCATTTTTGATAAGCTTATCGAAGCAAACCATTAAGGAGAATTTTACCTCTAAAATTATATATTTGTGTACTCCAAAAACAAATCTAAAAGTTCGTCTCCAATAGAAAGAAAAAAAACTCAAACAAGAAGTAAGAGTGATAGTTTCCTATTGCATTTTCTTTTTGTTTGGTGGGGCGGATTTCCACCCTCTAAAGATGGGTCCTACATTCCATGATCAGTGATGGATCTGAATCTGAATCCATTTACTAAATATCATATCCGAATCTGGTCCGAAATCCGATGGACGTGTAAAAACTAAATTCAAATCTAAATTCTTAACCAGATGTCTGATTAAAATCCAATCCCAATCTAAAAAATAGAATTACAATTCAAATTGCATAGAAAATGAAAAAAAATCCTAATTTAAAACAAACGTCACATCCCCTATAGTTTATCTTAATCTCACCCACCTATCATTATTTACGATAATATCCCTAACACATCCTGAAGACACCCAAACCTTGTTTAGATGCAGAACAAACTTTTTTTACCTTCAATATTTATCAATTTCATATTTACATTTTTTTTTAAGATTTTTTAATTTTCTTTTTTATTTTCAAAATTACCTTATATTTTCAATTTTACCTTTGTATTTTCACGCATCTTTTTTACCCCCTGAACCAGTGTCTTCTTCTTCTCCGACCGACAGAGGTATGCGAGCCAACGATGATTCTGGGTCCCTCCGTCTCCTCTGAATGGAACTTGGTTGAAAGGAAGCGTGAGGAGTCGTGAGGGCTTATGCTTCGGTTTCCTTGCTTTCTTCTTCTGTTCTAATTTATTTGAAGCTTTTGATGTGATCTTCTCTATTTCAAGGTCCCGTAGAACATCTGCTAGGGTTTTTTCGGTATCAATGGAAAATGAATCCGAAGGAGTGCCAAGAGAGAACCACGGGGCTTTGGAGGGTGAAACAACCGAAGAGAATTCTTCAGGCTCTATTCTCGATCTCACCAGTTACCAGCTCCATGACCTAGGCGTCGAGCTCCCTCCGAGCTTAGTCGAGTTGGATTTAACCACCAACCACCGATTATCGGCATTGGATCCTCGAATCAGTCTTCTCTCGCATCTCAAAAAACTCTCTAAGCACAATAATCAGGAACTACAACTGTAGTAAATGACAAACTGAAAACAAAGAAAAAAAAAAAAATCATATTTTCAACAGATGGATGCTCCATTAGATTTCACGAACACCTGGATCAACTTATGGAATGAAGTCTAATTGAATTTTATAAATAATCCATTGAAAATCAAAAGAGAGGAAAAGTGTCGGTTTTATTAGATAACTCCATTAAACGAAGGAAATGAAATTGATTTCAAATGGATTTGGTGGAATTCGTAAACCAGAAGAATCTTGAACCGTAGAACATTAAAGAACACCGTAGAACAGAAACAGAGTATACCAATGAAAACACAAAAAAATTCGATCTGAAATATCGCCAGAAAAATAGAAAAACGTTGTGCGGTTTTGATAGATGAAATGTTGTGCTTCGTTTCGAAGCCCGTGATTATGATCTTTGATCTATAGGTTATGAGAGACTTCATGGTTTGAATCATCGGATCAAGAAATCATGTTTTACTAATTTTTTTTTTAATATCTAATATCTAATATGTAATACAGAAAATAAATTTTTAAGTTTTATTAAAATTAAAAAAGAAAAAATCTAGGAGGAATTCTGTCATTAATTAAATTAAAATGATGTCACCGCATCCGTTAAAGGACATATCTTAAAGAAGGAGTCTGATGGATACAGTTTTTCAAAAATAAGGGGTGTTAAGGATATTATCGCAAATAATGACAGGTGGGTAATATTAAGATAAACTGCAGGGGGTGTGGTATATATTTTCCCTAAACATTAAGTTTATATGTGTTTTAACACCCTAAAACTTAAGGTTATATACGTCTTAACACTAGGTTAAATGGAGCGGATATAATCATGGGTATTTGACTGATATCTAAAACTGCATCTGAATCTCACCTCTATTATCCAAAATTTTGAATCTGGATCTAATTGTTTGAATTTGTATTACCCAAAAAAATGCAAATTTAAATCGAATCTAGATTTTTGCCTATCCATTAATATCCTTAATCCATACTCATAAACAATGATCAAGGGAGAGACCAATAAACCTTGCTAAGCAATACCGGTAGATTCAATTCTTTTTGCTAAAGTCGATGAAATAGAATCAGTTATGAGAACTGGAATCAAGTGATACGATGCACGTCAACACGTGTGAGTAATTCCACTCTGAAATTTCCACCGTTGGATAATGATTCAAATCGTCTAGACTCGGCTCCCACCAATCGATACTCGATACGTGGGCATCAGTTGGATCCTAGCCCTCCATCTGAACCAGTACATAAGCTGACATCCCCTGTCGGCTCACCTTATCGGATTAGATGGAGAGCTCGGATTTATTCGATGCCCACGTGTTAGTTGATGCGCATGTGCCAGCATAGCTGGTGGGAGTCCAGTCTCCTCCCGCAACCCTCGGAGGAGACGGTTTGGATCCGGATACAACGTGGTGAGGTGGAATTGGTTAAGAAGGCGCGAGTCAGGAGCCCTAGGAGTTGGATCTGTGGAAACTTGGAGTGACACAAAGTAGAAAGGAAAAAAGAGGATTTCAAATTGCGGAGGAAGGGGATTTTGGTTTGCTCTCACTTTTAAAATTTCGCGCCTACATGGAGTCAGATGGTAGCCACTGAAACGGTTTTTCAATCGATTTTTGAAAAATTTCCTCTTATTTTTATTTTTTATTCTTTTTGTTTATAATGTTATTTCTTCAGGGCAACGAACATCGTCGAATCCTTCGGCCATGCTTGCATCATTAATGAGCAAGAGAGTAAAGATTCAGGAAGACCTTCGAAACGTAGAAAAACAGGTATTTGCTTATCATTTTGCATTTGTTTTGTTCTCTGATATTCTTTGAAGGGAAGATAAAATATCCGCTGTGTATGTGTTTCTGTTTCTTACTCCGGGGTGAAGGAATCATTTTGAAGTTGAATTCTGAATCACCGGGTCACAAACAGGTCAAATTTTTCTAAATGATTGAATTGAGACAAACTATTGGTGATAATCCCAGAAAACCTCATGGGGCAGAAAACCTCATGGGGAGATTGTTCTGGTCCTTTCGTGCTTTATAAATTATCTCCCTTAAAAAAAAAAATTTAAAGGGATTGCTCCTGTGAGATTATTGAGCTCTAGAATGAGGTTTTGGCTGTTTGATTGAGTTATTTTGATATTTCGGAGAGAACAGGTTACTTTAACTTGGAATCATGCTCAGTTTCCTTGGCAGTTTGGGTATTTCGACTTAGTTAAGAATGGAGGTTTCAAAAACTAGAGCTTTGTACTTTGATCACTTGAGAATTGTTTTTGTGTCGCTCAATTTAGTTACAAGGAGGTGTGCTTCTGAGTCTGTGGGTCGATACAGTTATTACTTGTTTTCCTTACTTCCCCCCCCCCCCTTAATTTGTGAGCAACAGTTTGTATTTAATCATATAAAATGGAATTAGCCCAAGCAACCACATTATCCATTTATGGGTATATTCCTATACTGCATAACCATTCTCCTGTCACAATGTGTGAATAATTTGATACCAGTACATTATAATTTATATTCCTTAAAGCCTTCCTTTGTTGATTTGCAGCATCATATTATCTTTTTTCTTTTCTTTTTTTTAAATCTGGAGCCATAACCTCTTGCATTATTTCCAGGTCTATGAATTAGAGACAAGCTACTTACAAGATTCCAATCAGTGTGGGAATGTATTGAAAGGTTTCGAATGGTTTCTATCATCTTCAAAAAGCACGACCAAGTATGTTTTTTGGTCTTCTTCGATGAGGTTTTTTTAATGTGTGTGAATATTATCTTACCTCCTCACATGTTTCCTTATGTGAGGTTAATTTCTGTTGATGTTGAGCTAATGGGTGTTTACTTGTAATTTTTGGATGCATAATCCACAGTAATAGCATACTGTTAGAATTTTTTAATGGTAATTTTCAATCACTTCTCAAACCCTACTTATCCATAATGAAATGAACTCTTTACTATCAATGAATTCTGCAACCATCTCTGATGCATAATATTTATATTTCACCAATGCCTTTCGGTAATCTACCCAATCTGTTAGCACCGGGACACAAGTCAGGAATGTTGTAGCCTACAGCAACTATGAGGAGTGCTTGACAGATTACTATCTTGTCAATATCACTTTTTGAGAAGCCCCACCATATATTTGAAGAAGCTAATGCAATTGTGAATGAAAACTAACCCTTCTGCACCTAGGGATGGCATGGTGTCATGTTGTATTATATGTAGATGGTAAGAATCATTAATTTCCAATTCAGGAGTTTGACTCAACTCATAGGGCGCAAGAGCAGAGTTCACCATGGAGTCATGTGTGTTTGTGTGTGTGTATATATATATATATATATAATGTACCATGTATCTATAATAAAAAAAGAATCGCAATACATTTTTATTATGAAATTATACATTTTAAGAGGGTGGGCCTCAGCACAACGGTAAGTTTACTCCATCGTGACCTTGTGGTTGCAGTTTGAATCTGAAAACAACCTCTTTGTGAAGAGAGGGTAAAGGCTGTGTACATTTTCCCTCCCCGGACCCCGCAGTGGTAGGAGCCTTGTGCACTGGGTAGTTAATATTTTCATTGACCCTTCTAATGGTAAATTTGACCCTTTAAATATGAACGACTATGCAATCCTAATATTCATCCCCATTAATATAATTCTATTCATACAAAGCTAAACATACGATGCTTGCTCTATATCTTTGTTACTAGTCTGGTTCATCGTACCCCAACCTGAGTTGTTACTCTATTCTCAAGGTGTGATTAGAATTTGGAGCAAGACAAGATTGTGATGTTCAGTTGCTTCCTTTATCCTTTAACCAAGAAAGGAAAGCATCTAAATATCTATTTACTTGTCATTACCTGGGTATTGTGTGGAAATAAAAGATACAATGTAGTCTATAATCTATAATTTATGGAGGTTTAATTTTCCACTTTTTTTTTTTTTTATTTCTAAAAGATGTATTTTATTTTTGGACATGTTAAATGATTCCTTAAGTACTCAGTCAAGCCTCTCAGCCATACTTAAATACCAAAGTTGTCAATGCGTCAGTTTGGAAAATAAGGTGCCTTGGTCGCCTAGGCGGGTGCCTTGTTCTAGGCGAGCGCCTTGGTCGTCTTGGGCATCTGTCAACCCTCTAGCGCCTTGGAATGCCCAAGGGTCAAAATCTCAAAACTCGATGGTGTCTCGTCCGTTGGGAAAATCGAAATTTCTGAGATCTTGCGTGAGATCTCGACGAGACACTACACAAAAGCCATAAAGGCTTAAAATGTATGTTTCGACCCTAAAATGAATATTGTTAGGCTTGATATTCTAGGGAAACCATATTTTAGCATATATAAACACATTTAAACTATAAAATTGTAAAAATAATCACACATGGTGGTTGTTTGAGTTTACACCCATGTTTGGCAATGTCGGTTTGAAGTTCAGATGTAAACCTAGGGTAATATTGGCTATTCTACAATTGTTACAATAGTAGAAGATGAAAGAAGACCAAATGAGTCAGTAAAAGTATATTTTAAGAGAAAAATAAACATAATAGCACTTAATTAGTTAATTGTCATGGTAAAAAAAATTCAAATTAGTCAAGTAGACCATACAATCATAATTCATACATTATATCGAGACGAGTCGAGAACTGGTCAAAAATGTCGAGAATGGTCGAAAACTAGTAGAAAATGTCGAGAAATGATCGAGAATCTTGAGATCTCGTCTCGTGTGAGATCTCGTTTCAACTTGTTCGAGAAGTTCGAGATGTTGAGATCTCGGCGAAATCCAGCCGAGATTTTGAACCATGGGATTGCCTTGTCGACGTGACAACCTTACTTACTACTTGCAAGTATCCCATAGATGGACTTTATATACTTTGATTTCTATCAAACTTTTAAATCTCGGATCTCGACCCCGTCTTGGTAAGGTCCGAGATTTTCAAGATCTTGACAAACCGAGATTTTTGAGATCTCGTCAAGATCTCGAAAATCTCACTTAGACACTACCTTTTTTGAACATATAAAGGTTGATATTTTTCCAAGTTTTCATAGATTTATGAGATCTCGAGGAGGTCAAGATTTCCGAGATCCCACCGAGATTTAGAAGTATGATTGCTATATAAAAGAAGTAGTTTGGTCTTCTGGTTTAGAAACTAAGGCTTAGTCGGGATCCATTTTTATTTTAATTTTTTGCTTTTTTAGGTGTTTGGTATCATTTATGGGTGCTATTTATGATAAACAAAAATGAAAATAAGGTAAAAAAATCGAAAAGAGATCTTGACCTCTTTTTGATTTCTGTCAAAAACGATTTTTGATTGTTTTTGCGCATAGTTTAATGAACATGTTTTTCTAATGAGGATAAAATAGTAAAACTCATATTTTTTTATAATATCTACTCTGACCCTTCTCTCATGTTCACCTTGAATTCTTACGGGAATGCAGAAGCCAGAGAATCCACCGTCCCCTCTGAAAACAGAACTGGTTTTGGCCTCCCAGATACGATTTCGTACCCGTGTCATAGTCGGCGGAAGGAATGATCCTGGATCTCTGGACGGAAAAGCCGGTTCTGGCCAGGGTTGGTCCTTCCACTGGCCAAGATAGCATCGAAGCCACCGGAGTGATGTCGGGAGCTTATTGATCTAATTAGAAAAAAAAAATCGATTCATCTCTGATCTGATTTTGTGGTTACTGAGTTTATTTTGTGATAATCCTTTCCAATCTCTTTCCTATTGTTTTATTTAGATTCCCTGAATTAAGGGCTTGCCTCAATGATGATGGTGGTCTGCATCTGCAACCCTTTATAATTGATATTCTTTGGGTTCCGATTTCGGTATCTGTTTGTCTTCATTCTCTCTTCCTAAAACATGGTGATGATGAGTTTGGCACGAGAGTCCTTCACCTGTTTGGAGAGCTCGGTGGTGGTGTAGAGCGGATCATCAGTGCTTGCAATAGCTCCGATGGCAACAATGCCAAGGAAACAGACAGGGTACGGGATGGAATTAGGGGCAAAGATGAGGGCGAGCTTGTCGGCACAGGAAGAGGAGTTCCTGAAAAGGAATGGAACCATAGAGTGGTTTGGGTCTTTGGGGAAGGCCACTGGAAGATGAAGGGATCTGTATATCCCATCATTTCCATAGCCTGAGTTCTCCATTTTCAGTAATTGCAGACAATGAGAAAGAGAAAGAAAAAGAAAAAGAGAGAAGGAGAATCAGCTTCTCTGTTACTCTGTGAGTAAACAAGAACACCGGAGTTTTGAGTATGGAGACCATGACAGGAGAGAATGACATTTCCCTATTTATAGGGATTTTCAATTCTGTTTTTCTCGTATGTCATAGTCTTTGTTTTTTCAGTTCAAATTAGCTGCAGACAAGAAGGGAGAATCGATTCAGGTTTCATGATGATGAGGAATAGATGGATCCATTTATTAAAATTATAAAAAATTATTCTGGACAGCTATTTTTCATTCTACCATCTATTTTTTATTATAACAACCAAACAACATTTTACTTTTGATAAAAAAATATTTTCAAAAAATAGATAAAAAAACAGAAATAAAAATGGATCCAAACTAAGACAAACTCTTGGAGTTTGTATTAATCATTTCAGATTAGTGTATTGTTGTTGGCCTAGTAGAAATTTGATCCTATGATTTTCTTACCTCTCTTTGAAGGCTTTGTAGTAGAAATGTGGCAGACTATGGGGACTTAAGGGCCTTATGTGAGAAACATATTCAAAGTTTCAAGGATACAGTCTTACAGAAACCTGCAAAGTGGTTCTAATTTTATTTTTTTCTCATCTTTATTTAAACAAGTATGCAAGAGTCAAATAATTCATGTAGAGTGCATTGCATATTTGCCACCTATCACCCAGTTCAGTGTGCCCTTATGTTCCTTTACTGCGAGTTACAGCAAACTTTAATTCAGTGGCTTTGCAATATGGAACCTTGGGCCATCTGGAGTGGGAAGGGCTTCTGGAGACGCTGAGGTATCAGTGATCTTTCTCTATCCAGGAGTAGTTGGTGAGGGTGATTCTACTGACTGAGTTGGCGGGCCTTTTTTATTGGGCGCAGATTGGCTCGTTTCAGAGTCCTCACTCAGTCATGGAGTCTGGTTCTCTACTGATCATCTGGTGGATGCAGCAGCTGTGAAGAGGACTGTAGAAATTCACACCTCGGCATTCTTGCCTTTTGGGTGCAGCCCCTAAATATCTAGTTCTAGCCGAAGCCAATGACAGCAAATGATAAGTGGAAGACCGTAAAACAGGGTGGAATTAGTCTGTCCATGCATTATAGGTTTTCCAACTCATAGAAGTTTGCTTCCATTGACTTTGCTTGCCCCAGCTGGACTTTCATCTGTCACTTGCATTCTTTATCTTTCTTATTTTGCACCTCCTATTCTCTCTTCCCCTCCCCTCCCCCGCCCTAAAATTCAAACGAGTGAGTCAGGCATTATACTATGGCACAAGTCATGCATATTAGGCACCCATAGCTTCCTGTGCTTGGGAATGGCATCATCTTGGGGGAGTCAAGGAGACAATTTAATGGTCGATAAGTACCCAAACTGATTGATCGTAACCCAATCTGAAGTCTGAACCCTACCTACAATGGGTGAGAGATGAGATAGACAGGGTTTGCATGGATAAGAGATAAAATGGAGAAAACAAGAAAAGTTGATATAGTGATACAGATCCACAGATCCAGTTTATGAATAAACAAGACCCTTAGTGAAGTCCATGTTTTGATGCAGTCTGAACCCACTTCATATCTACCGAGTGAAACCTGAACTCGACCTGATCTCTGATTCAATCTTAACAATATGAGCAGAGAAAGTGAAGGGAGAGTGTGAGAGGAGAAGGAAAAGGGGGGAATCCTTGAATGAGATAAGGTGAAGAAAAAAAAATGGGGTGTAGTTGTTGGAAGAAGTCATGTTTTGGTGTGGAATCCTTATTTTAAAGGATAAATCGGCTCCTTTGGATTTAATGGTTTGGATCTCAAGAAATGGCTTTTTTTTCTGGGTGGGTGTGGGGGCGTGTTCACTAGATTCAATTCCAATTGTTGGTTGACGCCCACAATTATTTTAGTAGAGAAAACTTTCCTATGTTTGGATTTAGAAATTAGAGTTTTTTTAAAGCCCAATAAGGGGGGAATGTGTTATGGGTTGGGAGTTTGTATAAAAAAGTTCAAGAAGAACAATCCATGGTAGGTTGGAAGGTGAGAATTTCTCCTTTAATTGTGTTATTTAATTTAAGTTTCAGCTCAAATTGCCACAAAGTCGGCACCAATATTTTAATCGAGATTTTATCTTTTGATTGAGTTTCAGCTCAAATTGGCACAAAGTCGGCACCAATAATCAACGTAATGCTAGGGCGTTCTCTGTAAACGACGCGTTACACCTAGTCCATGGTGTAGCGAAAAATGGGCAAGGGCCGCTGCATTGCCCGAATGCGGTGAAAAGTTTGCTAGGGCTGCCGCATCGGCGCCCGGATGCGGTGATAAATTGGCAAGGGTTCTCGCACCGTGGACAAGTGCGGGCAAAGAAGCTAGTCTATAAACGTAGGATTAGAATAGCATCTTGGAGCATAGGATCTTTAATGGGTAAGAGTCTAGAATTGATAGATGTTATGAGGAGAAGAAGGATTAACATAGCTTGCATACAAGAGACTAGATGGAAGGGTAAAAAAGTTAAGGAGTTTGATGGTTTTAAACTTTGGTATACGGGGGATAAAAATATTAGCAATGGAGTGGGTATAATAGTAGATAAAGATTTAAAGAATGATGTGGTGGATGTGAAAAGATGGATTGGATGCGAATAGTAAGCTACAATTTTGGGAACACATGGATGGATTAGTACAAGGTTTACAACAAGGTGAAAAGATTATAATAGGGGGTGATTTGAATGGACATGTAGGGGGAGATCGTAGAGATTATGAAGATGTGCATGGGGGATATAGTTTTGGAGTAAGGAATGAGGAGGGGACCTCAATTCTAGATTTTGCTACAGCTTATGATTTATCCATCGTAAACACATACTTTGAAAAGAGAGAGGAGCATCTAGTCACCTTCAAAAGTAGGCACCATAAAAGCCAAATAGATTTCTTTCTAACTCGAAGGTCCAATAAATTGTTTTGTAAGGATTGTAAAGTTATACTTGGGGAGAGTCTAACCACTCAGCATAGATTATTGGTCTTGGATATATGTCTCACTACGCCGAGTAGTAGGAAAGGTCAGGTTTTATGCCCTAGGATAAGGTGGTGGTGCTTAAATGGAAATACCTTGAAAACTTTTACTGATAATGTGATTAAACAAGGAATGTGGAACTTTGAAGGAGACACTGATACAATGTGGAACGAGATGACTGCTTGTATTAAAAAAGTTGCTAAAGAGGTTCTAGGTGTATCAAAAGGAAAATGTCATTCTCCTAGAGAGTCTTGGTGGTGGAATGATGAGGTTCAAGCAGCCATTAAAGCTAAGAAAGATAGTTTTAAGGCATGGCAAAAGACTAAGGATATAGAGGATCTAAAAAGATATAGATTTGCTAGAAATGAAGCCAAGAAGATTGCGGGACAAGTAAGGGCGAAGAAATATGAAAATCTTTATATCAATCTGAACATTGAGGAAGGAGAAAAAACTATCTATAAAATAGCTAAGATGAGGGAAAGGCAGAGTAGAGATTTAGACCATGTTAGATGTATTAAAAGTACAGATGGTAGAGTTCTAGTAAGGGATGAGGACATTGAAGAGAGATGGAATGATTATTTTTATAGCCTACTAAATGAAAACGTCTCAGGAAATAGTGCTCTAGATTGCTCTATTACTCACCATGACACCACAGGTCATAGGTATATACGTAAAATTAGGGTGACAGAAGTGAAAGAGGTTTTAAGGAGGATGAATGTAGGCAAAGCCCCTGGCCCAGATAAGGTCCCAATAGAAGTTTGGAAGAGCCTAGGAATGTATGGAGTATCTTGGCTAACTATGTTGTTCAATAAAATTATGAGCTCAGGAAAAATGCCAAATGAATAGAGAAGTAGTATTGTGGTTCCGATCTACAAAAACAAAGGTGATATTCAGAGTTGCAATAATTACAGAGGTATAAAACTAATGAGTCATACTATGAAACTGTGGGAGAGAGTTATTGAAACCCGCTTGAGAAAAACAACTACCATTACGGAGAACCAGTTTGGTTTTATGCCAGGTAGATCCACAACAAAGGCTATTTACTTGCTTAGAAGACTCATGGAAAGATGTAGAGAAGGCAAGAAGGACCTCCATATGGTTTTCATCGATCTAGAAAAGGCTTATGATAGAGTCCCTAGGGAGTTAATTTGGCAAGTACTAGAGAAGAGATGCGTTTCAAGCAAATATGTGGACATAGTTAAGGATATGTATTATAATGTGGTGACTAGTGTGAAAACCGTGGGGGTCAAGGTCGTGAATTCTCAATTACAATTGGGTTACATCAAAGATCAGCTTTAAGCCCTTATTTGTTTGCCCTCATCATGGATGATCTTACCAGAGACATTCAAGATGAAGTTCCTTGGTGTATGCTTTTTGCTGATGATATTGTTTTGGTGGATGAGACAAAAGCAGGGATTAATGCAAAGTTGGAGCTATGAAGATCATCTTTGGAATCAAAAGGTCTTAAGATAAGTAGAACGAAGACGGAGTATATGGTGTGCAACTTTAGTCACACAAGGACGGATAATGAAGTGGTGAACATTCTTGAGAGGGAAATACAGCAAAGTGATCATTTTAGGTATTTAGGTTCAATCATAAACAAAGAAGGTGATATAGACGATAATGTTTCACAGAGGATTAAAATAGGATGGATGAAGTAGAGAAGTGCGTCTAGAGTGTTGTACGATCGGTGTATTCCTTTAAAACTTAAAGGAAAATTCTATAGGACAGTTATTCGACCGGCTATGATGTATGGTGCTGAATGTTGGGCAGTCAAGAAGCATCATATTGATAAACTTAGTGTAGCTGAGATGAGGATGTTAAGATGGATGTGTGACAAAACTAGGAAGGATAAGGTAAGGAATGACCGTATTAGAGCTGATTTGGGAGTGGCGCCAATACATAATAAGTTATGAGAAAGTCGTTTGAGATGGTATGACCATGTTCAATGGAGGCCGTTAGATGCTCCCATTCGGAGGAGTGATTTGATTCAGATTGACGGGGTTAAGAGAGCTAGGGGTAGACCTAAGATGACTCTAGGGGAGGTGGTTAAGAAAGACATGTATAGCTTAAGCCTTGCTTCAAGTTTGACATCGAACAGAGCTGATTGGCAGACAAGAATCCATGTAGCCGACCCCATTTAGTTGGGATAAGGCTTTGTTGTTGTTGTATTGAGTTTCCAAATTGAGGAGCAATTTACCATAATTGAATTTAGAACTCATATTAAAAGTGGGGGTAAAATTGAAAAATATTTCTAATGCCTTAAACTTTGGGCTTTCTCTCTTTCTCTTTTTTATTTTTATTTTGAGGGAAAAAGAACTTTGGGTTTCTCAAACCAGACCAGGCAGTTTTTGTTAGGTTGAAAGAAAGCCATCAAAACCATATGGTTTGACTTGGTTTTTAATCCTAAGCAGTTCTTTGGCCAGACCGAACTGAAAATGTGTCTGGCTCCAATTATTCCTAGTTCATCAACTGGCCAATCTGATTCAGTACTCCAGTTTTAAAACTGTGGTTAAAATACTTTTACTGAAAATTGAGTTCTTTTCTCCTTGAAGTATGCCTTTTGGGATTCTCTTGATAATGGAATTCTCTATGCTTGAGGATTAACTTGATTATTGTGGGATATCACTATAAATTGTATAAATTTTGTGAAAATGTTGCATGCAGCCTGAAGCGGTCCAGGAAATTCCAGCCTGAAGATAGGCTTTTCTCTTTGTCTTCAGTTACCTCACCAGCAGTATGTATCTTGCATATGTCATATTTAATTGTAATTGGACTTCTCATCTTATTCCCTCTTCCTTTGCATTCTTGAAGGACTGACCTTAAATTTGTTTCTGCATGATAAAGTGAATTCTGAAGAATAATCCCATAAAACTAGCTTAAGCATCATTGAGTTTTATGCATCTGTCTTACCACTTGCTAGCAAGTATAGTTACTATAAAAAAAATGTGGATTGCGAACCTGGTTATCCATGGCTCTGTTATTCATGGAGTCGGATAATGGAAAATTATGTTTATAAACACCATAAGAAGAAAACTAGGTGGATAGGATGGAACTCCATGCTCTCTGATGATGTTCAGGTTACTGAGGCAGCAATAATTAACCTTTAAGGAGTCTGAAATTGTCAAAACCAGAATAAAAAATAGGAGTATAATTGGTTAAAAGATAAAAACAGTTGATCATTATTCATAGGAAGCCAAAGCCTATAGCTAGAGAAGAAAGTGTACAATCAAATGTGCATGAAATGATAAATAAGTAAAATCTCAGAGCTTGGGAAAATTAAGGGACAGGTGAAAATAGACCTTCTAGTACAGCTCTTATATCTGCCATGTGGCACAGATCAGATGTGTTGGAAGCTTGGATGCAGGTTCCCTCCTCACTTGTCAAGTTTAGCCTTAATAGTTGACCATGCAGTGAAATAAGGCCGATATTTTTGAGGGGGTTAATATATTGTTTGGCTATGAAATTTGACAAGCGGCCAATCCAGACCGTACCCTTTTTGTCCATTGGTTAACATCGCCTTCCCACATGGCAAACTATGTGTGACGTATAAAGACCCTTTTGCCAAAAAAACAATAAATAATTGTCGCTAAGTTCAACACATTTTGCTTTGTATCTTACCAATGCAAGAGGCCAATCTCGAACAAGTAAACCAGCGGGAAATCTGTTTGCTGCAGGATCATGTTTATAGGGATAGAACCAGAACAATAGACAAAATTTGTTTTTTATTGAATAAAAAGAATATGAAAGAATAAGGATATAACCAAAAGTCTCTCACTTTAAGGTTTCAACAGCATCTCACCACCACTAGGCCTCTCACCTAGAATCATAGACTCTCTCCACCAATGCATCTCACCTCTCTCTGCTTCTCACAGAAATAACAGAGACAACAACATCCTTTTATCAAAATCCAAAAACCATAGGGAGCTTCTCTTTTCTCTTTATTTGTTACTTTGTCTAGGTAATACGAGAATGGTTACTCAATATTTAGTACTCCAATCTCCCCATTACATGTCTTGACCCGGAAGCAAGGTTTTAAATCTCAGATCTCAAACCCATCTCGGTGAGGTCCGAGATTTTTGAGATCTCGAAAATTCTCACCGGGACACTGCATTTTTTGAACATATAAAGGCCGAGATTTTCGAAAATTTGAAATCTCTGGAAGATCAAGATTGTCGAGATTTCCAAGATCACGCCAAGATCTCAGATCTCTACGAGATTTGGAACACTGCCGGGAAGAAACATTGAAAATAGAAACTGAAAGTAAATCTAGCAACCATAATCACAGTAGATATAAAACTGAATCAGATCTAACCTAAACCTTTTAAAAACTAAAAATAGAAATTAGAAACTAACACTTAATCTCATATAAGACTCAACTCCCTCATTCTTGGGCTTATAGAATTAGCTCATTACAATAAAAAAACCCAAAAATAGAAAGCCTTGGGTTTAGAGAATTGGCTCATTACAATAGAAAACCCAAAAGAGAAAACCCATGACCCATACAACCCATTTGGGTACCCAAAATTAAGTCTATTGGTCCATTCTAGTGGTGTCCTGCTGCATCACTTATACATATATACCATGTGATACCATGCATGACAACCTCAGCATATTCCCCAAGGACTGGGGGTTGAGATGGGGGAAGAAGAACTCCCAATCTTTCTCAGAGGAAAGCCTAGTGGTTTCCACTGTGGGAATGAACAAAAGCCATCAAAGTAAATGCCCTCATAAAGTTTTTATACTTTGTGACCACAAGAAATTTACTAATAGAAATTGTGAAAATGAACAACTCATTGTAGTGCTACAGTGCTACTCTGAAACAGCAGTCAAGTTAAAGCTTTTCAGCTAGTTTTAGAGTGACGGAATTGTGAATGCAGGATTTAGTTGCTCGCAATGTCCTGTTGTTTTTTATTACCATCTACCTTTGTCAAGAAAGAGGAATATTTGTGTGGATTATGTTCAGTTTCTGAGCACAACTATACACTGGTCAAGAAAACTTGACTTTATCAATACATGCCTTTGTCACAGTTGTACCAGCATAACCTTTGCTGTTATTTGTGATGCCTGATGCTAGAAAGGCCAACTACTGTAGTGTCTGCCCAAATACTTATGACATTTTTGTTGGAACTTTTTTCTTGGTGAATTATTGGAACTGTAGTTGGCTGCACAGAAGCACTCAAACTAGCAAGTTCGACACTAATGCTTCATGGTCTATGATAGTCTTACCTTCATGGATCAAATTGGAAACTATACCGTTGTGGATCAAATTGGCAATTATTACCTGTCAACCCATATTAACTTTTAAACATGTCAAACTTAATCTGTGATGCACATAAATAATAAATAAATAAACTTGATCAGTGATGCAAGAAGTTTTCTATTCTATGTTGTACGTATACATATGAAAATTATTTTTCAAGGAATTCTAGCATAATTTATTCATGGGCGATTCAGACATGCTAACTTGCATCTGGAATAAACCTACAACTTATATTCCAGTAAATGTCTTTTGGAAAAAAAAAATGAGTACAGTAATCATTTTTGTGTAATTGCTGTTGCATGTAAATTAAGAAGTAATTGTGGTCCCTAACATAATCCTTTGGCCCATTTTCAGGCTGACGAACAATTAGTTGGAAGAGATGGTGAGCCCATAGAGCACTCTCGTATGCACATATATGGATAGATAGATAGGCTGTTCCAGTGGGTAGCTCAGGTAGCCAAACCATTGCGGAACGGGCCTTTCTTGCATGTGTCAACTTAGTTGGCACTTAGCACTCAAATTTGTGGACATATTATGTTATGAACACTAAACATCCCCTTGACATGTGGCAAGTTTCACTCAATTCATTATGTCTGTCGCATGAGGAAGCCTTGAAAATCAACATTTTAGAAATGGCTTGGTTGGCTAATAGTTTTAAGGGAATAAACCAATACATGGTATAAGTGGTATGGATGAGATGGGTTCGAATATTGCTACCTGTTATCTAGAGCATTCCTTGTACATCCATGTTCAGATTAGCTGCATCATACTTCTGCAAGATATAAGTCAAAAGGTCATGCAGCATTTCTTGGTTACCTGGGCTGCCCCAAAAAAACATTTTATGCACATATATATGAAGATATTTCGGCTAAGAATATGAATGTCTTTCTTCCTTTCATTCTGTTAGATGGAAGGTCAGAGTTTGGTCCAGGACGGTCGAAGGGTGGGAGTACACCTGCAAATGGACAGTAAGTATGCTATGCCTCAGTGGAAAAACCGAATGTTAGATTTTCAGACAATTTTGGTTCAATGGAAATGGCAGACTGCAGGCCCGTGACATACTGTATCTTAGAACCTATACGTCTATGATTGCATGATTTTGCTGACATCAGTATCATAGTTCCAGAATATTACATGTGTATGTGCTGTAGTACATGTGTGTAGATTACTAGGTATAATGTTCCATGCCTAATACAAATTCTTTTTCCAGGGGAAAACCAAAGAAGGGTAGAACAGCCCCAAGGGATGGGAAGAGAATCAGACCATCTAGTGAACATGATCTTGATGATGAAGATGATGCCGATTTGAGCCTGAGATAACCACCATTAGGTCAAATTAGGGGTGGAATGGGATGTGTCCAATTCCAACTAGAAAATTGGGTTCATGTGAAGTAAGTTTGTCTTGCTAATATATCTTAGAAATTCCTTATTCAAGATTTTATTCTGTTTTTCTTTCTACTAAAGCTAATTATAGATGACTTTAAGAAATAATTTTGTAAAAAAATTGAGTATGGATGCCATTGAAGATTGGAGTTTCCAGATCATAGTTGGTCTCTATATCAAAGATGTGTAAGTTCCTTGCTTGGTGCCTCAGTGTGGAGGTGCTGTACTGCTATTATAGCTCATACCCTGGTAAGTCTGATCTTCACAGAAATGCCAACAATGCCATATTTGTTTTACTGTTCCCTGTTACGCTTGCCTTATTCTTGAACTTTATTCCGGATGCATTGTGGGTCAAGAGCATAGTTGTCAAGATGACAAGGCGAATCAAGGTGTCAACTTAGGCGACCAAGGCATCTGACTTTCCAAGGTGCCACTAGTGTGCCTGGACATTTAATCGCCGTCACTTAGGTGACTCCTTGACAACTATCGTCAAATGGCAGTCCCTATTTGAGGGTGGTCTTTCTGATTAACAAACAGGGACAGAAAGCTTACGCCAACTAGTTGAAGCAGTGGCTTTGTTACTTGAAAAATTAACAAGAAATTGGCCAAAAGGTTTTCTATTTAGAGGATTTTAGAGGGTATTATTCTAAATTGGCACCAAGTTTTTCCCCTGGAAAAGGTTACCTGTCCAATTTTGACAGTATAGATAATTTAATAAAAAAACATTTTAAATTGGTCCAATGTCAAATCTCAGACTCAAATTCAACATTCTCTCTCATATCAAATTCAGTATTATCCTCATGTATTGGCAAGTATCTTTGTGTTTTTAGCCAATATTTCTTTTCGGAAAAAAAATTGTTTTTTATTCTTTGAATTTTCAAAGCACTCAATCAATTGGTAAGTTATATTTTGATTGAAACTTGACAAATAATCAGGAGGTTTTAGGGTCTATGTATTCACAAAATTTTGAACTCTTTCGAGTACTACATGGCAAATTTCAGTTGGTTTTAAATAAAAAAAATATTTGGGAAAAGAAAAAAGTAAAAAGAGGGATTTACAACCTATAATTTTTCCTACCTCGATTTCTTGCATGACCAAAATGGAAAGACCAGAGGCTAAAATAAATTTAATGAATTGAAAGAAGAATACAATGATTAGTAATTCCAAGGTCCCAGTTGGGTAGAAGAAGTAAAATAAAATTTACATTGGATAAGTAAAATAAAAACAAAAACAATAGTAGATTCATCGCCTCACCTTCGCGTGAATCGCCCTATCATTTTTTTTTTCCTTTTGATATAAAAATCACCCAATCAATTCCATGAGCAGAGGAGAAAAGTATTTTTGGAGTTTCTCAATAAGGAAAACATTGTCTTATCTGATGGTGACACCCAATTAATTTAATAATGTATTGCCATAATAATGGTCACCCAGTCCATTTAATTGCATAAATGCCCCAACTTATCCCCCCTCCCTCCAAAGAAAAAATCTTTGATGTCATCCACAGGTGCTCTTGCTGTTCTTGAAAAATCAATTTAGGTCGAGAAATTTTATTTTCCACAATGGGTATTTGGTTAGAAGTCGAAGCAATATGATATAAGAATGCTATAATGATCAGATAGATGACCACAACATAGAGAAAGTAGAAGTTGGAAGAGCTTTATTGGTTGTATTTTAACCAAAAAAGAAAAAAAAAATCATTTTAGATAAAAATAAGGAAAAATGTAAAGGCATCAAAAGTTTGCATTACAACCAAACAAACAGAAACTTATGATCTCATTTTCCCTTTCGCAATTTTTACTCTTCAATTTACTTTACCTATTTTTAGCAAAAAAAAAAATTTTCCTTTACCGAGGAGAAATGTCTTCCATTCCCCTTCAATTTACTTTACCTATTTTTACCAAAAAAAATTTTACTTTACCGAAGAGAAATGTCTTCCATTCCCTTCACAATTGACCAAACGTGGGCTGAATATTTGCATTAAAAAGAGAAAAATTTCAGCACTTTGTTCCAGCTTTAGCTCTATAGTAAAAGTTAAATATTTGTAAGAGAAAAATAACTCTGGTATCGTAGAGTGTACTTTCTCACATTTTTTTGTTCTATTTTTTTTACTAAAAATTAAATAAAATATTAAATTATGAGAAGAGATAACCAGACGGGTCTACCAATAAAGTAGAATTACGGAGCCTCTTATTTTTCTTTGTAAGTACCACAACTTTATTAAGTTAACTTTGAAAATCCTTTGCACTATGCTCTCCTTGACATTGAAAATAATCTTTACTAAAAATATTGCTACCTGCCCCAACTTCTTCAATATATTTGACATTTTCTTCATTACTCACACTCTTTGAATTAAGATTTTTATCAACCTTAATGACTAGAGTGTTTTAATTAATTGAGTAAACCTGCTCTATTATTACTCTAGCTGGATAGAGATCTAATGGAGCAGGTTTACTCGAGTAATGAGGAAACTTTAGTCAACAACGATGATGGAAACCTTAATTCAATGATCGTGAATTGTGAAGAAAAAGAAAAAAAAAATAGATGATGGGGCAAACAGCACGAAGATCATCGTGGGGAAGAATATTAAAAAAATATTTTCAGTAAAGATGATTTTCAACATCAAGAAGAACATAGTGAAATTTTTTTTCAATGTACGACTGGTACAAAGAAAAATAAGGCGTTTCTTAGTTCTACTTCACCAGTATTTGTAAAGAGCATCCACTTTCAAAGACCTTCTGAACATATCTGAGACGTTTAAGGCACCTCTTGTGTGGATCCGCATCCTGTCCTCCCAGAACCACTGAGAGGACAGTGACAACTTGCCCTGGATGATCGCCACGTGACTCTTAGTAAATCCGAGACCCACGTCCGAGCCAACACCCAGTCGACAAGCCAAGCCAACAGGAGTTGTCAGCTCAGACGTTGGTCTCAGATTCAACCGAGAACCACGTGACAGCCATCCGAGATGGATTATCACATCCTCCCAAAATCACTGGGAGGAGACGATGTGCATCCCCTCTTGTGCTCTCGCTTTATTGTTTGGTTTTCCCAAAATGGTGGTTTGATTGTTGTCTTGCGTTGGCTTGAAGGTACATCTCTCCCAAAATACCCCGGCTGTTAGATTTTTTTTTCCCCTATTTTTAATTGAAACGAAAAACAAAGTATTACTTATATAAAAAAAATAAAAAATAAAAAAAAAGGGAAATCGGTATAGAAAGCAGATATACCATCCAATTCTCAATGATATACACAAAAATGTCGACAAAATGTCTGATTTGGATCTACAGATGATAATGATTGACACTAATCCTGTTGAAAGATCAATACATCAGAATCCTGGGGTAAAATTAATTTAATGACATAAAAATATCGCAAGGTAAAATTAATTTCTAACGTCATAAAAATTCCCAACACTATTTTACAAAGAAAGAAAATCAGTCACATAACTTACAAAATTTGATCAGCCACTCAGCATTACTGCTCATACTTCAACTTCTTTTTTTTTTTTTAATCTTAGTGAATGCTGCTAATAGTTTACAATGTCAATTCAAAAATGTTGGTCAGCAGAAGCATGAGTTTCTTGGGCGTGGCATGTCCCGGTCTTCAATACCTCTTAAGAATGCTCTGGTTGCCAGGCGCTCAGAAGCATATGTCATGAAAGAAGCCAAGATTAGACCTCCTACAACCATCAACCCTAACCTGTAAAGGTTACCATAATCTTATAATTAAATTCTTTGTGAGAATGATTTTTATAGAAAAATAACATCCCATATTAATAGATTTATTCTGCTTTCCAGCAGAAAAAAATAAGATCATGTGCAGTACTACATATGTTTAACTAAGAATCTCCGTGCTGTAAATTTAGCAGGTACATTAACGGGACATCTAATACTGAAACACCAATGTTTTTATAAAATCTAAAATGGAGAACCATCTTCGTTCTCCTAACCCTTAACAAGGAATCAACAGGTGGGCAAAGGGAAGGAGGTACAACAGAGGATCTGAGTTGACAGAAGCCATGTGCTTCCACTCCTTTCTAATTTGAAAAGCACTCACCTTAGCCATTTCTTGCCTAAAGCTTTCAAAAATTAAAAAGAAAACTGATGTAGGCTAGCCTAGGGTCTCTAGTTTATCCTACTCTTACATGACCAACTAACAAAAGGATTAAAGAAATAATTAACTAATGTGTAGGGACTGTAATGGACAGCAACACACATGACATGCTTACGATACTAGTATCATGATAACCACAAGTAAAGAACAGTATAAAGCCAAGTAACATGATCAACTAAGCAATTATTAATTAGGTTTCATGTCATGTTCATAGTAAACCATAGGTTAAGAAGTACTAATGTACAAAAGATGTCATAACTCCTAAAACTAACAAGATTAAATGTCTAATGATTAGATGAAACCATAAACATGTAAAAACAGTAACTTCCCAATAATTAAAGATATGATTACCGACCAAAACAGTGCTAAAACGACGGCTCAGCTGTAAAGAAGCTTCACATAATGATGTCCATGCTAATAAGTATTAACATGACAAAATTATGGTAGAATTTATGTGGAACGGAATTACAGCAAAACATATGTGTACAGAAACGATAAACAGCAAACAACGGGAAGAAACTATATTATGAGACAGCAATATAGCAAACCAGAAAAAAGATTAAAGAAATACTTACCGAATGGAAACAAAAAAAAACCTTCTGTGATGTGTTACAGCCATGGGGTCTGTGGTGATTTTTTAATATCCAATAATGAGAACAGTCAAGGAGAAAAAAAGGAAAGAAGGGGGGGGACTGTTGTGAGCAGTGAAAGGGGAAGGGAATTCTCAATCAGAATAGAGAGAAAGAGGAAAGAAAGATAAGAGGGAAGGGGGTGTGGGACGTACCTATCCACATGAGAGAGAAACCGAGAAGGAGAGATGGGGGTTGGGAAGTTTGTACCTGCAAAGAGAGAAGAGAGAGAGCCGAGAGAGAGAGAGTAGTTTCTTTTCTTCTTTTTTTCTGTAATCAATATCATGCCTTTCATTAATTAAAAAAAAGGAGCCTTTATAAGGCTTACTGATGGCAAAGGGGATTCAAGGATGCCAATCCTAATTAATTCCCTTTGTTGCAGGATCTTTCTTTAACCCAACCTAGAAATCAGAATAGAAACTTTAAAGAAAATTCGGCTTATCTGAGAATCTGACCGTTGGTTGTTTTTCAAACTTGAAGGAAATGATCTTTAGGATGTACTTGAAGACATATCCAAAGTTGGAGATGATCCGATCACAGATGAGAGAGATGTGATTTTTTGAAAACTACCTATCATCTGAAAACGAGACTGGTTTAGTTAGAGCTGGTCGATATGATTTTAATCTTTAATCCTACGAGCTTTCGTTGATCAAAAACAGCACTTAATGGTATCGCAATTCAGTATGCAATAATAAGAAATTGAAGGAATTAACAGAAGGACAAGAAAACCATAAAACAGAATATTTCGGTTGAGTCTCACAACCTATGAGACTCAACCTAGAAAATCAGGAGTTAAACTCTCTTCTTTTTTCTGGTCTAAATCTGCCCCAGCCTTCTTTTACTTCTTACTTATATAATTTATAAGATTACAAAATAATAGGAAATCCTAACTAAAACAAAAACTTCCTTTTTAGAGAATAGGAAAGTTTCCAAAATAGAAAATAGGAAAGTTTCTAAACACTTTTAGGAAACTAAATTTAAGAAAGTTCTTAGTTTCCAAACAATTAAAATTCTAAATAACTAACACTATATTTTAAGAAAGAAATAAAAAAAAGTGAAAAATCTGTTGCTGGTACTGTTCACGTGAACAGTACCGTGAACACTGTTCACGTGAACAGTGGGGGTGATTGGTCAGCCATTGGGCCTGGCCCAATTTTGGGAGATTCTTTCTTCTTTCGGCCCCTTCTGGAGTAGACTTGGACTGCATCAGCTCCCCCCGGCTTAGAAACATTCGTCTCCGACGAATGGAGGAAAGACATGTAGTGATCATGAAAATCAGGGTCGATGCGCTTGAAGTCATCTTCATGTATCCACGTGCTGTCACTACATGGGTGCCCTTTCCACTTGATTAAGAATGACTGGTAACCTCCACCATTGCGAGTCATAGTATACTTGGAATCAAGAACATCTTCAATTTGGTCAGCGGAAGGAACAACAAACTGTGGAAGACGTAAAGTATGTTCCGTATCTCCCTCATTAGAATGATGACCCATGTAGAGAGTCAAATCAGCAACGTTGAAAATGTTACTGATAACTTGGCTCTGATACCAATTGATGGCAAAGGGGATTCAAGGATGACAATCCTAATTAATTCCCTTTGTTGCAGGATCTTTCTTTAACCCAACCCAGAAATCAGAATAGAAACTTTAAAGAAAATTCGGCTTATCTGAGAATCTGACCGTTGGTTGTTCTTCAAACTTGAAGGAAATGATCTTTAGGATGTACTTGAAGACATATCCAAAGTTGGAGATGATCCGATCACAAATGAGAGAGATGTGATTTTTTGAAAACTACCTATCATCTGAAAACGAGACTGGTTTAGTTAGAGCTGGACGATATGATTTTAATCTTTAATCCTACGAGCTTTCATTGATCAAAAACAACACTTAATGGTATCGCAATTCAGTATGCAATAATAAGAACTTGAAGGAATTAACAGAAGGACAATAAAACCATAAAACAGAATATTTCGGTTGAGTCTCACAACCTATGAGACTCAACCTAGAAAATCAGGAGCTAAACTCTCTTCTTTTTTCTGGTCTAAATTTGCCCCAGCCTTCTTTTACTTCTTACTTATATAATTTGTAAGATTACAAAATAATAGGAAATCCTAACTAAAACAAAAACTTCCTTTTTAGAGAATAGGAAAGTTTCCAAAATAGAAAATAAGAAAGTTTCTAAACACTTTTAGGAAACTAAATTTAAGAAAGTTCTTAGTTTCCAAACAATTAAAATTCTAAATAACTAACACTATATTTTAGGAAAGAAATAAAAAAAAATGAAAAATCTGCTGCCGGTACTGTTCACGTGAACAATACCGTGAACACTGTTTACGTGAACAGTGGGGGTGATTGGTCAGCCAATTGGGCCTGGCCCAATTTTGGGAGATTCTTTCTTCTTTCGGCCCCTTCTGGAGTAGACTTGGACTGCATCACTTACAAACCTAATTAGAGTATAACTCTAAAGACTTATAAAAACAAACAAAATCATAAGCTCACTAAACAACTGAAAGGGCCCACAACTGGGACCCACAACTCTAACAAAATAAAAGAACTAGCCCACGTTTAATGTTTGTGTAGGGTCCACCATAAAGGCACTAAAATAAGAGAAATAAAACAAATAAAAGAGTCCTAATACCAGTCCAATACTAATGGACTAAAAAAAAGAGTCATAAATCAATCTACTAGGATTACTGACGATGTCCTCATCAAAAACACATCCATATTCACCAGAAAAGAGACAAAGACATCCACAAATGATCAAAGAAAACATTATGGAGCAATCTTGAGATTTTGTACACAATAAAGTATTATTTCATATTGAGGCCCAATGTGAAACTGCCAACTAATTCAACTGATCTTTGGTATCTATGGAAAATTGTACCACTAGTCTATTTTAAGGCAAAGGGCAATCCAAGAGGGACACATTGATTTGATTGTCTAGTAGCAAAATATCACAAATAACATGCTTTCATGATATGACATACCAAAAACAAAGCTCTGGTAAACTTTATATCTTCAGGAGGTCACATGTTTAGGATGAGATAATTCTTCGTTGTCAACATTTAACAGCAACACTGAAGTTGGAAAACAATGTTTGGAAAATTACCTCACAAACAATGCAGTTATCCCAAGAAGACAGGGGAGTGAAGGTGCAGCTATAGCCAGAAATGCCATCCCTAGGCCATAATGCCATGTGGCAACATCACAAGTGGAAGTCTGCCGCTGATGACCTGCATTGCGAATGAATATCATTAGTACATTAAAGAATGCTTGCCACTACCTGTGTAGGAGTATATTTATTTGAATATGCGTGCATATATCAACAACACAAACCTTTTCCAGAGTCATAATCAGAAGACTCAGGGTGAGCAGGATAAAATCCTGCTTGAGCTGCTGTCATCTTTCCCCATTGATAAATCAATTGGAGATAACCTCCAAACAATATAATAAAGATGGTGAATGTCCACTCATACATCAGCAGCAAACCTGTCCATGGCATCACTTGCCGAGGGACAATGGCAAATGCAAGTGCCAAGGACACCAGAGCAGAAATGAAGCAGACAAAAACAGAGGCTCCATTTAGATAAGCAGGTACCTTGGATTGCATTCCATTAGAGACCTGGTGAATATCACAAACAAGAGTTTTAACAACGCAGAGAAGATAATAATGTTATTAGACACTAAATTTTCCGGTTTTATACAGGTAGCAGGTATGAGCACATCAGACACTAATGCCATTAGAATAAATATATGCAAAAGGAAAAATCCAGGCCAAAAACAATCTATTCAACATACCATGATCATAACACATTTCTGAAACATCCTATAACTAAGAGGCACTTTCTGAAACATCCTACACCGAAAGGCAGAGAATTGAGCAAGTGCGTTTCATGGTGACAAAAGGATGAATGAGAATCGGTCAATTTGAATGAATTTTTTCTTTAAAAAAAAATCGCAAGCTAAGGACTAAACCCAAGAAGGAAAAGTGACCTGTTGATTGGAATCAATAATTGATGATGAAGAAACGCCAATAACTGAATAAGGAAGTCCACCACCAGTTCTATATTTGCAGTAAAGATGTCTAAATAAATTACACATTGAGCTTCTACATAAAACACCAAAGAAATCCTTCTGTATCTGCATTAAAATAAAAATGCTTTTAGCAACTTCAAGAACCCAATTTTTTGATAGAGAGACTTTAAAAAAGAAAGTCAGTCCTGAAGGAACTAACCTGAAGAAATGACCAATAGTAAAAGAAAAGCAGTGTAAATACGGGAACAAGAAATAGAAATTTGACTAGAACATTGTTTTTCGTGTTTCTGCCCCCTCCTGTTCCTGGAAGAGATTCCTCAAGGCGTTCCCGAACATTCTGCAGCATCAGCAAAGTTATCGGCTCCTCAGTCCAAATTCCTCCAGATGCCCATACAAATCTTATGTGGATAAATAAACCCCGCAACACATCACAACACAAGCATAAACATGCTGTACATGACAAAGTGTGCTTAAAAAAACATGTACATGCTCCTAGATGCCATAGATTAGCTAAGTCAGCACCATAGCCAGTGCAGTTATTAAAAAACCAACATTACCCAGATCTTGACCACTCCTCCAGAAGCACACATGGATTTAAAGAAATTGTAAATTGCATTCATGACCAAAAATGGAATTTGAAGCAGACACCTGCCAAAGGTCAACAGGTTTTAAGAGCCATGCTGTCCACCAGTCCCATGGTTTAAGTGGGCCAAGTGTGTAGTGAATAACCCGGAGTTCTTTCTCATCTACCATCCACTGCATACAAAATAGAGACAACAGAAAATCCATCAGAAAACAAAGAGAAAAAGAAGCCTGAACTATAAAATATGGCCAGCACGATGGAAATCAAATGCTAAGTCAGCAATCACACTACATATCCTGCAGTCATTCATATCTAGATTGAAATACCATTGCTACCAGGCCTGTTGTGTGTTTTCAAATGATAAAGATTCAGAAAATAGTATCTCATTCAAATGTAAGTTCCATCATCCACTATCAGGAGATGTCAGGGTTTACCAACAGCATCCCCAAGAATTCTATTCAATTTTGTGCAGGTGCCACATAAGTTCTGCACCGGTGCATCCACATCAAATGTTCTTACTGAAGCCATGTCTAGTTACTAAGGAAAAAGAAACATGAATCTAAAAAAACATTGACAATCTCTCTACCTAAAAGCGCAGTTAACAAATTCTCAAATTATTCTGCTGAACCAAATAATCACCTGAATCTGAATTATTGCCAAAGATTGTTAAAAAGTGGATTGTTAATTCACTATTTATGAATGATTAGTAAATACGAATGTCCACATATTAAATTAAAAAATTAATTGAAAAAAATCGAAGCCTCCTCTTCAGTTCTTCCGCCTTCCACTCTTTCCTCCTCCCTTTCCTGTCCTTTCTCAAAAAAAGCTCATATTTAGTCTAGCAACTCCAGCTGTGCAGACCAACCACGCAGGTAAGCCCCTGCCCAGGTCGTTATCCCACCTACTATTTCTGATCTGATGTGGCCAGTGGCTCTCAAGGAATCATAAATCGACAAGCCTGGGCTTCAATCTTGTTAATCGGTTGTCTTCTCCGCACAGCTTCGTCAGAGATGATCATGTTTTTCAAACCTCACCACTGGTTGGCCATCGCCAAAGCTTTGGCATTGTGCACAGGAATCTCAGTTGTTTTTTTTTGGTTCCTGAGATTTTCAGTGTTTGGCAATTGTAAAAGAATCTTGGACATCCTAGCTTCAAAGGATATTGATTGCCCTCCAGAGATAGTGACGGGGATCACATTAGGTCTAGAGCACCTCCTTCATTTGGTTACTTTCCCTCTCCTTTTTGGTGGTAAGGTTTCCCTTTCGAACATCGATCTTCAAATGGTGCTGCTGACAAGTCACAACATGGGAAAGTGGCCAACCACCCCCCCACCCCCCAAACCCCCCCCCAAAAAAAAAAAAAACCAAACTATCATATTCATGATTTTGCTATGTAGGCAGAACCGCAGAGGCTGTAAATTTGATCAATTGGACTTAATTAGGCTCAATTAAGATCCCACTGGTTATGTGGGTCAGGGCTAACCACTCTTGGGTTTTCTGTTGTAATGGGACAGCTTTATAAGCCCTATAATTGGGAAGTCAGTTCAATACAAGATTTTGTTCCAGTTTCTATTTTGCTAAGTCTCAGCAAGTCCTAGGCTACTTTCTATTTTCAGTCCAAGTAGTTTCTAGGAGTTTCTATTTTCTGTTTTCTTCATACTCAATACTAAGAATTTTGGCAAGTCTCTAGAGTTGTGTCAATCCGAAAATAGAACGCTTAGGGCTTAGTTTATGAATAGGTGGTCCGATAAGCTATGTAATGCAGTGGTTCTGATTTGAATTAATGAGAAAAAGTTGCAAGATAGCAATTCGATGGAGCCTTTGTAAGCCTTCTTAAGCTGTAGTTTCCAGGGTCAAAGCCTAAAAGAATTGTGTTATCACAGCTACAATTTCCTACTATAATATTCTTCTGTTCCAGAGCTATTTTGGCCACTAACAGGTCAGGCGACTCAGGTTAACTATATTTCAGCCCACCTGTGATACCCTGTTTTGCAACCTCTTTTCACCACTTCTTCTCCCATGCCTCCTTCAATCCATCCCTGTTGCCTCTTATCCCATCTTACATAATCCAGCTCTGCTAAAACCTTCCATTAAACCCCACATCCAGACCCTGCTACTTCCCAAACCAGTTTTAATTCAATAAAATTCAGTTTTTGTACCCAAAAAAAAAAAGAGTTGAAACTTTAATAACTCTATAAAAGTTAATGATATGAATTGTGCTATGCATTTTTTTTTTTAATATTAACATTTGAAAGGGGGACTCTAATAGATTCATCTTGATAGCATCAAGTGCCTAGAAAAGGAGTACCAATGGCAATAATAAAATTTTATTTTGACTTTTATCACTTATATATTATTAAAGTGATCATTGTTAGCTACAACAAATATTAAAAATGAACAACTGAATTTTTTGCCCAATTAATAATTACCAAATTGATCTCAATCCTTCCTCTTTTTTTCTTTTTCTTTTTTTTTTCTTTTTTTTTTTTTTTTTTTTTTTGTGGGGGTGGGGGTTGCTTTTATTTTAGAGTTCCAAATGATCTCAAATACGAATTTTCAATGTTGAGGATTTGGTTTCCTACTATAGCCATTCCACTACCCCTTTTTTCTACCCTGATATTCTTGATGCCCCTCCTTTCACTATTGATACTTTTGCATACGAGTCTATTTCCCTTCTTCCTGCTACTTCTATTCCTCCCATACCCCAGTTTGATCAGCGAGTTGAGGAGATTGAAGACATTGTTGATGAGAGAGTTAATTCTATACACATTGGTGGAACCCGAGAGTTCTTTGTTCTGTGGCATGGACAACATGAAATGGACTGCACATGGATTTCCATTGAGGAGCTACAACAGCTCAACCCAGTTATGCTTGAGCATTACATGGAGTTTTTATTCACCGAAGGTGAATTCTTCAAAGCCAGTGAGAATTGATAAGGACATCACAGCAGTCTGTTAGGAGCAGCAGCTTTGTTTTATTTTTATTTTTTTTTCTGTTATTTCAGTTATTTCAAGATCTGTAATTTTCTGTTATTTTTATTTCAGTGAGTTCTTTTTATTTAACACCTACCCCCACCTTCCCCTATTCACGTGGCTAGTCCCCCCCTACAGTGTTCATTTTATTTTTTGCATTCTATAACTGCCATAGGCAGTTCCCAAACTCCCTAACCCCCTCCACGTTTTCACCTGTGTAGGTCTTTTAAGGTCTCTCTCTCTCTCTCTCTCTCTCTCTCTCTCTCTCTCTCTCTCTCTCTCTCTCTCTACTGTAAGTGCCTCTTCTCTTTCACTATCTTCCCCCCCCCCCTCTCAATTTCTCTCCTTGTTTCTATCCCCTATATCAATTTCTGTTTTCCCTACCCTCTCCTTCTCTCTTTGATTTTTTAATGTTGATTTTCTGGAATTAAGAACACCCTTCCCCTTCACTGTCCACGAAATTATGTTCTGGCAATTCTTGCCTTTAATTTTAGAGTATGTTTAATATCCTGTTGTGAACTCCTCGCTGCAGTATTTAGTTTTCAAACATCCCATTATCAGTTCTGCCTTCTGCCATCTATAGACAGCATGCTTAGGGGTGTTTGATAATACTCCAGAAGTTGGATTCTGACTTCTGGAGCATAAATGGAGTAGAAGTCTGTTTGGTAACCTGGTTCGGACTTCTGGAAAATCCATGATTGAACCGGCTCCAAATGGTCTCTAGAATCCACTTTTTTGGAGCATCAAAAAGATGTTTTTCAACTTCGGAGCTGAAAATTGGAGTTGAAGTAATTGGAGTTACTCCATTTTAACTCCATTTTAATTCCCTCACCCACCCAATAACCCGATACGGTGTCAGAGAGCAGAGCTGGGGTTCTTCATTCTTTTTCATCATCGACGTAGGAGTTCTTCATCTTCTCTAGTATTTAGGTACTGACCGACGATATTCTCAGCTTCACCAACGATTTTCTCAACTTCGCTGACGACCGACGATATTCTCAGCTTCACCGACGATATTCTCATCTTCAGCTTCCCATCTCATCTCAGCTTCACCAACGAGGGAGAAATTAGTTGGTCAAGCTTCACCAATGACCTGCGACGCTTGAGACCAAGATCCATTCATCCATTTTCTCAAGTAATTTTCTCAAATCTCTCTCATTAACCCTCTCCTCAAATAGTTTCTTCACATCTTTATGGTTTCTCCCTTTAATCAAAGAAACCCTAAACTCTTTGATAACCGATTAGGGTATCTTCTAAATTCTTTAATTCACAGAAATGTATGTTTCTTCTTCTCTCACTCTACTCTGTGTTTTGATTTTATTTGAAATCGTTTTTTTTTTTCAATTGATCCATTGTTGCGGTATGGTTATGTTTCGATTGGGCAATGGATTGTGATTTTTTTGATGTTTCTTTCATGCCCTACATCTTGATAAGTTGGAGATTTGCTTTGTAAACACTTTTTGTCGTCTCTATGTTATCTATCTTGATATGGTATCGATATGACTCATGAGGACCAACACAGCCAAGTTCTGTGTATGTGTTCTTAGAAATTTTGTAATGTGGGTAGACTCTAGGGTTTAGACCACTAGAGATGTACTCAAGTTACAGGATCACCAATCAAACAAAACCCAATAGTAACTTGCCTTAGAAATTCCGGCAAGATTTTTTTGAAGAGGGTATTCAACTTCATTCACAGTAGTGAATCCACCAATAGTTGATTCCTCGCTGAAAATAAGAGGGGAAAAAGATTTGAATGTTGAATGGATTGTTCCATCAGTTCCTTGTGGGGATAGGTCTCACCCACAAACGAAGCAGGTCTTCTCTTTCTTGGATGAGATGACTACAAAATTCTTTGATTTTGGAAGACTCGACTGGTGTGAATTATTGTATGTAAACTGATAACTAACATTTTATTGTTTCACTTTTTCCAAAATGTTGACCATTTTTGTATTTACTAAATGTAATCCTCAAAGCACAGTGTACAGAACTCCATATCTATGGCATCTCTTGTTTTGGATGTTCAATGATAGAGAGATGACTGTATCAAAAAAAGAAAAATGATAGAGAGAAGATTATAAAGTAAAAACCAATTCAACTTGGTACTACTCAATGATAAATCATACTGTAAAATTGGATCAATACAGGTTCATTTACAAGATAGAATAATGAGCTTGCCCAAGATTTAAAAGCCTGATTCGATTTAAGATATTGGATTAGGATGCACTTTGTAAAATGTTAAGCCCTCCGCAACTTCAGATCACACACCATCTGTATAGCACTATAGCCATGACATTAACGAACCAACAGAATTGGTGTGAACCATATAAAATATCTGTATCATTGTTTGAATCGTTCTGTTTTTCTTCATCTTTCTCTGTATTGGCACAAGGATGAAACGGATATTGAGATTTGGGTCATGAAGAACTATGTTGATGAACAATCATGGACTAAAAGTGTTTCTTCTTTGGGGTAGGGTGGCCTCACTGCGATAAGCTCTATGAAAAAAGGATTGAAATGTTTTTTGAAAAATATGAACCCATTTCTGGCTCAGGAAAGAACCCATTTCTTTGTAAGTTTCTTTAAAGCAAAACATCTGGAATGTGAACTTCTTTGTAAGTTTTTTTAGATTCAGATTAAATTCTGTTTTCATACATGTGAACTTCTTTATTCGGATATGCAATCTAGTTTTTTGACCACCCTTATTTTCTGGTCATGCACTTACTGTCCATATGCCCATCACATGTGGTTTGTTAGTTTGATGTTCATCTTTGTTGTTTAAGTTTTAAATGCTTACCATGGATTAATCATTGCCTAGGCCAATGGATTGTCTTTTAAGGCTGATTGTCAACTTTGTTAGTGTCATTCACCGCTTAAATTTTTTTACAGTAAGTTATTAGTTTGTAAAATGGCAAGTTCTTCAAGAACCAGTATAGAGACAGTTAAATGGAACAAGCTAGAAGTGGACATATATGTTGATATACTAGTGGAGGAGGTCATAAAGGAAAATAAAACAACTTGCACGTTTAACAAAAACAGGTGGAGTAACATAAAGAACAAAATGGAAGAAGCATTGGCTAGACCATTGACACTAAAACAGATGAGAAACAAACTGAACAAGTTGAGATCTGAGTATGGTAGTTTTGGAAGACTGGTTAATACTACTGGGTTTGGATAGAATAACACTACGAAACGTGTGGAAACACATGACCCAGCTATATGGGATAGATACATCCAGGAAATCATATCTAACTGTAGTACAAATAGTATTTCCCAAGTAATTAGTTCACAAATTCTGAATAATTATTCATTTGCTTCCAAGAAAACCCAGGTTGGGCCAAATTTAGGAAAAATAGACTGCTCCAGTATCGAGAGCTCCAACTGATATTTGGTGATTCATATGCAATTGGTAAATTTTCTTGTAAAAACCACGATGACAACTTCATATTTGAAGAAGGAGATGTTGATAACTTGGATAAACAAGATGGTTCAGAGGTTCCACCTGTAGAACCGACCACTGATGTCACTAGAGAAGGTGATGTGCATCGTACCCCACAGGCAGCTGCAGGTCACAGACTAGATAGGACTCCTTCTACCCTTAGGAAAAGGAGTCGAAGTACTGACATAGTGGGAGCTATAAATGCAATGGTGGAACATTCCAAAGCCTGTTTGGATTTGTTCCCTACGTCACATTCTTCCTCAGCCTCTCCTTCTCTTAGCTCTGCCAGCACAAGAGGTTATTCAATCACCCAATGTCTGGCAGTATTGAACACCATTCCGGGCTTGGACAAGGCGGTATATATCAAGACTATGAATCATTTGACCAACAATGCGGAATGGAGGGAGTTGTTTACAGGCTTAGATGAGGAGAAGAAGTTGTGGGCGATAGAATCCATTCCATGATATCACCAATGCTTTACCAACCTTCTAGTTACTCCATCATTTGCTTAGTGGTTCTTAATTCAATGCTACAGATACAATGGTTTTATTTTTAATTTGGAACAATGGTTTGACTTTTATGTTGATGGTTTGTTTTTATTTTGGAACAATTTGATGTAACTCTTTATTGGGTTCTTTATATTTGGTACAATGTGTGATGTTTACTTGTTATGGTATGTTTCTTTTAGATATACTGGTTTGGTCTGTCTGCTTTGTTTTAATATGTTTAATTTGATGCAATGGTAATTTTGTGTGATTTTAACTTGTTGTGGTATGTATATACCCAGATATATTGGTTTGGTTGTTGATTTTCATCTTTGTTGCTGTCATTCATCACTTCAATTTTGTTACAGTTAGTTGTTAGTCTGTAAAATGGCAAGTTCTTCAAGAACAAGTATAGAGACAGTTAAATGGAACAAGCTATAAGTGGACACATACGTTGATATACTAGTAAAAGAGGTCATGAAAGAAAATAAAACAACTTGCACGTTTAACAAAAACGGGTGGAGTAACATAAAGAACAAAATGGAAGAAGCGTTGAGTAGACCATTGACATTGAAACAGTTGAGGAACAAACTCAATTGTTTGAGGTCTGAATATGGTAGTTTTCAAAGATTGTTGAACACTACTGGGTTTGGATGGAATGAGACAACCCAGCATGTGGACACAGTTGACCCAAATATATGGGACAGATACATCCAGGTAATCATATCTAACTGGAATAGACATAGTAATTCCTTAGTATTCAGTTCACGAATTCCTTAAAAATTAGTCATTTGTTTTCAGGAAAACCAAGTGTGCGCAAAATTTAGGATAAATGGACTGTCGTAGTTTTGAGAGCTCCAAGTGATATTTGGTGGGCAAAATTGACTGGTATTGCACATTAGATGAATGAATTAGGAGAGGCATTGTCAACTAATTGGCTAGGGACAAGGGTTTGATACAACGGTTTCATACAGTGGTTTTATCTTAATTTCGGTACAATGGTTTGTTTTAATATCGGTACAATGTGTGATGTTAAGCTCTTATGGTATGTTTACTTTGGATCATTTGGTTTGATCCTATACTTTGTTTAAATATTTTGTAATTGATTATGTAAATTTGCTATGGTTTGTATTAATCTTAGCTTGTACTTCATGGATTGGTTTGTCTCTATATCTTCATTTATTATGCAGTTTTAAACATGAATGGAGTGATTAGCAATGAAGTTATAAGAGTTTTTGAGGAAATGGATTGGAGCATATTGGAGGTCATATCCCTCTATGAATTAAGGAATTCATTACACGTCAAGGAACCATGTAGGGATTCATCTATCACTAGTTCCAGATGGATAGTAGAACTGTTGAATGGGCATACAAATAAAATATATGAATCATTACGTATGGAAAGGCACGTGTTCATTAACCTGTGTAACCTCATGCAACATAGAGGGTGGCTACAAGATAGCCGACACATAAGGATTGATGAACAACTAGCAATGTTCATCCAATCACTACAAGGGAGCTGTAACACAAGAAGGCGATGTGAGAGGTTCCAACATTTTGGGGAGACTGTTAGTAGCTTCTTCAAAATTGTATTGAAGGCATTTCTGAACTTAGCTAAGGAAAATATCCGTGCCCCAAATGTGAATGTTGAACAACCTCAAATTAGAGACAACCAAAGGCATCATCCTTACTTCAGGGTAATACCTTTATTCTTGATTTTTGTATCGTTTTACCTTGTTATATATCTATATATATTTATGTAAGTTTTTGCCTTTTTCTATAAGAATTGCATTCGGGCCATTGACGGGACTCACGTGGACGCTTCTGTTCGGAGAAATTTACAAACTCCTTACAGGAATAGGAAGCACACACTTTCACAGAATGTCATGGCTATATGCTCGTTTGACATGAAGTTTACCTATGTGCACCCAGGATGGGAAGGTAGTGCTAATGACTGCCGCGTATTAGCAGATGTCCGTCGGTCACCATCATTTCCTCATCCACCCCCAAGTTGTACCCCTATTTCGGTCTTACAATGTATCATATAGATTTTTTTCAAGTTATTTATATCATTAATTGTGGCCAGCTACGTGTTATAGGAAGATATTATGCCCGTAGATTCTGGATATTAGGGCCAACGTAGGTATTTGGCACCGTTTAAAGGAGACCGATATCATCTACGTGATTATAGGGGCGTTGGGCGAGAGCCTAGAACTGCCAAAGAGTTGTTCAATCACAAACATTCTTCGCTGCGTAATGTAATTGAAATATCCTTTGGAGTGTTGAAGGCACATTTCAGCATATTGAAAGCAATGCCGTCTTATTCATTCAGAATTCAAACTTATATTGTCATAGCATGCTGTTCTTTACATAATTATATTAAGGATGAACAAATTACCGACCAGGAATTTGCCAGGCTAAATGGAGAAGATGCTCTGGATGAACATCAGGAAGAGGATGTTAGGAAATGATAATGTCCTGAAGGGGAATGAGAATTTGAGTGGTACTGCACATGAGAAGAATATCATTAGGAAAGGCATTGCCAACCAGTTGGCTAGGGACAATGGGTTACTAGTTACCACAGATATGAGCTTTTAGTTTTGATACATGTGACTATGAACACTTATTTAATTATGCAGTGTATTACAACAATTTATCGTTCACTTGATATTTTAATTAACCCTTGTTAGATGTTTTCTTTAATTTCATAGTAACTAAATGAGGGAAAGGTGAATGCATATTTAATCAAAATTGACAGTTTTAATTTTGTTTCCCAATCACAGATATATATGGCTGATTGTGATATCCCAATGTGTGAGTGTGGCAAGGGGAGAATGATATTGCAAACATCTTGCACCCAAAAAAATCCGGGTCGTAAGTTTTACACTTGTCCGATCAAGGAAGACCATGAAAAATCTTTTATTTGAGCCGATTAGTACAAAGGGACTGCAGGGTTTAAACATCAGTCTGCTCAACCATGTTGTGTGAGTGAGGGAAGTCAGCATATACGGAGTGAGGGAAGTAAGCATATACGGAGTGAGGGAAGTCAACATATTCGAAGTGATGGAAGTCAGCATATACGTCATGAAGTTGTTCTACACCAATCCGTGTTATATCCGATATATGGCATAGTTATATTCGGAGCCATATGATTGTTGATTCTGACATGCTATGTTGTTTATATAGCAACCATGAAGTACCAGAAAGATGATTGTAAATTTTTTTAATATGTAACCCTTTATAATTTGGAAGGCATTTGAATAGATGTAGGAGTGGTAGTTTTTGTAATTAAACTTGTTTTGAATTTGGATCACAGAGTTTTTGTTATCAAACACGCTTCTACTATTTATTTGCTCTGAAATGTGAAATGGTTCCAGAACCAGATTTACCAAACATGCTTCTGTTCAAAAGATGTTCTGGACAGCATGTCAAAATTACGTTACCAAACATGTTTCTACTCCCAAATACTCCTGAATCCATTTGAAGCAGGAATAGAAATTTGGATCAGAAGTTAGAATCCAGAGTTGAAGTTTTATCAAACACCCCCTTAATTTTCATGTTCTGTCATTTTTTTATTTTATTTACTGTAACAGTATGTGTACTGTTCATGTACTATTATGGCTGTCAGTCACTATTATCATTTTCTTACTACCCCATTGGGCCCTGTGATATTCTCATATTTCAGCAACATTTACGTGATATTCTCATATTTCAGCAACATTTCTGGTAAGTAATCTAATTTCTTTATATTGAAATGATATTGATTTTATATGGAAATTGGTCTCTAATGCATTAGACATAACTGTTATCATTATAGGAACTCTGAAATTTCCAGCATAATACCACTTGTCAAATACTGTCTTTTATTTACTGAAATTCTACTTCACTCTAGTTGAGCATTGTTAAGTTGGTAAACTACTGCTAGGCATATATTGGTCATTGATTAATAAATTCAGCTCTAAACCCTCTAATTCCAAGAGATGTATGTTGCAGCCACCTATCCTAACTAGCTAAACTTTAGGTAATCTAATACCTAGCCTAGCTGTAAGTGTAGGAGACCTAGACCCCTAGGCTATCCTACATCAGTTTAATTGTTTCTTCTTACTACCACTGTAGACAGCATATGTTTCATTCATACTTTTTAATTTTTCTGTGCTTATTAACATCAACTCACTACTTTGTAGAACCCTATACTGGTTTCTCATATTTCAGCATCATTTCTGGTCAGTTCTCCATCTTCTTCATATTGAATTTGTTACTGAATTATATGGAAAACTGGTTTCTTAAAACTAAGACATAGTTATTGCTATTTTAAGAGTTCTAAATTTCCGTGCATAATATTACTTGACAAATGCTGCCTTTTATTTACTGAAATTCAACTACATGTATGCTACTGCCCTCTGTCCTAACTATCTAAACCTTAGGTAACCTACTACCTAGCTAGTTGTAAGTGTAGGAGACCTAGACCAAAGGCTGTCCTACATCAGTTCGGTATCACAGCATTAGTTTAAGTGTCATGTAGCTTCAGATTAGGAATCCTATCTAAGAGTCAACCCCTGAATGTCCACACGTACTGGTAGAGCTTACCTACTAAAACATGTCAAATCTTCCTACCATCCCAATGACATCTGAGCAATGGAAAGGTTGCTTCAACAAAATGAAGAGACCTTGAAAGCTCTTCAAGCAAATCATGAATTGCTAGAACTACCCATATAGAGTTGATTGCTAGTAAGACAAACCGTGAAGTACAAGCTGCTAACATTCAAACCATTGTCCAAAATGACCTAGCCATCGCGGCAAGGCTTGCAGCCATTGAGACATATGTCCAAAATTCTGACGGACAGCAAAATCACAACACACAAGGCATTGAACCGAGGTTTGAAAACCCCAATCCCACTCTGAAAAATACTGGCAATCAAATGCATCACAACAGCAACTTTGATGGTCATGACAGAGTTGTTAGCCAATGTAGGACATGTCAAACTACTAAACACAGAAGCAAAACACTAGTCTATATGCTCCTCTTCCTGTTCCTCACATCCCTAGCATGGACTTTGTGCTTGGTTTACCTAAGGCCTCGAGAGGCCAGGATTCCGTCTTCGTGGTTGTGGGTCGCTTCTCAAAAATGGTACACTTCATTCCGTGTTCTAAAACTTTTAATGTATCAGTTGTTGCCAAACTTTTCTTCCGGAAGATTGTCAAGTATTATGGGTTGCCTAAGACCATAGTATCAGATAAGGATGTCAAGTTCACTAGTCAATTCTGGCGAACTTTGTGGTGTAAGCTGGGTACTAAACTCTGTTTTTTTTTTCAACTTTTGACCCTCAGACTGATGGTCAGATCGAGGTCATTAACAGGAATTTAGTAAATTTGTTGCATTGTCTCATAGGTGAAATTATGGACCATAGGCCTGATGAGACAATATTTGACAAGGAAGATGAAAGGGTTGATATACCTATGCTGGGTTAGATGCATGGTTTCACAATTTAAGGGCAATGACCAATCCAAGATACCTATAAACCTTGTCCCTACGGTGTCTAGCTCTAGAACATCCCAGTCGGCCGAGTTTATCCTAGCGCAGCAAATACATGACTTGTAAGCAAAGAATAGATGCAGAATAATATTAAATAATGATCAATGTAAATCCAGGGCAGATGTACACCAACGAATGCAAGAGTTTCAAGAGGGTAAAATGGTGATATTCAAGATTAAACTGCAATGTTTTGTCAAGGGAAAGTCGAGCAAACTACATGCTCGTAGTGCAAGGTCCTTTCATGATTCTTAAAATGGTGGGAGTTAATGTCTAAGTGCTTGAGTTACCTACTGACATGTGAATCAGCAATATTTTCAATGTTGAGGTTCTGGTTTCCTACATGGCTCTTCCACTATCACCCCTTCTTCTATCTTGATGTTCTTGATGCCCTTCCTTTCACTATTGATACTTATGCATATGAGCCTACTTCCCTTCCTACTACTTCTACTTCTCTTATACCCTAGTTTGGTCAACGAATTAAGGAGATTGAAGATATCCTTGATGAGAGAGTTACTTCTATACACATTGGTGGAACCCAAGAGTTCTTAGTTTGGTGGTGTGGACAACTTGAGATGGATTGCACATGGAGTTCCATTAAGAAGCTACAACAACTCAATCCGGTTATGTTTGAGGATTACATGAGTTTTTATTCACCAAAGGTGAGTTTTTCCAGGCCGGGAAGAATTGATGCAGACATCACAGTAGGTAATAATCCGGTTATTCACCAAAGGATCAATATTATATGCAATTTATTTGATACAACCATTAAAGTAGGTAATAATTTCTTTAATTTATAAGAGCATATTGCCATTTTTTTCACCGTACCATATTAGGTTTGATCCGTTTAAAACCCGTACCGTCCTTTTTCATTTTTTTGCTGTTCTCAAAATGTTTGACCTTTTTTTTACCGTACCGTTTTTGTTTTATTCCATTTAAAACCCGTACTGTTCCATTGTTTTTTTGCCGTTCCCGTTTTAACTAACTATGGTTCTAACTAGCTAAAACTTAGGTAACCTACCTAGCTGATTGTAAGTATAAGAGACCTAGACCCTAAGCTGTCCCACATCAATATGTTTGGAAATCTATTCAAATCAGAAGGAACACAACAAATACCACATCTGCTATAAACACAAGTATCTGTTACCTTATTGGCCAGCATATATAAGCCAACATCTGCATTATACAAAGTAGAAAGGCGCTCCATTTCAGGAACTGGTCTAGAATTTGTCACATCAGATGACAAGTTTGGCTCGAAAACATGTGCATTTGCAAATCCAGTAAAGTATGAATTCAGAAACCCTTGATCTCCTGTTAGCAGGAAGTAAAGTTATTAGAAAAAGAAAGCATATGACAAAAAATAACTTCGGGAGGGCTCAGATTGGTTATATACCATTTTATTCAGAAATTAGCACTTGAGTTCTCTTAAATTTTGGAACTAAGAAAAGAGGTGGAGAAAAGTACTCTATTCTAGAAACATCGCATAAGGTTATTGGGTTAAAACTTGCCATAAGGAAAGAAGGTGAAATGAACACATCAATTGATTTTGAGCTGCTATCTCAACCAACATGAGTGTCAAAGTTCATCTTCAACAGAGTGTAATCATTGTCCACTGAGTATTGGAGATGAACTTTACCTTGCATAATACTCATACTCAACAGAATGCAAATATAAGTGAAGTATTGGTATTAATAAGTCAATTTTAAAAGACTTATTGTGGATATGTGTTGAAATTCATGATATGCTAGAATATTGGGAACCCTTGAGAAAGACCAGTAAATTGCAGTTTACTGCCTGCTTGCTTCTTCCCTGGGCCCTAAGAGCGAGTTTGAGGAGGGGGGAAGTATTGGCAGTTGATATATAGCTGTATAATTTTCAGTAGATATATTAGTCTACAAATGAAAACAAATTAAACTGTTTTTCCTATATAGGTTAAGAAAAATTCAGTTCCCATTGAGCAATGGAGGGATTGAAGTTGATTTTCCTGCAATTTGGAAGCTTATGAACAAAAATGTTAACTCAATTCAAAAAATCAGAAGGAAAAATAAATCCATCAATTGAAGATCCTTTGCATGGTAATCATATATAATGGACAAATTTTTTACTTTGCCACAATTTGCACAGTTTCAAATTGTACATTGTCCAACCCTTTCCTGATTTCATTTCAGTTCTGAACTCTAAGTGCACTTACAAGCACTGCAGAGACTTGCTAGTCTAGTCTGATAGTCAAGCAAAAGATTGTTGGGAAAAAAATCAAATGAATGAGGTTCTTAAGCCTCTCATTCAGACACCATATTCATATATCAAACTGTAACATTCATACCATATCATAAGATACTGGTACAGTCGTACTGAGTGGAATGAACTTTTGATTTCATTTGACAGAAAGAAACTTCTAGTTTTCGGTAAGCATCTCATTGGTGGACCAAGGAGGTTCGTACAAGACAGTATCACAAGAAATATTTACAACTTGCCAAGGTCTTTTGTAATCATACCCATCACATATAGAAATTAATCAACAAATACAAGTCACCACTGGGAAGACCATGGAAGTATTATAAGCAACATAATCAATGGATAAAACATGCAAAATAATAGAATAAGGAAATTCAAAGTAAGAGCCGTACCTCCAGTATAAGAAGGCAGGGTATTCACTTTGCTCATCATATCATTAAAAACTGTTTCGGATGGCTCTACTACCAGGACTCCGGAATTTAACCTTTCAGAATGCTTCAAGTTAGCACAGAACTTGCTACATTTAAAGAGATCCTCAACGCTCTTGACCACAATAGTATCCGCATCAAAATACACCACTGCAAAAGATAATGATCTTATAATATACAAATCTCCATCATAAACCAGAAAGCTAACAGAATTCACTAAGCCACTGCTACTGCATACATTTCTTCGAAGAAATAAATCAACAATAATAAAAAAACAAATCGAGGAAATTCAACTACAACAAACAAATAGTTAAAATCAGCTACCTTTTCTGTAATTTGTCAAGTTAAATATCCTTAGCTTAGTATAAACACCCCAAAACCTCTTCGGCCGTACTTGATTGGGGTTGGCCAACAAACTTATAGTCTCTACAAACCAACCATCGGCCTGCACGAAATCCAGATTTAAGAGTTTCAGGCAATCTCATTTAAGCCCTATTTAGAAAATTCCCAACACTACAAGAAAAGTTATAAGATTTAATGGCATCTTAATATAACATTCAAACGAAAATAGATGGATACGTGAGTTATACGAGAAATTGAAGCCTAGTTTTTCAAATGTGCAACAACAAAAAGTGTACCTTAAGGAGCTTTTTAGCGTAGCCCGAAACACCATCGGAAACAAGAACGACCATGTCCTTAGTGGAGCCAGTTTCTCGAATCGATTTGCCGAGAACTCGAACACCGAGTAGGAATTCATCTCCATAGAGAAGACTAACGTAAGCCTCAGACTTAGATCCAGAGACTCGATCAGTAATTCCTGAATGAACTGACGATAACAGGATCACCAGAAAAACGAAATTCAGGAGCCTCAGCCGCATCTTACTAAACCCGATGCGAAGCGGATGAGACGACGCTATATGAAACAGAGGGGTGGGGGGGAACCAAAGCTTGAACCGAATTTTAAAATGGAAAAAAATGGATCTTTCCCGTGGAATTCATGAGAGAGAAGACTGAAGAAGGTCAAAACTCAAAAGCTTTGGCGGATCTAAAGAAAATATATACATTATGAAAGTTACTCAGGGAACGGGCGGCTGAATCCCTCCGACCCTACGTGCAGGACCCTTGTCCCGGAAGTGCGGCGCGTCCGCGCACCCGCACGGCCATACATATATTCTCTTTCCTAAAGCTTTATAATAATAAGGTATTTGTTCTACCAAAAAAAATTAATAAGGTATTTTGGAATCTTGAATATGATTTTTTTTTTTTTTTTTGGGGTGTAAGTACTGGAATATGGTTTTAGTTGTCCAAATCATTGGTAAGATCAATAGGGGTAAGAACACGTGACTGATAAGATTAAAAGAATTAATAAAAAAATCGATGTGGAATTCATATTTGTGTTGGCCAAAATTGATAGATTTTGTTTTGTTGCAAGGGAAGTGAAGGGAAGGAAAGTGAATTTTTTTTAATTTTAAATAGAAATTTTATAATTGTATCACAACATGATTAAAAAAATTACTTAGACTTCTTAACATATTTAGTAATGATACTTATAAGATGTAAAATTTAATTTATTTTTCAAATGGGAGGGATTTGGACGCAAGGTGAAGGGTAAATTAATAATTAAATATGGAATAATTTGGATTTAATTACGTAGTAATGTTGATAGCATGTGCTGTAATCATTACAAAAAATTTTATTTAAAGTTTAAAATTTTTAATTCACTTTCCTTCAATTCCCTGTGCAAACAAACAAAATTGATTGAATCGATCGACTAATTGACCAATCCCATACCAATTATTAAAACCTTAAACCACACAAAACGAAGAAAATTTGTCCCGTCGCTATCAGAGTCATTTCCCATGTCATTTACCTAAAGTACATTTATTGAGGATCCAATCAGGTGGAGGCAGATCGCCTTATGTGGGAATGGCGTTATATAACCCCCCCCCCCCAAGGTATACCTTTAAATCAACCATCCCCATCTTGCCCATAAGATCAACCACTTCCCCTATTTTTGAAAAAATCTTCTCTCATTTCATTTGGTGTTGAGATTTATCATCACTTTAATTTTTATGACAATATTATTCTTAAAATTAAAAAAATATATATATTTTTTAATGTTTTGTAATTTAAAAGAATAAAACTTCTCTTTTTTCTTTTTTTTTTAATTGTTCGTAGATTTCATTTTGCCTTCTCCCTTGTAATTTTCATCTGTTTGAAGGAAGTTCTTAAGAAATCGCCAACGAAGAAGAATTTCAGCTGCAATGCACTATCCAACTATGGTTTAGGCCGAAGGGTGACGAGGCTTGACGGAATCGTTCCGAAAAGTCTTGACGCACCTTGCTCTCTCGACAATGGAGTTTAACCTAGTTCATTCGGAAATCAAACCAAAGAAAAGCACAGGATCTCCCTATCGTTCAGTTTATTAGCTGAACAAGGATGTCAGTTTATCTTTAAAGCATTTCAAAGGCTCAGGGTATATTTGTCGTAGGCCAAATGGTATTCATTTATTTGCTATTTTCGAACTTTGCGATTTTACTCAACCTATCATAGGTGAGACCCTATGGATTCGTGCAACCCCATTGGTTGTCATTAATGAAGGTGTTGAATAGGTGATGGTGGAAACTGATAATCAAGTAAGATCTACTTTTTGTAGCAGCCGACCATTTTCCCAACATTTTTAATGGGTTTAGATTTGGAAGATATTCTTCACCTTAATCTTATTTTGAATATTGTACTTTTTTTTAGATAGTAAATAAGTATTATTGACTTTCTAGCTAAGAAGGCCACATTGTTATCGTGTATAACGATTTGTCCTCAATCGGATCCTGGTTGTAGATAAATTGTATTATATCGACTATAAATTTTTTCTTTATTGAGAAAAGATTCCTCTTATGTCCCTTATGCCGACATAAGGAAATCCAGTGACTGTCATCCATTGTGCATGTATACTAATACATCAGTATGTACACACAGTAAACTAAAACTACATGATTTCCTCATGCCAGCATGAGAGGTATAAAATTCAAAAAAAATGCGATGACTTGGATTGACGACTTAACGTGGACAGATGTTTTTACCCCATTTGGGGATTCATGAGTAAGGATGCAACATTTGCACCAGAATTTTTTATTGAAATCGAACCAAACCATTTACTGGAACCGAGAGACTGTTTAGTAACTGATTCGATTTTGGTTTAAAATTTAACACCGTTTATCGAAAATTAGACCAAACCGTTTAAATCATTTAAACCGTCGTGTTACACTAGCTAGACACTTATTAAACCGAATAGAGTGTATAACGTTTATTCCCTAAAAGCTAAACTAATTTAACCTAATCTCATTCCCTATATTATTAATATATTATTTTCAAAACTAAAGACGTCAACCCCAACCCCAACCCCAACTCCAGCCCCAATTAATATATTAGTTTCCCAAAGCCAACCCTAACCCCAATTCATATATTATTTTCCTAAGAAACCAACCCTAATCCCAATTAATACACTATTTTTTCAAAACCTAAGACCTAACCCTAATTCCCAAAGGCCTAAACTATAAAATCAAAATGATAAAACTAGAAAACACAACAGGCGTTAACCATTAATCCATTAGACATAAAAACATTACAACGTTTTTTTTAATTGTGAAAAACCAATTAATAACCGGTGCTCTAAACTTTTTATAAATCGCAAGTAAAATCAATTAATGAAAAATCGTTTAAAAACCAATAAATCAAAACTGGTTACTAATCGATTCTGGTTTCAATTTTGATACCGTTTAGTTAATCATTTCGATTTTGGTTTTATTCTCTTATACACCGCATCGCACTGGCCGGACTATTAAACCAATTATACACCGTTGAACACTCTATATCATGAGCTCATGGGGCGATTCTGCCATTCTGGATTAGATGAACCAAGTGCTGCACTCGTGCCACGGTGTTGGGCCACCTGGCTTCCAAAAGGAGGCTCTGCGAGCACAACCGTGGGTGATATAATACTTTATCAATCGTGTATATGTCGCGTCCGAATCATCTCCTATGCGTACGGGCATAGGAGACGCGGCAGAGACCGTCGGATGGCCGCCACGTGGAAATGCGATCATCCGACGGTCTTAATAAAAATTTGTGTACAGAGGTGGGATTATGGCGTAACAGTGAAAAAAATCCTCATTTTGAAATTCGAAACGAAGAAGGGCAGAGTAAAAGTGAAGATGAGAGAGGAGAGGGGAAAACAGGAATACGAAGTAGAAGCCAGGAGGAGAAGACGAAGCAGAGTGGTAGAGAAGACGGAAAACGCGGTAGTCCTCAGAGAAAGAGAAGACGAGAGAGGAGAGGGGAAAAAGAAGAAGACGAAGCAGAGAGGTGGAGAAGACGGAAAACACGATAGTCTTCTTTCCATTTCAAGTTTGAGAAAGAAATCGCCATTGAGAGAAAAAGAAATAAAATTTCTTCTTTTCACTCTGTTGGAGAAGACGACAGGCGTGAGACAAAGAAAGAGAAGACGAGAGAGGAGAGGGGAAAAAGGAGAAGACGAAGCAGAGAGGTGGATAACAGGAGTGGCGTGAGAAATTCCAAGGTATGAAGAGGCGTGAGAAATTACAAGACGACGCCGACGCCATTTCCCCCCTTGTCTGTAAGTTTTTTTCCCCCCAGGTCGTCATTTTCCCCCCCCCTTCTCTGTAGCTTAGTGTTTGTGGTTGTATGTCGTCATTTCCATTTTTTCCCCCTTCTCTGTAGCTTAGTGTTTGTGGTTGTATCTCGTAATTTTTTCCCCTTCTCTGTATTCTCTATAAGTTTTCTCATCACTGTTGTTTTTGTTGGATTAATTTGTGTTCTTGTTATTGTATTTTCTTATAAGCTTCTTCCTAAGGAATAGCTTAGTGTTTGTGGCTGTAATTCGTCAATTTTTTCCCCTTCTCTGTAGCTTAGTGTTTGTGGTTGTATGTCGTCATTTTCATTTTTTTTCCCCTTCTTTATAGCTTAGTGTTTGTGGCTGTATGTCGTCATTTTCCCCGTTACTGGTTGCTTTTGTTTAGGCAATGAATCAAATTCCATCTATCATCATCAACATTTCTCCTTATGTTCAGTTGTGGTATATCGACACTGTCTGGGATTTAGCAATTTATTTGTTGATGGTGATTGATGCATATTCTATGTTTCATCATTAAAAAATGTGGAATGGTCTAATCATGGCCAAGTAGAAATTGAGATCTTTTCATGCATTATAAGTTCTGCCAAAATTACATATTGAGGATGACCAACCTTTATTTTGTGTTCGAATTGGTATTGCAGTTCTGAAAGCAAATGCAACTTTTCCAGACAAGATACCATCCTCAAGCTCTCCTATGTTCAACCAGCAGTCTACAGAGGTGTCTTCTACAAGGTAAGTCATAAAATTTCTGCATCTCACTACCTTGGAAGTGGAGGTGGAGAATTATTATCTTGTGGAGTTTAGTTACTAGAAATGCAGTTTCTCAAGTTTAAAACGGGCATTGCTTGCTTTCTGATTTTTGGACCAAGATAAATTTGTGTCATGTGATAACCAGCCATTTACTCACTGATTCTGCATGGATAAAAAAAAAAAAAATTCAGAAATCGTATATGATAAATTGACTGAGTTTAGCTGCTCTGTTTTAAATTGGAATACTTTTTTTTTTCTTTTGTGGGGGTAGGGGGAAAGGAGGCTGTAGTCATTTACCTTTCTACAAATATTTTTTGACCAAAGGAGGTAACTGGATCAATTCTAGAGTAGATGCAACTCAAAATTGCAAGATCTTTTTCTTGTTGGATCAATAACTCAGATAACCATTCAAATACAAATATCATTTAAAACAAATTTCTTTGTCTATCATATCTAGCTGATTCAAAACTTAATACATGTCCAATATCCTCTTTGGCTTGCACTAATTACCTATTGAATTACAAGCCCAAGCATCTTCCCATGGCCTACCCTAAACCCAAATGTTTAATTGTCTTTCTTGTTGAACAGTACAAAGCAATATCCAACATGATTTACAATAGATAAACGATATGATGGACATTATGGACATAATGGATGGTATAGTTGTGTGTGAGGTCATGAAATTGATGAAATTAAATGAAATGCTATTGCCTCATGTAGCTAGGACAGCAATGATGTTTTCATAATGAAGTAATGGAAAATTTATGCAATACAGAGACTAAGTTATGGAGGATGTATGTACTGTTTTAAGAATTTATATTATGTGTTTTAAGTGTTTTTAAACACTAAGCTGTAAAGGCCAATCAGAACAGAGGCTTGAGAGTTAGACGAGAGAGATTTTAAGAAATGACCTTTTTACCTCTGGTCTTGAACTTAGGATATACAAAATTTGATATTATGTAGTCCTCTGACATGGATATATGATGGTTTATAAGTTAGTTGATAATTCAACTTTGGCATTTTTAAGGGCAACTTTGATTCAATGATGAAAGCTAATTGATGCTTCTTTCATTTCATTTGTGAAATTTATGGTTTTGCTTTGCTTCACAAATTTCGTTTGTGAAATTTGTGAAAGCTAACTGATTTTTCTTTTATTGTGTGATTTGACAGTTTGAGATACTATCATCATAATCAATCTGATTAAAAAGCTTTGACTCTGAATTATTGGTTTATTGAATATTATCAAAGAAATGGGAGATCACAACATTGAGGAAGATGTTGGGGATATGCCTGTTATTGGAATGAAGTTTAGGTCTGAGGAAGAAGCATATATTTTTTATAATGCATATGGGAGAAGTATGGTATTAGAAGAGATACTTGTAATTGGAGAAGGGAACCTGATAAGAGTAAGAAACTCTTAACTTCTAGAATGTTTGCATGCAACAAAGGTGGATATAAGAAAGCTGATAAACGGGATATTCATACCGTTTTGTCTCGGGAAGAGACAAGGATTGGATGTCCTGCAAGAATGGGGATTCATTATTTATATAATGAAGAATGATACGAATGTTATAATTTTATTGAAGATCACAATCATCTTCTCCACCTACCGGCTACTATGCATTATATGCGTTCACAACGGAAGGTGTCAAGTGTATAAGCCTCTCAGATAGATTTGGCGGATGATTCAGGAATCCGACCCAAGGTTCCTATGACTATATGGCTAAGCAAGCAGGTGGGACAACTAACCTTGGACACACCCGGATAGATGTCATAAATTATCTTCGGACAAAGCGTCAGCATGATTTACAATATGGTGAAGCGGCTAGTGTATTGAGGTACTTTGATGATAAAATTTATAACAACCCTTCTTTTACTTATTATACACAGCTAGACTCTAAGGACAAGATTACAAATATTTTTTGGACTGATCATAGGATGAGGATAGATTATGCAGTCTTTGAGGCTGCATTAATGTATAATGAGACAACCGAATCATTCAAATGGTTGTTTGAGAAGTTCCTTCTAGCACATGGTAAAAAAATGCCGATAACAATTTTTACTGATCAAGATGCTGCAATGGCGAAGGCAATACCACAAGTTCTAATAGGGACATGGCATGGGTTGTGTTCATGTCATCTTATGCAAAATGACATTAAACACTTAGACAACCTAATGAAAGATGGATCTACCTTTTTGACAGAATTCAACAAATGTATGTTTGAGATTGAGGAGGAAGAGGAATTTGAAAAAACATGGGAGCAAATGATAACAAAGTATGATATTAGTGAAAATTCATAGTTACATCGTACTTATATTGTGAAAGAGAAATGGACCAAGTGTTTCATGAAGAAGACTCTCACCCTAGGTATAAGGAGTACACAACTCAGTGAGAGTATTAATAGGGATTTGAAAGACTACTTGAGCCCTCATTTGGATGTGATACAATTTTTTAAGCATTTTGAGGGTGCTTGAGCATAAACGAGAAAATGAGTTAAAGGTTGAGCTTGATGCCAGAAATAAATTTATGAGGAATATATATCCAAGATCCTCCATCATGAATCATGCTGTACAAATTTATACTCCAATAATATTTACAGCATTCCATGAGGAATATGTGAAAATTAATGCATGCTACGTGAAAGATAAATGTTTGAGTCATGATCTACATGTGTATGTAGTTGGCCTCCGGGGTAAACAAGTTGAATATAAAGTTGTCTATGTACCATCTGAGGCTTCGATAGATTGTAGTTGCAGGAAGTTTTACACATTTGACATTCTATGTTGTCATGCGTTAAAAATTTTAGATCATGTGGAAGATACAAAATTTATACCTGAGTCCTATATTTTTAGGAGATAGACGAAGACAGCAAGACACATTACAGTACAAGACTGCTAGGGAAACCAAATTGAAGATGATCTTAATTTGGAATGCACACAACGTTACACAGTTCTTTGTCCTAAACTAGTGAAATTAGCATCACTAGCTAGTAATTCAGTAGAGGGATATTCAATGATTACCAAGGCAACTACTGAGTTGTACATACAACTTCAAGACCTAGGAATTGAAGATCCTATGGCTACAGAGCAGACTAGCTACATAAATGTGAAGGGTCTAAAGAGGAAGGAAGGGCATAAAGGTGGTAGAAAACATAAAAGTTGTTTAGAAAAGGGAAGAAAGGGAAAATACCATACTCGGGTCCAATCACCTTCATTGGCTCACCTAGCACCTTCTGAAGGTCCCCATTTGGCACCTTCTAAAACTCCTCAACCATCGGAAATTTACCCTTCCTTCACATCGTATTTAATGGTAATGATTTGGAATACATTTATTGATATATGTCCCCATTTAAGCATTTTTTGTATAAAAAATTGAGCCATTTTTTTTCTTATAGACACCGTTGTATCATTCAGACTCGATGTTGTTCTCTTCCCTGTCCTCAAGAGTGATGGAGCATTATTCTCAACCAAATGAAGGAAGTAGTTTCAGGTGAAGATAAATGTTTCAACTTGTTGTGGTACATTATATGTCGATACACAATACTTATAATGCTATGTACTTCTGTTTCATTGCAGATATAATCAAGGTCCACCCAGACCAAATTGAATGAGTGCTGATATTTAATAAGAGTTTAAGGTTTCAACTTGTTGTGGTACATTATAATGCTTGCCATAACTTGTTGTGGTACATTACAAGGCTTCAGTTTTCCCTATGTCTATCTTTATTTATATAACTTGTTCCTTTTATTGGTTTCCCTAATTAATGTTTTTCCTTGGCAACTAGGGGAAATTCTATGAGCTTTATGAATTAGATGCTGAAATTGGTCATAAGGAGCTTGATTGGAAAATGACATTCAGTGGTGTGGGTAAATGTAGGCAGGTAAGCTTCAGTTCTAATATATGTTGCCTTCTGATGTTTTTTCACCCCACTGTTATAAGGAATTCATTGCTTCAACAAGGATATGTTTATATTCAATAGCATCTCCTTTTGGTCAGGTTGGTATTTCCGAAAGTGGAATTGATGATGCTGTTCAGAAGCTTTTTGCTCATGGGGTAAGGCAAAGGTGGACCTTTTTTTTTTCTTAAGACATGCATTTGGGATGGTTATTTCTTAGTTGCATGTTGCCCTCATTGATGGGCTGAGTCACTATATGTTTTGTGTTACTCGTTACCAGCACCAGATCCAGAAGTATATGACAGTAAAATGGTATATGTATGGTATCTGTGATGTGTAGATATAGGCATGGTTAGGGAGCTATGAAAGTGGATTTTTCATACTGGTAGTCTTATGGTCTGTACTATTAGCTAGACGTGATACTGATAATTACCACCAATTAGAAGAATTGTTGTTGGAGGTTGTAATTTTCTTATCTTTGTATTGTATTGGTTGGGCACAGAGACAATGTGAACAGCTTGTACAAACTAAGGAAGCTCTGATTAGGCTGAAGTCATCAATAGAAGAGGACTTGCCTCTGGATCCTTAAAGCTGTCTAATTATTTGCATTCATTACCAAATAGCTGCAATTCTTTGGCCATATTGACCTGCATGTGTTACAATACAATGGAAAGATTATCTGCATTCTACCTGGTAGGCACTTCATATGTACTAGTGTACTTTCAGAAGTGATCTAGATGAAAGCTTGCAAGAGTTGGGATGCATTTGCTGTGCTTTTTTCCAGAGACCTTTATTAGAGACAAAAATGCAAAAGATGCTGGCCTCAGTCACCTTCCAGATCCATATGACACAAGTACATGAAGTGGATGCTGGTTTTAAAATTAATAAGATTTAATTCAAATGGAAAACAATGGGGATGATTCATTGATTTGGAAAAAAGAAAAAGGGAAAAAAATTCAAGCAGTTAAACTGATTTAACCTTCCGAAGGATTTAACAGAATTATTACAAGACAAAAGGAAGAAAGACTCTAATGTTCCCTTATAATAATATTTTTCCTGTTGAACCCTCCATTGACAGCTCCATGATCGCTGCTTCCAAGCCATGCAATAATCAGACATCTTCAGTTCACAGCCCTGGTCTTCCCACCTGTCTCCTGGAAATCCAGTGCTTGTTGAATTGCTCATGCCGTCAAAAACTCTTAAACCCAATTCAATGTCATCACCTTCCATGAGATTAGATCATATCAGGGTCTTCTATAAGGATGACAAACACTTTCAGGGTTGTATTGAAGGGTCATTGAAGTGTAAGCATTTTTGTCATCAACACCTGCATGGAATTTGATTCACTGCCTAAACAAAAGCAACCAGCAATGTCTCAATAAATGCCTGGTTAACATGATATTTGACCATGCACAATTCAGAAATGTTCCTTTGATGGCTATCCAAAATCTCCATATCACTGGGTGCCTCCATTGGTTGGGCCATTCAGGATAGAGAGGTCTCCCTCCAGCATGATCAGCAGGCTCCATAACTACGTTCCCCCATGTAGAAATCTAATCAAATCTATTAATACCGCACTGCATGATTAAATTTCCACATGCTCACGTTTATACATATAAAGGCTTAAAGCTTGCATTTACTAATTTGAGAAACGGAAGAGAGAAGAGGGGATAGGGGAGAGGAGATGGATTTCTCCTATCAATACTATTTTTACCATTTAATCATTAGTTATATTGGCTTTCACAAGTTGTAGTAGGTAGATAAGTATATGATCCTTGGAATGTGATTCTGTAATAAATGTTCAATAAATTATTAAATACAAGCTACAAGTTACAGTCAACTAATCAGTTCTTTCTTCAGGATTCTTCAATTCTAACTTCTCGATAGCTTCGAGGAGCTCTTCATACACCCTAGAATTTTGTGCATTAGCTCTGATGGCTCCTCTTAAGTAACCTCTCAGATAAGCCGGAGACGTACTTGTACCACTCGCTGTATTTAATGTTGTCGTCTGCGAGCTTTCTCTTGTCTGCTGGGAGCATTCCCCTTACTCAGCAATTGCATGTGTGGTGCTACCACCTTGCTCACATACCGTTGTGTCTAACCATTCGAACATCCCGCATCCAGGATTATCCACCTGCACCAAGACAATTTTACAAAAAAACTGTCATTGAAAATGACAATTATACATGACAACTATCATTGAAAATGATAATTAAAAACACAATAGATTAACACTGACTCCTGTAGAACGTGGGTAACACCGGAATTGTCGTCCATTGTTTGTTGTTGTTTTTGCCGTTCTTACTTTCCATTGCCCTGCTCCACATGGACATTGATTCAATTGGTCCACCTACATAACAAACCGCTGACACCTTGGGCAACGAAAGTATTTCCTTCTAAAAATTTTCTCGTTACTAGTTGTACGAGTCACACATGTTACATCACAAGACTCACATTTGACATCCATATTATCAATAGAATACCTTGAAATTAACACAAAGTCTCATGGTACCCAAAACTCAGTATCATTAAAATATTGTAACAAGAAAATTCAAATAACAAGCTGGAAGAATTAAGAGACAAGTTTGAAATTCAAACTCAAGACTACTTATTGAACGAGAATTAAAAAGCCAACATCCTTTTTCACTAATAAAGGCCACGAAATTCTGGATGCATTTTTCTTTCTTCAGAGAAAGGGCAGAAGAAAAATATAAGTTGCAATCTCTATTATCCAACCATGGAAAACTAAAATTGTTTAGTAAAATCCAAAATAAAGGAAATTTTTTTTTTTTTTTAATATTGCACAGAATCTACCCCACAAAGGTAAGGTGGGATCAACTCAATCCCAAATCATTGTTATCAATGGTTTAACGAATGATGACTAGTATAATTTGTAAAGAAAATGTAAAAGATGAGCCATTCAAACTTAATTGAAGTGTGAATGTGTAACGCCCCAAACCCGGGGACTCCAGCGTTACCAGACAAATATACCCAAGATCACAAGAGGCAGATGGCTAAAAATAACTCTTACCGAAAACATAACTTAGACATTAAAACCCTTCACCGGAGTACAAGATACTTTAACTGGTGGAAAACAATATTTATAAACACTGTTACAACAACATAGTCTACTATATACTCAAAAGTACATAAAATACTTAAAATCTCCTAAGTTCAAGACCAGATAAGTCAATCTCTTCTTAGATAAGCTTCTCATACAGCCCATAGGTTCAATAAGCTTGCTGCCCATTAATAAACATGTTCCTAGATAAGTCTTCTTCTTTCCTATTCAATATATTTCTCTAACTAACCAACAAATGGCAGTTCATTGTTGAACTGTCCTTAAGTTAGCAACCAGATATTTGAGGTGGCGTCAAGGCCCAAAACAACCCCAAAACCCCTTCTTCTTTTTTTTTTTTTTTTTCACACCAATCATTCTCTCTCATCCTTTTTTTTTAAAACATCATTTAAAGCATTGTAAAATCAAGAAACTTCACTTCAATCTCAAGTATGGAAGTTAGTATATTTTCAATAAAATCAAATATATTAAAAACAAGAGAAGCTCCTCCTATAGAGAAGGGGGAAAAAAATGGAAATGACAACATACAACCACAAACACTAAGCTACAGAGAAGGGGAAAAAATTGACGAATTACAGCCACAAACACTAAGCTATTCCTTAGGAAGAAGCTTATAAGAAAATACAATAACAAGAACACAAATTAATCCAGCAAAAACAACAGTGACAAGAAAACTTTACAGAGAAGGGGGAAAAAGTTACGAGATAGAGCCACAAACACTAAGCTACAAAGAAGGGGGAAAAAATGGAAATGACGACATACAGCCACAAACACTAAGCTACAGAGAAGGGGGGAAAAAATGACGACCTGGGGGGAAAAAAACTTACAGACAAGGGGGGAAATAGCGTTGGCGTTTCCACGTCTTGGAACTCCTCTCTCGTCTTCTCTTTCTCTGTCTCACGCCTGTCATCTTATCCAGCAGAGTGAAAAGAAGAAATTTTATTTATTTCCCTCTCAATGGCGATTTCTTTCTCAAACTTGAAATGGAAAGAAGACTGTCGTGTTTTCCATCTTCTCCACCTCTCTGTTTCGTCTTCTCCTTTTTCCCCTCTCCTCTCTCATCTTCTCTTTCTCTAAGAACTGTCGCGTTTTTCGTTTTCTCCACCACTCTACTTTGTCTTCTTCTCCTGGCTTCTGCTTTGTATTCCTGTTTTCCCCTCTTTTCTCTCGTCTTCACTTTCACTCTGCCCTTCTTCGTTTCGAATTTCAAAATGAAGATTTTTTTCACTGTTACACCATAATCTCACCTCTATACACGAATTTTTATTAAGACCGTCGGATGATCGTATTTCCACGTGACGGCCATCCGAAGGTCTCCGCCGCTCCTATGCGTACGCTCCTATGCCCGTACGCATAGGAGACGATTCGGACGCGTATATGTCCGTTAAGTTGCTTCGAGGATTGTCAACTAAAAGCTAAACCCTGCCTTTTCATGGATATACTCGTAAGTCACGGTCGAAGCACTACTTCTTCCTCCCACCATCCTTAAAACTTCTGTTTATCTTCAATAACACCTGCGGCTCCAATTGTCTACAGTACCAGGGAAAATCCAAAATGCAGAAGAAAGAATCAGACAAAGAATACCAAGGCCCTGATTTCTGGATCGAGACCTCTGATATGGTTGCTCGCCAGTTTAGATTTGAAGTGGATGGCCGTCTTTCAGTTAGTCTCTTTCATTTTATTAGACTCTCCACACATTCTGCTTTTCTTCTTTCTTTTTCTCTTATGCTGTTTATAGGGTTCATTGTTTCATTTCTATTATCTTTTGGAAATTGATTTAAAAAAATTAGTTATGGGAGTTTTCTTTCTGTTTTTCGTTATGTGCACTTCGTGTTCCATTTTTTTTCCCCTTTGACTGTGTTTGTTTTTTTTTTTTTTTTTTATTTTTTTTTAAATTTAAATTTTATGAATTGAGTTGTCCAACTGTGTAAATATATGTAATAGTTTGCAGAGAAACATTGAGGTATATATTAGAATTTTGTACGCTTAAGGTTCCTATGTACCGTACACGTCCTTGTTAATTGAAGCTATGTAATTTATCCTCGTATGCGTAGATTTTTTATGTTAAACTGAATAATATATCTGTTTGCTACCACAGGCCATTACACTGTTAATAGTTGAGGGATTAAATTATTGGTCACTTAGATTTGCATGCTTACAGATTTGCATGCTTACAAATCACTTTGTTTTAATCATAACTCTTCTAACCTGGCAGTTGTGTATAACGAACGACCTCAAGGTTATGATCCATTCCGCTCATTCACAATTACGTTTTGCTTGTAAATATCAATGCATGAGGTCCAACCCTTTCAGCAGATATCATCATGGGAATTTGGAAAATCTCTCTTGTTGGGGTATTTAAATAATTAATTTTTCCCCACTCCTGTTCATGGGTCTCACTTTTGTTGATCCCTGATAATGTGTGTATGGAAAACGAAAAGAAAGAAAAACTGCTGCTGCACTATCAGAGTAATGGTAGAACTTCTAGAGAGGGGTTTCTCAAGAACAGCTAAAATAATAAGTAGAGCTTATAGGCAAGTTCCACTAGCAGATACAAAGTTTCTGATCACTTTCCACCACTAATATGAAACTGGAATCTTAAAGCCTGAGAAAATAAGCTGTTAAACTGAGCAATGCGTTTTATTTAAGTAATTAAATCTAACTTCTAGAATTACTTTGCAAATATATGTGCACTAATGGCATATTAAAACAAAAGACACTTGTCATAAATATTTCTAAAAACGGTGCTATCCAATCTTTGAAGCCATCAATCCTTGATCTCTTCATTGATCGGTCTATTGGATTGTTCTCATATCTTACAAACATTGTTAGGATGAAAACAATAACTTTACACAATTAAATTTGTTTTGAAAATTACATTATTAAATAAGTGAATGGACAAGGAGAAAGGTGAAGCATATGTATACTCTTAGCAGTGGACTTCCTAGGTTTGATTTGTTTAGTGGGAACTGCACGTTGGTTTCTAAGGAAACATGGTATTGGATTTTCAAAGGTTTTTGACTAATGATCAGGTAGACCTTGTTTAGTTTCTGTATGAGGATGCCTTGCCTGATGGAAGGTTGTATCTCTATGATTGAGAAGTTGGTCAGCTCAAGCTAAGTGAGTCCTCTTAGGGTGAAAGTTCTGTGAGTCTTCTCTTATTGAATATAGTCCCATTGTCCCAAACCTTTAGGTGTGCAAGTCTCCCTTATTTTTTTTTCCCGACTGTACTGTGTATTCTGTCTACTTTGGACTGCACTGCCCTATAGATTTCGAAACTGCTTTCTGGTTTGGCAGTTGTTACTTGATCATTTTGTCAGATAGAACATTATGGTTTTGCATGGTTCTCATTTATCAGAATCCTTGCTTTATGTTTTAGCTTGTTTTATATATCTTTTATCTCCAAAACGATTGTCAGTGCCAAGTCAACCCTCCAATACTTGATCTAGTGGGCTTGTTACACAGCACTTAATTATTACTCTTTGTCCCCTGCAAAATCACACATATTCCTGCTTTATTGCTGAAGTTGAATTTATAATATCAATGAGCTTTTTTCTACAACTGTGCAGTATATAGTCCTCTTAGGGTTCAGTTGTATATTATTTCTGTTATGAATGCACTGAACAACTGTTAACCCCAACCCCAAGGGGATAGCTCAGTTGGTAAAGACCAACACCTCAAAGAGGTCATGAGTTCAACTCTCCGTGGGGCCTAACTATCAATAATAAATAATAAAAAAAAAAGTAGTGTTAACCCTAATTTAACTCATACATGGAGAGCCATCCTAATTTTCAAAATTGGATATGGGGTGGAAGTTTTTGCAAAAACAAGAAGATGTGATTCCTTAATTTTCTGGTATCAATATATATTTGGATAAATATAAGTTCAGATGGTGCCATTGAGGGTGATGTGGCGATTTCAACTGTTGGATCTCTAGGCAATGGTCTGGATTGACCACGTGTGAAATTTCAGACTCAAATGTAATCAAATATCCTTCCTTGTCTGTCCATACACCCTTTTATTTCTCAGCCATTGATGTATTGGCATGAACCTTCCTGCATACAAAGCTCTATTGTGCCACTTGATCAACTCCATTTGGACTGAAACTTGATATGTGGACCGGAGACCTTGGGTCTATCTGTTCACAAAATTGAGGCCCCATCTGAGTTGTCGTGTGACAAATATTTTGGCTTCTCAGAAAAGCCCTCTAGGCGAGCTGTCCAGAAAACCCGCCTTCTAGATGCAGATATATTTATCGACAAAGAGAATAAACTAATATTATATACTCCTACGAAACATGCTGGGCATTTCCATCATATTGTCACAACATTTAGAGAATGGTGTGTCATCTATACTTTTAGATAGAAGACAGGATAAATCAATACAGATTTTAAATTGGAGTTCTGGTGTAAGTGCTGTTCATAGTACGTTGACACTGGTATACCGAGTTCTAGTGATTTATTGAAGTTGTGATTTTATGACATCACTTTGCTTGCAAAATAAGTATGTTTTTAGGATCACATTTAATTTTAAAACCGCATTCAAATGACAACAGCACCATTCCTAGGGATGATTGGCATTAATCATCATTATTTTCCTGAGCTTCATTTGATCGTGGCTAGGTTTTAAATCTCGAAGTCAGAGATTGGATCAGACACTTACAATTTTGAGATAGATTGTCCGATCTGGCCTGATCCTGGTCGATATTTCAGAAATTATCATGGTATTATTGCTGTATCGACCAGAACCAGGTGGGTCATTGTCCTCCAATCCCAGAGATTTAAAACCATGACAGTAGCACGCTTTAAATTGTCCTGTATCTAGTTTTATTTTGATTTGTAGCTAATTTTGGATGGTCACCAGGACATTGTAGAGGATTATTTGGCATGCTGTTTGAATGCTGATTTCTGTTTTTCAGATTGAGATTTTATCATGTATAAGATGTTTTAATCAGCAAGTGTATGTGCTGATTCTTCTTATATTGTTTCTGGAAGCATTACCCTTTCAAACTTTGCTTTCCTCCAACTAATTGGGCTGGGCTCTGGATTTCTCTGTAGGTGAAGGTTATTGATGACTCAAGACCAGTAGTCCCTAGAATAGTGGGGTCATTCCTGAATCAATTTTTTCCATCTGGATATCCATACAGGTGATCAGTACAAGTTCATTTTTTTCAACGCACAAATTTTGGTATGTCATTAAATTTTTATAGCCAGATGGTTACTGTTGCTTTTGAGCTGATGCTATTTTTGTTGCTTGTGAAGTGTAAACGAGGGTTACCTAAGATACTCACAGTTCCGAGCATTGCAACACTTTACAAGTGCTGCTCTATCTGTTCTATCAACTCAGGTCTTCTCTTTTTTTCTTTCTTCCCCCTTCTTTTGATGGCAGATTAGAATGTAACATCCAATGTTATTTTTGCTCAGTATATGTCTCTGTAGAGTGGTAGACATCCATGTAAAAGATACTAATTTCATGGATTTTTTTCCCTTTCAAAATGGGTTTGAAATATGGTGCATCTAGTTTCCGTAAACTAGGGCTATGGATTTTAATTGAATTGCTTGGTCTTTATCATTTTTTAGTGCGTTCTTGAACTGAAAACACCAATGTGGGTGTTGGCTTCTCTATATTCTTACTCCTTTGCAGTCACTGCTTTTTGCTGCAGGCTTGCGACCTACCCCTGCACAGGCAACTGTTGTGAGTTGGGTAAGAACTTGTAAATTGGACCTTTGTTGCCAAATCAGATGCATTTTTTTTAGGGATCTAACAGTTCACCTTGATGTCATGCAGATTTTAAAGGATGGGATGCAGCATGTGGGAAAGCTAATCTGTAGTAATATGGGTGCAAGAATGGATTCAGAGCCAAAACGTTGGAGGATAATGGGTTTGTATTTTGTTTTGGGAACATTTTACCCAAAATCCTACAGTCCTTTACAAGATATTTTAATGCTGGGTTCGATGTTTAGTGGACGCACATGATGTGACCTAGTGGCTAGAGATCTTTTCTCCTGTACATGAAAGCCATCTAAATTAAGCGTACCTTCCACCTTGCAGCTGATGTTCTCTATGACTTCGGCACTGGCTTGGAAGTTCTTTCTCCATTATGTCCACATCTTTTTCTTGAATTGGCTGGCCTAGGCAATTTTGCAAAGGTATTGTCCCTTGCTGTTTTCCTCCATTGCTGATGACTGCTGTTCATCTGATGCTCAAGAAAATAAAAAGAAACATATAAATTAATAAAAAGGTTATTGATGTTTGGATGGACTTTAAAAAGATGGGGCTCTGACTTCGTAATTTTATTTGGTCATTATTTGTTATTTAATTTTGACTTTTCTTTGTATTTACTGATTTGCATGCTTTATTTTTCTCTGTTTTTGAATTTGCAGGGCATGGCAGTTGTGGCTGCAAGAGCCACAAGATTACCTATATATTCTTCATTTGCTAAAGAAGGGAACCTCAGCGATCTATTTGCAAAAGGAGAGGCTATCTCAACTCTTTTCAATGTTGTAGGAATAGGCGCAGGCATTCAACTGGCATCTACTGTATGTTCATCAATGCATGGAAAGGTACAATTTTTTGGTTATGATGATTTCATGATCTGGTTTGAAATTTCAATAAATGGCTGTTTCTGGGTTTATCTTTTTGTGTTGACAAAAGCACATGCTATACATGTTAGAAGCAATGAAATCATTCAATTATCTTGTAAGTTTTGCGTGGTCCTACTATTAGCTTGTTGGCTGCTTATTTATTTGTTTGTTTGTTTATTTTTAATTTGCCAATATAAGGATTAGAATGACTGCAACAATTCACTTTAAAGATTCTCTTTCTTAATTGGTGATCAGGATACACAGATCAGTTTGCACTTTTATTTTTTTTAGCTTTCAGTTTGCATTGCTGGAAATTTGAGGCTTCATGAAGCTTTGCCACTTCTTAGAAAGGAAGGCTGTTTGATATCTTCCACAACCAATCTTCTTCATAATGCACGTTTTCTTTATATTCTCACTCTTTGGGGCTTATTGCATGTTGGAAGATAATCTAGAAGCCTTAGTACTTGTGGGATTTTCGCCCCTTCTTTTGGTGTGTATGTCTATGCATTTATGCAATTGTTTAGCAAGTGGGGTATCTTTTTTGCTATCTTTAATAGCTCACTTATTGGGCTCTTAAAAGAGGAACTGAGTTTCAAGATTGCTCTGGGCTGCAACAGCATTCTTAAGGACATGTTTGGTGTGGCGGTGATGTTGACCCAAATATGTTATACACGTGTTGTCTTTAAAATATTTAAGACAAATGGGTGATAGGCTGATAGCACAAAAATTTATCTTAAAAGTCCAACAAATCAAATAACCAGGAGCTGGGCTTCTCTTCTCTTCTTTATGTTAGGACCGGTAGGCAACTGAGAGGGGGTGAATGGCGGAATTTAATACTTTAAGAATTTTCACCAATTTCCTAGAGACCCAAGGTTGTAGACATGTTGATCACAACAAACAGGAAGGAAGCACAGAGATATTGATAGTGTTTGGCACAATAATTCTATAGTGGTTCAGCACGGGCCTCCCATCCTATGTGTGCACTCTTCAAGCACCTTGCTTGGAATTCACTAACCCTATTTTCAGGTAGGAGGTAAATCCTTACACTATAGTTTTCCGAGGCATACTATAAACCCTAACTGGTTTTCCCCGGATTACCGCAGAGCCTCACAGTCACAGATCACCACCGTGATCAACCAGCAGTGGGGACGCCCTTCCCCTTACAGCACTTGCAATGAAGTGTGAAGAGCAGAGCTTTTAATAGCTAAATATACAAATTACAAAACACAAAGCACTAACTTCTTTGTATGATTGGTATTCAAGATGGAGTGCTTGATCAATCCCAATGTGTGCTTACAACTCTTGTATGATGATCTTCAAGTTTGAGTTCAAAGTTTATTCAAGATATTCAAAAGTTATATTCAAAATGCCATGAATCCCCTATTTAAAGGAGAGCAAAAACCCTTTCAAAATAGAGCCGTTGGAGACTCAGCCAAGCAACATTGGTTGACCGCCAGGGTCTTTGACTGTAAAAAATATAGCATTGTGAGGAACTAGTCATGGCACCGGCTGACTGTTAAGGTGCCATCGGTCAACCGCTAAGAGACATGTAGGCATTGACCTATAAGTATCGAAGAATCGACCACCAGCCTCAGGGACCTCTTGGATTCCGTCGAACGTTGTATCAGTTGATTGGTCCATTGACTGGAAATTAGGAGAGCTCTAGGTAGACAACGGCCTTTGTATAGGTCAATTGCTAATAAAATCATCAGTTGTGATGAAATAGTTGGTCTACCGGTGACACTGTTTATGCTCTTCTGGACAGATTGGCCTAAGGAATTTGGACAGCTTTGTGGGCTGACGATGTTTGTGTGTATAGTCAACCATTGGTCCAATTTGACCTAGTCTCTTAGCCTATGTCTTTTAGAGTTAGAGCACTTTGGGACTTACATCCTATGATCATCTATCTACTCATTACATGATGAACCCATGTCTTATGATTACATTCAAACATCTAATATATGTCTTCCATTTCTTGTTTTGAGATGCTTGAATATTCATGAAGTTGGGGTGATAACTTGATCTTCCATTTTAGGCCTGCAACTTCATGACAAGTGTTACATGAGCTTTTTAGGATTTTCCTTGATATCCACTTGATATTCCATATGAAGCTTCCCAATGCTTGGTTGTTCACTCAACATGATGCTTGAGGAACACTTACATTTAAGACTTTGTAATCCCTTTCATTTCTTCAATCAAATTTCACACTTAAATATAACCATGGAATGTATACCTCAACACTTTCAACATCAAGCTAGAACAAAAAATCTCTTACTTCAGAAACTGGAGATATTCAAGATATATCACATAATCAATCATTGACTATTTTTTTGTACACTTTTTTCTGCGAGGGTTTTTTATTTTTTATTTTTTATTTTTTTTTTTTGGGGGGTGTTGAGGGACTGTAGGTGGGTTTTGCTGTGTCTGATACTCCATTTCCATGCTCATAAATCATAGGGCAAAGTGTTTATCTCTTTTTTCCTCTGATAATTAAAAGGTAGTTTATCTTTAACTCTATATAGCTTACAACAAGTATTCAGCTTCTAAAGACAGAAGCACTGGTTGAGGAGTCATTAGGGTCCATTGCATGGACGTACATTCACACACCACCTGCTAACAATCTATATAACAAGGATTCTCCATTTTTCAGAAACCATGTGGGACACGATGGTTTTGTGTTAGTACGCCAATGATGACACTTCCAGTAAGCCTATCTAATCTTCACGTCAGGTGCAATGTCAGATACCAACACTGCTGACTTTCTAATTCACAACCTTCTTGCTTACCCTAAAAGAAAGAGCCTTACTAAAAATTGTCGGTAGTTTTATTACAGAAGGAACATTTTTTCGGCAAATTATTAGAGTAGGAACCTGCATGCTACTTAATCAGAACACTAGTTTTTCTCACATCTTTAGGCATAAATGTCTCATCAATAGAGATTCTCAGAGAAAAGTTAAAATCTAACTTTACTTGACTAACCCAGATGTGTGCTATTTGGGATTGGCTACTTGATAACCTATTCTGCCTTTCCACTCTAATATTTTTGTTTTAACTTCTTAGAGGATATATTAGTGGTCATGTATTTATTTTGGATTCTCTTCACAAGTCAAAACATGTTGGAAGATTATATTTATGCATTTGGGGTTAAATAAAGAAGTTAACTACATTAGTAAATTCATATTTGGTTTTAGTAATTTTTATATTACCGTTTAAAGTTAAATAGAAGTACTATTTTTATAAATAACAGCTTTATTAGTTTCAATAAAAATATCATTTATACTAATTCCAATCTTAGTGCTTTTTGATAAGTATTAAAATTTTCCTATAGAATGAAACATGCTATAAGTCACTAGTTGCTTCAGGTAAAGGGAAGAACTTTCTTTTCCTTTTCTTGAAATGATTTACTAAATGTGGCATCACCTTGAAAGAAGGTAGCTTACATTGCAGGTTTCAAGAGGATTATTGTTGCTTTCCACCTCTCAATGAAAGATTAATCCCTACATTGAAAGAAGGGAGCAAAAACTTGCAGGTTTTAAGAAGATTCTTCTTCTGCTTATTCTTCCCTTCTTGCGAAGCGATAAATATATACATAAAGGGACATTCCATGGTTACTCATCCAACATAATGTGTTTACTTGAAAGAATTTCAATATAAATGGTGATTTTGTGTTCACTCTGATGTTGAATTTGTATGAATGCAGTACAGGTATGATTGGATAGATGCACACTTTGAACTACACTTGGAACAAAAAATCATTTGGCACCCAATGGGTCTAATCATCTTTTTGATCGTTCTCCTAATGATTCTGATTTTATAATGTCTTGCAGTTGATTGTTACTCCTCTTCTTTCCCTGGTACATATTTACTGTGTGGCTGAGGAAATGCGTGCAACTCCTATTAACACACTGAATCCGCAGCGGACTGCGTTGATTGTAGCCAACTTTCTCAAGGTGTGGTCTCAAACATTGAACTTTCTCTCAGAGATTTTTTTAAGTACAATATGGGAAAATCTTCACGTGATGGTCCAATCAAGATAAGCTTATCTTGATTGCCCACCATCTTGAGCCACATGGAGGACTGGTGTTGGCAACTGAACGTTGGATGAATCGTTCTCCCCATGGATTAGCCACAAGTTAATTTGGGGTCCCTCTTAATTATATGACCCACTATGTAGTTGGCATGTACTCTTGATACATGGTGATGTGGACAAGTTGTTCACAAAGTTTGAGTGTCAGCAGAGCCGCCATGTTGCCGATACTTGGACCATTAAGGAGGCCACATTACTATATTTATTACCATTATTCTTCTTCTTGTTGCCCTCTGATTCTTTCATATACTGAAAACCAGACAGGAGATATATCAAGCCCTGCAGATTTGAGATACAGGGAAGATCTTCTCTTTCCTGGGAGAGTCATAGAAGATGCTGGAAGTGTGAAAGTGGGAAGGGCTCTACACAAGATTGTTAAGCCTTCAAAATTTGGTGAACTGAGAGAGATATTCCCTAAGGAGAAGTTTCTTATAAATTGTGGAGCTAAATGGACTGACATGGTGTTGGAGCACAGTGCAACAGGTGAGGATGCCTTGAAGGGGTGGCTGGTTGCTGCATATGCTGCAAGCATGGAGAAATCAAGCCATGGGATGAGGGAAATTCTTTTACTAGAGGCTTATGAGAAAACTGAAAGCTTATTCCCTTCTTTTTTGTCTGAACTGAAGAAGAAAGGATGGCATACTGATCGTTTTATGGATGGAACGGGGAGCCGTTTCGCTTAGTAATGTTATGCGATTCCTTTAAAACCCTATTATTCTCTATCTTTTTAAATCGTATTCTATGAATGATTCAGTGAGGAGTTTTTAACATTCAAAATGGGTGCGTTTTGGAAAGTCTTTTTGCCTATTATTTAAAGAGGCTAGGGCATTTCTGTTAGATTTGTTATTCTGGTAGATTTAATATCTTATTAGGTATTTGACTTTCTAGGTAGATTGTTGATGTCTTGTATATATATATTTTGATGGTACAGAAACTGTTCTTGGCATTTCATTTCAAAAAATTTCAACCTCATGTTGTAATGTCATTGCATTTTCGAAGAGGATGTGAAATATTTTGCTATGAAATATTCAAATTCTGCTTGATGTAATGCTATTGAGAGTTTGTGTGGGTATGCAGTCTATGACTCTATGGCAAGGTTATCCCTCACCAAAATAATAATTTGAAGAGCTACTCATGCATTTTTTCCTTTGTTATCACAATATCATACGAACAAGCACAAGCACAAGCACAAGCACAAGCACACCCGCACGCTCACTTGCACGTGCACACACACACACACAGAGGCTGAATTTGAATTGACCAATAAAAGACAAGCTGGATTTCTTGTTCTTTTCTGAAAATTATCTTAGCTTGCGAGTCTAGTTTTTTGCATTTCCTTCTCTCTTTCTCACTGATGGATGCAGCTATGTGGGACTTTTGTAACTATTCTGTGGCATTAGGGTTTATCCGTCACAGCAATTATTCTTTGCCATATTGTAGTCCTTGTAGGCTTTGATGAAAGATCATGTTTCATTATTTCAGACCCAATGGGCTTTTGAGCCCAAATGTTTTGGCCGACTTGTATAGCTCAAACGGAGTGTTAATTTGGCTAAATATGTCAATTGACTATATTGGAAGTTATAAATGTCAAAACTTGTTCTTATGAATTTCCTAATCTTAGGCAGCCTTGGGTTTACATTCTTGGAATGCATTCCTATCATAGAATGAGAAAGGATTAAAGTGCAAGACATTTCTGTTATGTGTTACAAATGCAGAATGGATGAAAGAATGCATTCCAGAAAGATCATGTTCTTTTAATATATTCGATGATCCAAGAAGAAGAAATAGAGGATGATGTTTCACAGAGGACTAAAATAAGATGGATGAAGTAGAGAGGTTTGTCTGAAGTGCTGTGTGATCGACGTATTCTTTTAAAACTTAAAGGAAAATTTTATAGGATAGTTATTCGACTGACTATGATATATGGTGCGCAATGTTGGGTAGTTAAGAAGCATCATATAGATAAATCTAGTGTAGCTGAGATGTGGATGTTGAGATGGATGTGGTAAAACTGGGAAGGATAAGGTAAGGAATGATTGTACTAGAACTGATTTGGGAGTAGCGTTGATACATGATAAACTATAAGAAAATCGTTTGAGATGGTATGACCATGTTCAACGGAAACCGTTTGATGCCTGTACGGAGGAGTTATTTGATTCATATTGAAGGATCTAAAAGAACTAGGGATAGACCTAAAACGACCCTAGGGGCGGTGGTGAAGAAAGACATGCGTAGCTTAAACATTGTTTCAAGTATGACATCGAACAGAATTGATTGGAGGACAAGAATCTATGAAGCCAATCCCATTTAGTTGGGATAAGACTTTATTGTTGTTGAAGTGGAATAGTGCGTGATCAACCTATTCGTTTAAAACATAAAGGAAAATTCAATAGGACAATCATTCAATCGGTTATGATCTATGGTGCGGAATGTAGTGCAGTTAAGAAGCATCATATAGATAAAGTTATTATAGCTGAGAGGAGGATGTTGAGATAGATGTGTGGCAAAACTAGGAAGTAAGGCAATGAATGATTGTATTACAGCTTATTTGGGAGTTGCGTTGATACATGATAAGCTATGTGAAAGTCATTTGAGATGTTATGATTATGTTCAACGGAGGCCGTTAAATGCTCCAGTACGGGAAAGTGATTTGATTCAGATTAAAGGATCTAAAAGAGGTAGGAGCAGACCTAAGATGACTCTAGGGGAGGTGGTTGGGAAAGAAATGCATTACTTAGACATTGTTTCAAGTATGACATCGAATAGAGCTGATTGGAGGATAAGAATCCATGTAGCCGACCTCTTTTAGTTGGGATAATGCTTTGTTGTTGTTGTTGATGATGATGATGATGATCCAAGAATGAGAATGCATACTCGTCATTTCAAAATGTGTTCTTGATCTATAACACATTCCAAGAATGCATACCAAATGTATATGCATTCTAGTGCATTCTTGAGCTTGAATCCTAGAATTTGGTAAGAAAACGTGGTCTTCCATTTCTTACCCTATTTTTCATTTTGTTCCTAGAACAGAAATATATCACATATTAGTCCATTCTCATTCTGCAGTTGAATGCATTTTTAGAATACATACCAAACAAAGCATTATTTTCAACTTCATGTTTTTGAGATTAACTACCCTTTTAATGCATTTCTAAAGCTTAAACAGTCTGAATTAAGGAATCGAAATCAGACCGCTGATTCGGGTCCACAAATTCAGTATCAGAATAGGCCTGTTGCTGATTCCGCTTTCTTGAACCACGCGAAGTTGCCAACACTAGTTCAATAAAACAACAAATTTTGCTAAATTATGTGTCCATCCTCACTATTAATCTTCATTAGGTCAGTAGTTCCACAAGTTCGAGAGGAGCTTTTCCATTATCATTCTTACCAAAGGTATTTTACATAGGCTCTGTTTGATTGTGTAATATTTTACATGTTCAAAATTATTTTTTTTCAATGTTTGTTTTCAGGAGATATAAGAAAGACGAACTTTCTTTTCTCTTCTCTGTAGAAATCATTATATTTAATTTTAACATGTAAAATGTCATACATAAAATTTTCATGTAAAATTATATGTCAAATGGAACAATAGGGAAACTGCCTTCACCGGATAACTTCAATAGCATAGGATGTGTTTAATTAGTTTTCGTGTAGGTATCTAGAGAGATCCGTTTGTTTCCCACTATAATGGAAACCACCTAATTGCTTGACTAAAGAAGAAAAGAAGTGAAAAAGAAAAGCCAAAAGAAAAGTTGAAACGTGTAGCAGGTATTGAAGGATGACTAGAGATACATTAAATAATATCAAATGAGAAAAAAAGAAAAGTGGATTAGTCAAAAGATAATGTTGCTAAATGAAGCCAAACAGGTTCTCCTATCGGTTCGTGCATCGTTGTGTTTAATCCAGTATGAACATCTTTTTCTCTGTCAATATTTCAGTCCTCTAACTGAGTTGATCAAAATAACACTCAATTCTATCAATAGATTAACAAGGTAATGGAATCAGTCAACTCTCTCCTAAATGACTAATCTGACTGAAGTAATTGCGATACAGTACATTATATATTGACCCAAGTAAACTTTTTTTTTTTTCTTTTCCCCCAAGTCTTCCTTGACAGCCAAGAATGGGTTTTCTATATTAAGAAAATGATGTATATTAAGAAAATGATGTAACCTTCTTACGAAGCATTGGTTATTGTAAAATATGATTTTTCACAGTTTTTTTAAGGTAAATTATTATAGTCATTATGGTAATATTATTTTTCTCATAATCACATGTATAGATGATGTGTCTATTTTGACCGTTGAATGAAGAGAACGTAATTTCGATTTAGATTTAGATTAGTCACATGTCAAATTTCAAGATCTAATTCAATTAAATATTTCATTTATATTGACATGCATCTTATGCATGTGAAATAGTACTCTAAACATTTCTAAAAAAAAAAAAAAAAAAAGATGGTCTAAACTAAAAAATATATAAAATTGAAAACTCAAATTTTTCTATTAAAAAATAGGTATATTATTATTGTCATAAGGGTTTGTTATTTTTTCAAACTTTACAAGGCATTTATTCTACCACGTGACAAATTATGTGCCCATTCCAACCATTGGATAGAGAAAACGTGGTCTAGATTAACCACATGTTTAATTTTGGCATACATCTTATGTATGTCCATGAATATATACTACTCAAAGCATTACCATGCACTCTTCCAACTCTTAATGGTTTAGATTAAAATTAAAAATATAAAAAATGAATGATCTGAATTTATCTTGTGATTTTTTGAAATATCACATTCTACTATTATATATTCATATAACGAAGGAATGTGATGTTCCATTCCTAGACCATGTTGGCCCTCTATTGGTGGTATTATTTCGTATATCCCATTGTGTAGCATGAGAAATTCCCCCAACATTATCATTGTGCGAAATGCTCTTTCTTTCTTGAATTATCCCATGAAAGAAAATGCATCACAATTATGTGTCCATGTGCTTCACAATATATAAAACTTCCCTCTCCCACCTGGTGTTGAAAATATAGTGATAATTTAGAAATATAAAAATGATTTCCTCTTGTTCATGTAGGCATGTCTTTGGTGATCCTATTGAAAAACTGATTGTCAAATGACTCACATCTATCTGATATTAATGTTCCTTCTTCTTTTTTTTGGTTTAATATCGAGTAGTAGTTTAAGGAAGATTAAGGCTGCATTTGGTATGCATTCTTAGAAGGAAGTCTTAGAAATGTATTCTATATTCTAAAAAAAATGAGAGTAAGTTAAAGAGAGAGGCATTTCTGCCCTAGACTTAGAATGCAGCATGAGCTAAAAAAATGAGTTGAAGCATGGACTGTGTTTTCTAATGTATTACATGATCTAAGAACAAGAATACATACGAAACACTATTTTTATTATCTCATAATGTGTTATTGACCTAGAATATATTCCAAGAACGTATACAAAATACAGGCTAAGAGTATTAAAATTTTTCCTAGCACAATTAAGAGTACTATTTTAGTAAATATCATAGTTGCCAACAAATGACATGACCTACCAGTACTAATACGGTGATTGGAACATAAATCCAAAACAAAAAAATGGTTTTGGATGCGATTGATTTAAGAACAGTGGGAGCATTTTATAGCTCCATAATAGGAATATATTCAGTGATTCCATTTTTTCTTATTATACAAGTAAAAGTTAAAAAATTAATAACTTCAAAGTTTTGTGGGCATTTCTAGTCACCTTCAATCTACCTTAGAGTTTTAAGGATTTGAAATATTATTAAAAGGTAAACTATGGATTTAATAGTCAAGAATATAAGATAAAAGTTTAATAGACACCTCAAAGATGGATACATTAATCTAAGGCTATATTTGATATGAATTTTTACCGTTGAATGAGAATGGGCTAAAGATGAGGTATTTTCATTTTGGGGTTAAAAGGCAAAATGAAGCCAAAAAGATTATGAGAAAAGTAAAGACGAAGAAATATGAAGATCTTTATAACAATCTGAACACGAAAGAAGGAGAAAAAACTATCTATAAAATAGCTAAGATGAGGGAAAGAAAGAGTAGAGATTTAGATCATGTTAGATTTATTAATAATGCAAATAGTAGAGTTATAAAAAGGAATAAAGACATTAAAGAGAGATGGGGTGATTATTTCCATAGCCTATTCGCTGAAGATACTTCGAGTAATAGTGTCTCAGAATACTACATTACCCACCATGGCACCACTGCACCACATGTCGTGTGTGTGTGTGTGTATGTATATATATATATAACTTTATGGAAGATGAATATAGGCAAAACACCAAGCCCAAATGAGGTCTTAATTATAGAAGTTTTGAAGTGCCTAAAAATGTATAAAGTATTTTGACTAATTAATTAAATTATTCAATAAAATTATGAGCACAAGGAAAGTAGCTAATGAATAGAGGAGAAATATTATAGTTTCGATTTATAAAAACAAATGTGATATTCAGAGCGACAATAACTATAGAAGCATAAAACTAATTAGTTACATTATAAAACTATGGGAGACTTATTGAAACTTGCATGAGACAATAAAGTACTATTATGGAGAACGGATTTGATTTTATGTCAGGTAGATCCACGACAATACCTATTTACATGTTTAGGAGACTTATGAAAAGATTTAGAAAAGGCAAGAAGGACATCATATGGTCTTTATTGACTTAGAAAAAACTTATAACAAAGTCCCTATAAAGTTAATTTGTCAAGTACTTATGAAGAAAATTGTTTCAAGCAGATATATGTACATAGCTAATGATATGTATTATATTATAAGGACTAATGTGAGCACTGTTGGGGGTCAAGATAGTGAATTGTCAATTACAATTGGATTACATCAAGGATCAGTTTAAAACTCTTATCTGTTTGCTCTCATTATGAATGAATTAACCAGAGAAATTCAAGATGAAATTCCTCGGTGCATGTTTTTTATTTTTATTGATAATATTGTTTTAGTGGATGATACAAAAATATGGATTAATGTCAAGTTGAAGCTATGAAGATTAACATTGAAATCGAAGTGTTTTAAGATAAGTAGAACGAAGACGGGATAGATATATGCTGTGTCACTTTAGCCACACAAGGACGGCTAATGAAGCGGTGAAAATTGATGAGAGGAAAATACAACAAAGGAGTTATTTAGGTATCTAGGTTCAATCGTAAATAAAAAAAGTAATATAGACGATGATGTTTCACAGAGAATTAAAATATGGTGGATGAAGTGGAGAGGTGTGTCTAGACTCTGTAATGTTTTGTGATCGACGTATTCCTTTAAAACTTAAAGAAAAATTTTATATGACGGTCATTCAACCGACTATGATATATGGTGCAAAATATTGGACAGTTAAGAAGTATCATATAGATAAACTTAATGTAACTGAGATGAAGATGTTGAGATGGATGTGTGTCAAATCTAGGAAAGAGAAGGTAAAAAAAAAATTGATCATATTATAACTGATTTGAGAGTAACGTCAATACATGTAAACTACAAGAAAATTGTTTGAGATGGTATGATCATATTTAACGGATGCTGTTAGATGCTCTAGTACAGAGGAGTGATATGATTCAGATTAAAGAATATAAAAGAGCTAGGTATAGATCTAAGATGACTTTATGAGAAGTGATGAAAAAAAACATGTATAGCTTAAGCCTTGTGTCAAGTATGAAATCGAAAATAGCTGATTAGAAGACAAGAATCCATGTAACAAACTCTATTTAATTGGAATAAAATTTTACTATTATTATTATTGGTTAGAATGCATAATGGGCAAAAAATGTTTTTTAAAATGGGCTACATTCTCTAAAGCATTATATTATCTAAAAACAAAAATACATATCAAATATTGTTTTTGTTAACATATACCTTACATGTACCTTTAACCTAAAATATATGTTAAGAATACATACCAAATATAGTCAAAAGAGATAATTCAACCATTCTATATTAAGCTCGTTCAAATCATCTCTCTCCCCCCAAGGTTCAACAAAGGTAGAACATGAATGGACCCCATTATTTCGTTGATTCTGTGCGAGGGACATTTTTTCCTTTCCCAAAAGAGACTTGGTCTCTGGTCCTTGGTAGTTGGCAGCCAGTGGAAATATTAGTGGGGTTCAAGAAAGTTCCGTACCAGAATTGTACACTTGGTGCCGGTGGTCTTGGGTCGAATCTGTTACTCTATAACAAAACAACACCACCAGAACAAGTTCATATTCTCTCCATGTACATGGACAGTAGTTACTCTTCCCGTTTGTTCTCTAACTGCCTCTACCAAAACTAAGTGCATTGTCAAATCAAAGCATCAACTACTATCTCTTTTACACAATTCAAAGTGGAGCCTCTTCCATATTTACTCACGGGGAAAAAGATCCATACCCCGCTGACTGCAAAATTACTGTCGTGCCTTCTTGAAATAAATAAATTATAAGATTGTTCAAAATAAAAAACACTATCATGTCGAATCAAAATAATAATAATCACGAACAAAAGATCACATATCGAGATTCAGACCGATTAATAGAATCGTTTCACATGTGTCAGTCTTGTTTATTCTATTAAGAATAGTCTTATATTGCTAATGAGACTGAAATCTTGAATTCTTATTTATAAAAGAATCCTTTTATTTATTAGTTCGAATTTTTAAGTTGAAAACTTAATATAGTATCAAAGTTCCAAGTACATTCTGTACGGTCATTCAAAAAAAGGGACCACATGTCATGTGTACTACAACCCAGAAAGGGGACAACATGTGAGGGAGAGTATTGAGAATAGTCTCATATTGCTAATGAGATTGAAATCTTGGGTTCTTATATATGGAAGAGTCCTTCCACTTACTAATTAGAACTTTTGAGTTGAAATCTTTACATACTCCTTTCTTTGTATATCTTGAAATTATAATTATCATTACCAGGAGTATAGCTGTTTATATACTATATATAAACAAGAAACAGAGATTAACCCCGAAAGAAAGGTAATTTGGTCTTCCTATAATATGACTAAATTAATTGGAACCTAAAACTCATTATTGAGACCACACTCCCAATAGGATATATATATCATCTAACAAAGCCTGCCAATCAATACTCGTCCATTAATCTAAACTCACACAATAATTGATGCGAACCCATATATTTTAAAAGCATTACACAAATGTCGCACTAATGCATGATTCATTACACAAATGTCGAACTAGTGCATGATTTCGCACTAATGCATGATTCATTACACAAATGTCGAACTAATGCATGCAAATCATGCAGTGATCTCCCACCCTTTTACTTAATTTGTATCCCAATCTTACAAGTTCAAGTAGTTCAGCTTTGAAATATTTGCACCATTTTGTACCTACCTAAT